>JAREYC010000018.1:2872500-3070000 GCA_030015325.1 Cryptoblepharus egeriae | reverse complement strand
TTGCGAATGACTTGCAAATGCTGGAGACTTTTCCTGATATGTACCAGCAGCCTTTCTCCAGGCTCTGCACAATCAGTGGGGTTACTCGGTGTCCATTAATGACCATTTAAGCATTATTATTTTTTTGTTTCTCAACGCCTGGGGTTGGAACATGGAAACGGATCCCCATTGACTCTATGCCATGATCTTCTTTTTCTCCCCACCACTAACTCTAGGCTTATCAGACCTCTTAGGAAAAGTATTCACGGTACGGACACCAAATCGAAAAAGGGGAAGGTAGGGAAAGAACAAAAGCAACACAACGTATTGAAAGCGCACATCGTGTCACCTTTTTTGCCTTCCATCTGGCAAAAATTGTAATTATTAGGAATTATACCATCATGATATATAGCATTCAATCTATATAGATATAGGTATAATGGTTGGGCCGGCTCAATTTACACATTCAGCGTGTAATCCAATCGAACAAACCATGTTGAAATATCTCGATTTGATCAAAAGTTATGGCCAAAATACTCTATGCATTGCCAAGGGTGTTGCCATATGGAAGGAGGTCCATCTTGGGAGTAACATGTGGGGCTCCCACCCTAAAGGCAAACCCTAGTGATGCCACTGTTGGAATGCCAATGGGTTGGAATGGAGCCAGACTGCATGGAAGGATAAGTAGACAGCAGGTCTAGGGACAAATGGGTCATGGATGGAGTAAGGTGTCAATGCAAGGCATGTCAAGGGAAGTCCCATGCCTTCATGACTGACGTTCCCCATCCGAGTAACCCTATGGATGATGAGGCCTCGGAGAACCAAAGTCCTCCTACGCTGATCTTGACCCAGGGCTGATGTTGCTACTACTCAGGGTAGCAGTGGAGAAGAGGCGGTTGATGGAGCTCCAGAGATGATGGATCTCTGAGTGTAGGATTGGAGTGTAGGACTGGAGTGTAGGTAAGTATCCTGCTGGAGCATGACGGTTCCCCCACAAACTCCACTGTCCCCAGGCTAAGGAGGTGCTGAGATCTGGCTGTCTCTGAAGGTGCCATGATTTGGGGCTTCCGGAGGACATCATGGAGGTATCTCCCGTTCCAAGGAGGCCACATCACCCCATCATCAAGGGTCAACTCATGACCTCCGTGCCGCATGCCTCTCCCCAAAAGGAGATGGAAAGCAGAGTGAGATGGGCTAGAGCATGATGCTCCTTTCCTCTTCTCTTCCTCTCCCATTACTCCCCAGTTCAGAGACTGGGACAGGACAAACCCTGCCAGATTCCCATCTGAAGCCAGTTGGCGTAATGGTTGGGTCTGCTCCCTGCCCTTGAGATTTGGGCACAGTTTTTATTATCCAGACTTTTTTGACAGGTGGTGTCCACTGTTTTTGACCTTAAAGGGCTGACAGGTCTTTGTTGTGTGGTTCCTCCTGTTCATAGATCCTTTTTCTTCCATCCCAGGAGGACGAAAAATCCCTGACAGGATCAAAGTCTGGCAAAACCGAAACCGATTCCTTCTTTTCATTCCCAGGTGAGGCGGTGGTAGGATTGGGGGGATCCCAAAGGCAAGAGAATAAGGACGTACCCACCTATAGGGTTCCCATATGTCCCGAAAACAGGGACAGTCCTGTTTTGGGGAACTGTATTCAAATACTGGCAAATGGGACAGAGGGTCGGAGACCCTGAGCTGGATGCAGTGGCATAGCTAAAGGGGTGCAGGGGGTGGCAATCATATTGGGCAACAAGCTTAAGAGGGGCAACAACCTGACAGTGGCCCAAAATGGGAAAACCTTTAGGCTGAAATCCCAAGAACACTTTCCTGGGAGAAAGCCCCATTGAATTTAATGGAACTTACTTCTGAGTAGACACGAATAGGATTGCAGTGTAATACCATTACATTATGGTTGCAATCCTAAAGACACTTTCCTGATGAAGAAAGTGAGGAAAACTTTAGGATTGCAGCCCATGTCTTCTGAAAAGTAAGGCCGCAATCCTAAAGGCACCTTCCTGGGAGTAAGACTCACTGAACACAATGGGGCTTAAGAGCACAATCCTAACCCTGTCTACTCAAAGGTAAGCCCCTTTGTGTTCAGTGGGTCTTACTCCCAGGAAAGTGCCTTTAGGATTGCAGCCTTACTTTTCAGAAGACATGGGCCGCAATCCTAAAGACACTTTCCTGGGAGTAAGACCCATTGAACACAATGGGGACACAAGGCGGCATCCCAGGCCCGGGGGGGGGGGGGGAGAAGGGTTTCACTGTGTGCACAGTGGTTTCACTGTGATGCACAGTCATGCGCACAAGGGTTTCACGGTACACACAGCGATGCGTCCAGTGCAAGCGGCATCTCTCCTTTCATCCCTCTCTCCCCTCGCCAGGCCTTCCTGGTAGCGTCTGGAGCATGGGACAACGCATCAGCCACTGGAAAATGGCGCATAGCCGTAGCTACCGCATTGATAGCTTCACTCAGGTGAGTCTAGGTCCTGATAAGGAACGGATGTGTGGGGATGCTCAGGGTGGGGACACAAAAGGGGTTGTAGTAGTTTCATGATTGATCTTTGGAAGACCTGGGTTCGAATCCTGGCTTGGCCAGGATTGCCATTGTGTAAATCTCATGCCCTCACTGCTTCTTACGCTCGAGTTTATCGCATAGGTTGGATCAGTGGGGGACGGAAATGGGGAGTTATGAAATCTAATCCTCGTTTATGGAATTTAATCGGTGGAACTCAATGCCACAGGATGGCACCTGAAGGGTATTGGACACTTCGATGTCCATCGCAGGTTTACAAGCTGTGAGTTTCTCTCTCTGTAGGATAAAATGTACAAGCACAGACTGATAAAACATGAGCAGGACATCAAAACAGGGGTGAGTCCTGTCTGTCTGTCTGTCTGTCTGTCTGTCTGTCTGTCTGTCAAGAGCATCAGTACAGTTTTAGGGCCGGCCCATCAATGGGGCCAATTGAGTTGGCTGCCTCAGGCAATAGATTGGCATGGGTTGCCTGTTTCCATCTGTCCGTTACCTCCATGGCATTACTCCATCCTCTCCAACTCACTTCAAATCCACCACTCTTTCGCTCCATGTCCTCTTTTGCTCTGCCTATACAGGGGTCTCCAAACCCCAGCCTGGGGGCCTCCAAACCCCAGTCTCTCGGGGCCAGATACACCCCACAGCAATCCTTTAACTGGCCTGTGGCCAGTCTACAACCAGTCTCAGGTTCCCCAAAGCGCCTTTCAACCAGTTGAACAAACCCAACCGGAACTGTGTCGGTGGGATGGGAAAAATGGGGGTCCTACTAATAGTGCTTTATTTCCCTGCGGTGTTGGTGCTTGCATAAATTCTGCAAATTTGAATTCATTTAATTAATCTATCTCTATTTAAATTTTATATTTTAAATGCTGTAATTACTCGAATCTAACGATCACCTTTTCCAGCCAAATATAGTCTCCAAAATCAGGATGCCCGTTAGATTTGATGGTTAATTAGATTCAAGTCAGTGTGGTGTTTTGATTCTAAGTATATGGGTGCGCATTAGATTTGATGGTCCATTAGATTTGAGCAAATATGGTATTTTGATGTGGCCCGCGACACTGTGCTGGATATTTGATGTGGCCCTTTAGCCACAGGGAACCTTTTTACCTTTGACCCCAAAATATATTTAGATATGCCGACGTTACCCCCTTGATACACCGACATTACCCCCAACAAACCCTGCATCCATCCCTCCCCTAGTGTCCCTTGCTTCCCCTATATTGTTCCATTACCCCCAGGAATTTCATTTTTACCCCATTTGGGGTAATTTACCCCTGTTCCCTGACCACTGCTTTAGCCAAAAACTTTAGAGACCCCTAACTTATATCATACTTATATCGAACTTATATCGTTCTTCCGTTCTTTGCTTCTTCAGATACCTTTGCCGCTCCAGGATCTGATAGAGGAAGAGGCATTGATCATCCTAATGGAAACTCTATACGGTGAGGAAGGGCAGGGCTGACCAAAAATAATCTGCCTTGTGTGTCCTACATTTTGGAGGGACCTTGTCCTCCTTTTCAGTTAGGGCATATGGTCACCCTGGGTTCGAACCTGATCATCTCCCCCTCCCCACTTCCAACATGAGGATCTAGCACCGCCAACACCAATCAACGGTTTGGTATCATGTACCCACATTGGGGTGGGATGTAGAAAAGTGTTGGGTTATATCAAAACGGGTGCCCTTTGAGGAGAAAGGCGGAGAGGAGAAAATTATTAATTAATAATTAATTGATTAATTTTAAAAAATAAAAATAAATGCAATAAAAATGAAATCATTCTGAAATACCTAAAACTGACCCTCTGTTCCATCCCCGTCTCAAGACTACCAGCACAAACTGGGCCAGTATCATCCCCTGTCCATCGAACTGGAGGACCAGGTGGACAGACTGAACAGTGAACTGCAGGCCAGAGGAATCGTGACCTAAGGGTGCCGAGAAGCAGCCGGGATCCTGAGTAATAAAATAAAGCTGAGTAAAATACCTCTGCCCGTTATAAAGGACAGTTACTCTTCCTCTTTCCTGTAGGTTGGGGCTAAATCGGATTCACACATATCTTCATGCTAAATACGTAGGGTACTGGAGGCAAATTCCACTGATACCCATATAAATAACATTCACTTAAGTGTACTTGCCCTACAATCCAGAGTAACTACGGGAGCACGTAAGAGACATTACGTGTACCCGCAGTTACTACACCACCTAGTGAAAACCTATGGGAAATTCATATTGCAATCCAGAGCAAATTGTTCTTACACCGGAGCAAGGACTCCCCGTAGTTACTCTGGATTGCGCCCTTAGGATCTCAGCTTCAAGTTCATAATTAGTCGGCGGGAACATCATGCACGAAGAAGCATCCATCACCCCATACGGGACCGGCACATCACCCCATGATGCAGCTTCTCCAGGCTGATGCATCCTTGTCCCACCCCTGCTATGACAGTTTATATATATATATATATATATATATATATATATATATATACATATATATATATATATATATATATATATATATATATATATATATATACATACATATATATATATATATATATATATATATATATATATATATATATATATATATATATAAAAACTAGGGTGTCACAGCTCCTAGTGCTCCAATCACTATTGGGGTCACATTCACCTTCACTTGCCACATCCTTTCTAATTCCTCCTTCAAACCCTGATACTTTCCCCCCTTTTCATGCTTCTTTTTCCTGATGTCGCTGTCGTTTGGTGTCGCTACATCTATCACCAGGGCTGTCTTCCTGATCTACCACCTGATCTACCACCACAATGTCTGGCTGATCTACCTGATCTACCACCACAGTGGTGGCTGATCTACCACCACAGTGTCTGGCTGGTTAGCCAGTACCTTCTTGTCTGTCTGGGTATGGAAGTCCCACAGGATATGGAAGTCCCATAGGAGTCCCAATATATATAATATTACTCCAGAGATATCAAGATTTAAAACATTTTAAAACATTTTGGCCACACGCTCCCGCGCCGGTCACTTGGCGCAGCCCAACCCCAGCACCCTCTAGCAAGGCCACTGCGCCAACATGATTCCGTTTAGAAATTTTAATTTATTTTAATTAAATAATTAATTTTATATCCTACCTCTCTTCCTAAGAGAATACTAAAAAATATAAATTATGTATTTACTCAGATCTAATGCACTATCGAATCTAATGCGCACCCTACACTTATAATCAAAATACTGTATTAACACAAATCTCGGAGTAAGAGCACAATCCTAACCATGTCTACTCAAAAGTAAGCCCTATTGTGTTCAGTGGGTCTTACTCCCAGGAAAGTGTCTTTAGGATTTCAGCCTAACTCTCGAATCTAATGTAAACCCTATACTTATAATCAAAATAGCGTATTTACTTGATTCTAATCCGCGATCGAATTTAATGCACACCCTATACTTATAATCCAAATACTGCATTTACTCAAATCTAATAACCATCAAATCTAATAAGCGCCTTGATTTTGAATTCGTCTGAAAAGGATGAGCGTTAGATTCGAGTAAATACAGTATTTATTTTGGGCAAATGGTCAACCCTCGTGAAGGCCGCCGTAGCCCTTGCCTTCAAACTGAGCTTTCAAAGAAGCAGCGGGTAGGGATGGGGCTGACCTGTTTGCTCTCAGATTGGTGAGGTGACCCCAAAGATACCACTTAAGATACACTTTGGGGTCATAAAGATCACCAGGGGGATGCAGTCCCCCCAAAGTCACATCCATTCACCCTGGTCTGTTCCCAAGATGAACCCCATGCCAAGACCCTGGTGCAGGGACCCACTTTCTCCAAAAAGGGGGCATGTCACAACCAACTTGTGGGGAAGGGAGGATCCGGTCCCCATGAGTTGATCAGTTTTTCTGCCACCTTGTTCTGAAACTGTTCGGGCACAGGAATCGGTCCAATTCCCAGTCCAAATGACCCATTTATGAAATATGTTATTTTATTAAGTGCCCGGAAACTTTGAGATGAGGGAAATCTTCCCATAACGCCCTTGCTCCCCCCAGATCCTCTTGGTGGGGGATCTTGCAGAGAGGGACCTGTGTTTTGAATAAATGTGCCACCCCCACCAGTTCAGGACATCCTCATGTGGGTCACCTTCGGCCAACTGCTCCCCCGGACCTCGAGACCTGGGTACGCAGCTGCCCAGATGCTCCATCTCCACCCACCGAATTTACACACAGCTCCGAAACCACAAGACTTTGCTCTCAAATATTTACCTGGAGCCCCCCTTCCCCTTCTCCGGCCTCCTCAGTCTGCTTCCCTTCCTATCTCACCCCCTTCTCTCTCCCCCTAAGTAACACTTTGACACACAGCCCTATTGCCGCAGCTCGCCTGGCCTCCCTCGTGCCCCATCAAGGGAAGCTTTGTCTGGGAACCTGCTTCTCCGCAGGCGGCCCGTCCCTGTGTTTGCACTCCCTGACCCATGCCAATGTGCCCTCTAGGTGTGTTTGTGTGGGCGAGGATTTGGGGCTGGCTCTCCGAGGCTGCTAAGGCACACCCCGGGTTAGGCAGACCTTTGCCATCTGAGACCAATTTGCAGGGTGGAACCCTCAAGAGGAGGGTGCCTCTGAGCATGTGCCGAGAGCAGGTGCCAAGACAATGTGGCATCTTGCCACATTGTCGCCACCTTCCTGCCCTATGCAATTGAGACAAGGACGTGTGAAACCAGGCAGGATGATGACGCACCCAAAATTGTGTGACCCGGACCCAAATGGTGGGGGAAAACCCCATGCCAGTCGACAAGCAGTCATGCGATCTGGTGAACTGGTGCATGACTGGGAGGAGTCCGTTTCACCATTGGTCAGGATTAGGGGAGCTTTGGGGTTCAATTAAACACCCAGATCCTTGGGATATTGGGTAAAGCATGGTCAGGATGTGGATCCTTTCCAGGGAGCTCTGGAAGGGACGTTGCAGAGGGTCTCGGCTCCCAGCCTTTGGAGACGTCATGACCCCAGTCCCTGCAAGACCAGCTCTCCATCAGCGACAACGGCAAGACTTCACGATCATGTTGCTGAGTTGTTGCACTTTGGGCGAGCGGCCGACATAGTAGAGGATGGTCAAGGGTTCCAGCTCGTGGGGGACGCAGCAAGGGGCGGCGGAGGCTTCGGGGTTCAGCTTCTTGTACAGGGGGAGCACCTGCAGGGAGGGCGTTGGACAGAGAGGTTGTGAGACCTGCACCTGTGACCTCTGTTTTCCTGACTTCACCAATGCTGAGCCACAAGACCTGCTGGTTGTTCCCCAGACATATGGACCTCCAGGCCGTTTCCTGGCCTGCCCCAGATACCCGGACGTCCTTCCCGGAACACTGTGGAATTGGGACAGCCAGGTTAGGACTCAGGTAGGGCAACCAGCTCTTTCCAACCACCACAGACAGCGCATAGCAAACCCTCACCACGTTGTATTGCGTGTCGGTGCTCCAGACGTAGCGGCAGGTCCCTGCGCAGAAGTTGGCCTTGTAGCCCTTTGGCTGATGGATCCACTTCCACTTCAGATCCTTGCGGAAGTCGATGTACAGGGTGCGGAGGCAACAGCCCTGGTCTGTGCTCCTGGATGGGGTGAAATGGGAACGCTCATGCACTGGTAACCAGTGCCAATTTAAGGTGGCGCAAGAGACCCTGAGAAGGACACCTGAGCACTGCTGGATCGTGTGGTCCAACAATACGTTTCCAAGAGTTAGAATACTCCTGGATATGGAGGTTCAATTGAGGATGAGAGACCTTTGGAACCCTTGGACACTGTGTCCATCACTGTGGCAGGGAGTTCCACAAGCACATGGGGGAAGTTTGCATGCCAGGAGGTCGGCCATCATGGATCAGGCCATCCTTAGGGTCAATTGAGGCAGCGTCCTGTGGCAGCAGCACTGCAAGTGGAGCCAATCATTATAAACTGCCTGTCTCTACCCCGGGTTACTATCCGTGCAATCGTATCCCTATCTACCCAGATGTAAGCCCCATTATAGCCAATGGGGCTTACTCCCTAGTAAGTGAAGTTAGATTGCAATCTATATGTCATCACCACAAAAAAGAGGACACCCAAAGAAAGTGTAGGACAAGTGTAAGCCTAAGCATGCACCAACCCTAAGCATCTCTACTCAGAAGTAAGTCCCACTGAGTTCAATAGTACTTACTCCCAGTAAAGTGTGGTTAGGACTGCAGCCATGAAAAAATAAATGCAAGAAATATTCATGGTTAATTACCATGAATATATTAACAAAATATTAACCAAATTAACCCAAATATAAACCAGTATTAACCAAATATTCATAATATTCATGGTTAATTTATGTGGTTAGTTAACAGTATATTACTTATTATTAAATTTAAAATATTACATATAATTTATTAATTAATAAAATTGCCTGCTCGCAAGGAAAAGAAGAACAATAAAAAAATTGTGTCCCCAGGACACAAGGCTAAAATGTAGGACAGATCCTGGAAAATAGGTATGAAACAAGGTCGGGTAACAAGAAGAGGAAGTGAGGAGGAGAAGAGAGGCTCAGGCTAGAGCGGCAATGAGGAGAACTGAAGAGGTTTAGCCTAGAGAGTCTCACAATTGCACAAAATGCCTCACCTGCTGCAAGTAGGAGCGTTTGCTGCGCGACGGCGACGGCCCTTCGCCGAGGACTCCAAACGGTGGGGGGGCAGCAGGGTGAGGATCAAGTGGGGGGCTTTGCCGCTAAGGTCGGGGGGACGGCTGCGTCCCTTCCACGCCTCCCTGATGAGATCGTCGTCCAAGCCTGAACGCAGAAAAAAGAGAATTTTGGACTGACTTGAAGCCAAACAGGAAGTGCGGAGGAGAGGAAAGCGGAGTGGCACTCCTCTCCTCCGCACTTCCTGTTCCGTTCTCATCTTCCTTTTCAAGACGGGAGGTGGCACTGCCCCTGCCAGCTGGCTGCCCATCTCAAGTGGCCAGGGTCAAAGATGGGCTGGCCTTTGGTGGGGGGTCTGACACCCTCCCCCTACCTCTTACAACCCCCTTACTACCACCTACCCCTACCCCCTACCCCTTACCTGCAAATCTGGCCTCCAGCTCTTCGCTGTGGTTGGGGTTAATGGTGTTTCCGGCAGCGGGGACAAAAGTGCAGCAGGGACAGTGGACCCCCAGCATCAAGCCCAGATTTCTCTCTAAAGTGGGGCCAAGATGGGGTGGGGGAGAAGGATGTGGGGGGAACCAACAGAGAATCCTAGCCTTACAACCAGATTCAAAAATATTGCCACATTTTTAACATCAGCTCTGCTCCTGCGCCTTTTAATTGCAACCGGCCCAGGCAGAAATCAATCAATCAATCAATCAATCAATCAATCAATCAATTATTTGTTTGTTTGTTTGTTTGTTTGTTTGTTTGTTTATATCCCGCCTTTCTCGGGCCATTAGCCCGACTCAAAGCGGCTTACAATAAAACATAATTAAAATTCCAATAAAACATAATTTTTCTCAGTCCTACCTAACGATGAACCTTCGAAACCCACTGAGCATTTTACCAGCGGATCCAACCATACCCACACTTTCCTGGGAGTAAACGCCATTGACTATAATGGGGCTTACTTCTGAGTAGACAGACTTAGGATTGGGCACCGAGTCAAGACTCATTGAACCCAATGAGGCTTAGAGCACAATCCTAACCATGTCTAGTCAAAAGTAAGGCTGCAATCCTAAAGGCACTTTCCTGGGAGTAAGAAGACCCATTGAACACAATAGGCCTTACTTTTGAGGAGACATGGATTGTGCTCTAAGCCTCATTTGTGTTGCTCCCAGAAAAGTGTCTTTAGGATCTCAGCCTCAGGCTGCAATCCTTGACACACTTTCCTGGGAGTAAGCTCCATTGAACACAGTGGGGCTTACTTTTGAGTAGACATGGATTGTGCTTTAAGCCTCATGTGTGTGGTTCCCAGAAAAGCGTCTTTAGGATCTCAGCCTCAGGCTGCAATCCTTGACACACTTTCCTGGGAGTAAGACCCATTGAACACAATGGGGCTTACTTGTGAGTAGGCATGTTTAGGTTTGTGCTCTTGGTCTATATAGCTGAGGATTCCCAGGTTCTTGTGATACCCCATTCCAAGATGGGAGCACCCAGCTTTTGTGACTCCTGAGAAAGAGGGTCCTGAACTCCCAAGTGGGTCCTGACCCCCACGTTGAAAACCACCGCAATACAGGCATCTCCTCTTGTGAAAATGAAAAAAGGTGAGCGTTAGATTCGAGTAAATACAGTATCTTCACTCAATACAAATAGGTAGGAGAACAGAAAGGCACTCACCTCTTTTTTCCAGCCACTGGCTGACAGTATCGGTGACATCAAATGATACCCACTCACCCGGATCGGTTGGGTGCAGCGTCTTGCTCTCTACATAACGCTGGGTCGGATCTGAGGGTTCCCATGCCCGAATCACCTATGGGAGATGTGAAGCACAATCCCAACCAGGTCTACTCAAAAGTAAGCCCTATTGTATTCAGTGGGTCTTACTCCCAGGAAAGTGTCTTTCGGATTGTAGCGTTGGCCTATTTTGATCAGACCTAGCCGAATTTGGGAGAAGGACGGACGGACAGACAGACAGATGTGGTGGCAAAGGGAGAATTTACTCATAGCACTGGCGATGAGGATGTACTGACCTGATAAAGCTCCACGCGTTGCTCTGCAGCTCGTGCCCGGGGGTTCGGCACCCTATAGACGCGCAGTTCGGCCTGAACAAGGCTGCTGAGGTTGGGCTCGACTCCCGAGATGTCAAAGCGCAGAAGGCGAAAGAAGGGGCTGGGCTGGGTGCTTGCAATGGAATCTGCAGAAGGGGGTGAGGATAATAGTCTTAGAACTGGAAGGGACAAAGGGCACAATCCAGAGTAACTACGGGGAGTCCTTGCTCCAGTGTAAGAACAATTTGCTCTGGATTGCAATATGAATTTCCCATAGGTTTTCACTAGGTGGTGCAGTAACTACGGGTACACGTAATGTCTCTTATGTGCTCCCGTAGTTACTCTGGATTGTAGGGTTACAAGGTCATCTAATCCAACCCCTGCCTGTAGTACCTTCCTAGAGTATCTCCAATCTAGAGTATCTGCTCGAAGACCACAGTATGAAATCCTAAACACACTTTCCTGGAAGTATGATCTATTGTACACAATGAGACTTACTCAATGTGCCTACTTTTGAGTAGGATTGTCAAAAGTATTGTCAAAAATATTACTTATTATTAAATTTAAAACGATTATATACAATTTATTACATATACAGTGCAATCCTAAGCCTGTCTACTCAGAAGGAAGTACCATTGTGTTCAATAGTACTTACTCCCAGGAAAGTGTGGTTAGGTTTGCAGCCTTTATTAATTACAAAAAGGCTGCATACTGCCTGCTCACAAGGACATGGAGGACATGGAAGTTTTTTTTTCCAGGACACAGGGATAAAAAGAGGACAAAGAGGTCATCCTGCACCTGGAATGCATCTATATAACAAGCAGATGCTCTATAGGTGATTTCCAGCCAGCCAGCTGCTTCTTGGGAGCCCATGGTGATTGTCCCCAATGCTATATATCGCCCCCAACCATATATGAAATTCTCCACCTGGAATGCATTTATATAGCAAGCAGGTGCTCTATAGGTGATCTCCAGCCAGCCAGCTGCTTCTCAGGAGCAGCCCACCCCTATATGAAAGTTGCCCCCACCCCTATATGAAAGTCACCTCCACCCCTATATGAAAGTCACCCCCACCCCTATATGAAAGTCTGCCTCTGTAAGGGATGTTCATGGCAAAAAGCCCTTGATATACCTGGCTGTTCCTCAATTCAGATAAGAAGAGTGCATCTAGTCCAGCTGCCTGGATCTCACAGTGGCTCATCCTGCAGCAAGGAGTTCCATAGATTAACATAAGAAGACCCCAGGTGGATCCAGCCACAGGCCCATCTAGTCCAACTCCCTGCATCTCATGGTGAGCCACCAGATGCCTTGGGGAGTACACAAGACAACAAGAGACCTGCATCCTGGTGCCCTCCCTTTATACTATACTATAACTATATACTATAACCACAAGGATGCACAAACCCGTCATGGCTCATAACTGGTTAGGAACTTCTAGAAATCTGTCTGATCCTCTTTAAAATGCATCTTGGTCAAGTGCCACCACCCTATCCTGTGGCAGGGAGTTCCACAGACTAATCTTTGTTCCATTTCCTTGCATCCTTCCTTTTGTGCCCAGCCCTCCCCTAACCCCATATCATGCCCCTTACTGTCAGCATGCCCTGGGGGCAACATGTCCACCCGCCGCACTTCCTTGGCATAGTAATCTTCCTCTTCGCTGCTGGCGGTGCTCTGGCCGCCGCAAGCCACCCGCTCCTGCGCCAGCTCTCGGGTGCTGTTGTAGAGTAGCATCACCTCCAGGGGTGGCTGGTCGGGTACCCCTTCCTCCTCTTCGGGGGGACTCACCATCTGAAGCTTGCTGAGGATCTGACCCCGAGCAGCCTGAACCCGCCGGGCCCGGGCCACCTCTAGGTCCAAGGTTTGGCAAGTGGAGAGGGCCAAGGCTTTGCCCAAAATCAGTGGCGGAGCCAGAATCAGGAATACAAGCATGACTGGGGGTACCTGATACCCAAGCCAGGTTGGATCAAGGATACACTTCGAGGTGGAAGGAGGGGATCAGCACTTGTCTTGCGTTCTTGGTTCTTGGTATCAAAAATGGTCTTACCCTGGCAGGTTTGGCTATGTGGCATAGGATCGAGATGTGGGGACTCAATCCTTTCCAAATGTTGGTCCAGAGAATTCTGGTACGATCCTATCCAGATGAAACGTGGGGTCTTGATCCTTTCCAAATGTGGGTCTCGAGAATTCTGGTACGATCCTATCCAGATGAAACGTGGGGTCTTGATCCTTTCCAAATCTGGGTCTCGAGAATTCTGGTACGATCCTATCCAGATGAAACGTGGGGTCTTGATCCTTTCCAAATCTGGGTCTAGAGAATTCTGGTACGATCCTATCCAGATGAAACGTGGGGTCTTGATCCTTTCCAAATGTGGGTCTCGAGAATTCTGGTACGATCCTATCCAGATGAAATGTGGAGTCTCAATCCTTTTCCAAATGTGGATCCAGAGAATTCTGGCACGATCCTGTCCTATCCAAACTCCGAAAATAGTTTACAAGGTTTCCAGCCCTGGAGCAACGGTGGTGGAACAACCGGGGGAGCAAGGAGGACCCTTCCCTGGAGTCATCAACAACCCATGTGCCACCACAAGTGCGCAAACCGGACCGATGCGCTACGTGCAGCCCGATAACTGCGCAAAGAGTTTTTCAGGGCTTTCTCCTTCCATCCCTTTAGGAAGCCTCTTTCCGTTGCCCTCGCTCTCCATCCCCACCCCCACCACCTCCCCAGCCTTCCCACATAGCCCCCACCCTCTTCCTGCCACACGCTCACCCTCCACAGAGCAACCATTGATTCTGTTGGCCACAGTGAAGGGCCAACCAAGAGCGCGGTAAAAGGGCCTGGACGGAGTGTCCGGACACCATCCAACTTCTTGGGATATCCTTTTTGGAGCTCACACGTCACATGCTGGTTTGTGGAGATAGATGCGCACTTGTGCTTCACGTCCGAGCAATTGAAAAATGCAGAAGAGAGAGATAAAATTGATCAGAGGGGCTGGAAAACCGTCCTTGCGAGGAAGTCTGAAACATAAGGATCCCTGTGGAAAGCATTCCCCAACTTTCTCCCTCCTCCTTGGTTCCAGCCCACCATGCAACGGACCCCTTTATCAACACCCCGTTCCTCGCACCACCACCCCACTTATTAAATGAACATCATTTACCTTTCTGAAACACATTCACTTAGGAGAATCAAGGCAGACAGTTTTTCTTTGGAGAGCACCTGTGGAACTCCCTGCCACAAGATGTGGCTATGGTTGTGAATTTGTATACTCAGAAAGGTCTGTCGATGCTTGATGGACGTTACCGGTATAGAAGTAGAGTGCTGAATACCTGTCACCGCAATAAGAGGGTGGTCTTCCTCTCCCATCTGGGGGCATCCCAGATATAGCTGAGTGGGGGGGCTATCATGGGAGGGGGCTGCTGGCCAAGATGGGGCTGGTTTCAGTTTGATCCCACATGGCTGTTCTTGTGGGCTTGTGTTCACATGCTCCAAACTGGGCAGGATGTTTTAAAATTTATTTATATGTTAGCATCTCCTTATATCCCAGTGCTTAGGGCCCCCCATGGCGATCCCTTTTTGCCACCCCCCTGGCACAAGGCACAAAAGGGTTGGGCTGCCATGACATATTTAATCTGTGACCCCCATCCTGCCACACCTCCCTCGTGGGCTTCTCGAGGACTAAATGCTTTACTTGTGTGCATGATGTGCAAGAACCATTCCTCGCAGGGGTGAGGTTGGCGCAAGCAGGCCAATGGCAATGGAGCTGCTGGTAAACATGCCTGATAAAAGAAAGCCAGGCTCTTTTGCTGCCCCCAAAATACACAACTTTGGGAGGACACCGAGATACGCCACAGATCTGTGGTTTTTCCAGCCATATATACCGAGCTACAAAAACAAGATGCATTTAGGATCCAGACGTGACGTCGATGGCACAGTTTGTTGCTGTGCCTGCCGCATCACGGGGTTAATTAATGAACATGGCGTTGCTCTGAGAATCTCGTTACCACCAATTACAAGCCTTTGCACCTTTGCGCCTTTGCATGACACCTTCTTATGCTCCATTAGGGTTGGCCCAAGACCCTCAGCGCCAAGATGTGGCACCTACTGGCCTGATCCAAGAGCACGCCTTCTCTACCTTCTTCTCCTGCTCTCCGCATTTGAAAAGAAAATGGGAAACAGCATTCGAGCTGAACACCACTTTCTCTGACCACCACTAGCTGACTTTCTAGCCCACTCTCCTCTCCTCCTCACATCCTGATGCTTCCACCGCCTCTACCATTCTCCTCTGCCACACTGACTCTAGCTCACCACTCTCCTCCACACTTCCTGACTCTCCCACTCCACACTTCCCACCCCCTCTCCTTCACACTTCCTGATGCTTCCACCACTTCCACCATTCTCCCCCTTCACACTTCCTGATTCTCTAGTCCACCACTCTCCTCCACACTTTCCTGACTCTCTAACACCCACTCTCCTCTTCTCACATCCTGATGCTTCCATTTCTTCTACCAGTCTCTTCTCTACCACACTTCCTGACTCTCTAGCCCACCATTCTCCTCCACACTTTCTGATGCTTCTACCACTTCCACCATTCACCTCCCCTTCACACTTCCTGACTCTCTAGCCCACCACTCTCCTCTCCTCCACATTTCCTGATGCTTCCACCACTTCCCCCATTCTTCTCCCCTTCACACTTCCTGACTCTCTAGCCCACCACTCTCCTCTCCTCCACACTTCCTGACCCTCTAGCCCATCACTCTCCTCTCCTCCACACTTCCTGACTCTCTAGCCCACCACTCTCCTCTCCTCCACACTTCCTGACTTTCTAGCCCACCACTCTCCTCTCCTCCCCACTTCCATCAATCTCCTCTCCTTCACACTTCTTGACTCTCTAGCCCCCCATTCTGCTCTTCTCCATGTTATGCCATAATTCATAAATTCCTGACTTTCTAGCCCACCACTTTCTAGCCCACTACTCTTTAACTTTCTACCTCAACACTCTCATCTCCTCCACACTTCCTGATGCTTCCACCACTTCCACCGCTCTTCTCTCCTCCACACCTCCTTTTGACACCCTTGCCCACCACAGTCCTCCACACTTCCTGACTCTCTAGCCCACCACTCTCTCCACTCTTCTGTTGCGCTAGCCTAGCACTCTCCCAACTTTCCCCATCTCTATTCCTCTCTGCAAGTCCAAAGAACAGTCCAAAGAGCTGCATTTGGGGAGCCCTGTTGGAGAGGTCCTTTGGGAGCCCTTTGCAATTCATGTTGCCATATCCAGCCCCATGCTTTCCCTACCCCTGTGTTGCCATTTTCCCCCCTCCACAAATGTGGCCACCTCTATCGGGAAATTTTCATGGAGAGGAGGTGGGTAGGCAGCAAGCAAGACACTGAGACAGCATCAGTCAGTTTCAGGCAGGAAGCTCCATAGGACCCGATTGGATTGGATCTGAGGATCCTATATCATGATCATCTTGGATCCTATTAGATGATCGTCTTGGATCCTATTTGATCCTGATGTGAGGAACTTGCCCAGCTTTTATTCAGTAAAAGATTGTTTACCAGATCAATATGATGCAAAGTATGATGCAGGGTATGAGGTACAATTATGATGCAAAGCATGATGCAGAATATGGGGTACAGCATGGTGTAGAGTCAGAGGTGGGCAGATACCGGTACGGGCCTACGTGCCCGTACCGGGTCTTCCACCAGGGCGGACGACAGCGAACCGGCCGGACCCGCGGCTGCAAGAGCTGCGGGGACTGGTACGCCAGCGTCCGCTGGCACCAGGTCTCCTGGGGCTCGCCACCAGGAAGCTTAGTGTGCATGCATCCAGCTGGACGCATGTGCACGAAGCGTCCTAGCGCCGAGCCCCAGGACGCTCAGTGCGCCTGCGTCCAGCTGGACGCAGGCGCACTGAGCGTCCTGAGGCTTGGTGCCAGGACACTCAGCGCACCTGCGTCCAGCTCGACGCAGGCGCGCTAAGCATCCTAGTGCTGAGCCCTAGGACGCTCAGTGCGCATGCGTCCAGCTGGATGCATGCACAACTACAAAATCTTGTGTGCCTTTGTTCCAATTTAGCTAAGTTGACAGCATGGATTTTTGCTGGCCCTTATTGTTACATCCCTGCTACAACCTCCCTGTAAGCCCAGATCATTCTGAACCAGTTTAAAAAATCCCGATCCTGCGTAGGGGAGTTTGGCACTTGCTTCCCTCCGGGCAGAAAAGTGCCCACATCTTCCTACTCTCTTCTTATTGATTGATGGTTGGCGCTTCTGCATCTCTTGGAGAGAGATTGATCGGGCTCCAGGGCTAATGGGGCCAAGCCAAGCCATTAGCAGTGGGCTCATCGTATGCCCCACACCGGCCTTTGGCTACAACATCAAGCTTTGAACTCATGCCCAGCCTTTGTCCGTCTGTCCATCAACAGATTAATTACCAATGGAGTGGCGTTCCCTGCCACATCCTTCCAACTTAAGTGTCAGGTGAACGGGCTCTAGTGAATTGCCAATGAAAGGGTCATGCCCTCACAGCTGCCTGGCAGAGGATGCCCAGGTGGGTATCAGGAAGAGCAGCAGCCAAACAGCTCTCCTGGGTCAGAGATCCCGATTCAACATCTCATTTTCCGTGATAGCCAAGCAGGTTGTTCCAGCAGCAAGGAAGGGAAAACGGCCCTTATAGCATGGCTAAGTTGGCACTTAATAGAGGAACATTAGCAAACACTAGCACTACAACCCAGAGTAACTCTGTGAGCACGTAAGAGACATTTACGTCGACGTAGTTAGGACACCACCTAGTGAAAACCGATGGGAAATTCATATTGCAATCCAGAGTAAATTGTTCTTATGTCAGAACAAGGACTCCCCATAGTTACTCTGGACTGCGCTAGGTTTCTGCCCCAAGGATCTTGCAGTCCTGGGATGTCCTGGCATGAAGTCCAACCATGAGACCAAGACCAGTCTTGCTACCTGACCCTGGTTCTGGTGGAAGTCCAAAAATGATGCACGTGGAAGATGTTGAGCATGGGGGGGAGGGGTTGATGCGATTGGGGGTTAATGCGCACAGGGGGTTGTTCTGCACGGGGGGGATGTTGTGCATGGGGTGTTGATGCACATGGGGTGTTGATGCGCATGGGGGGAATGTTGCACATGGGGGATGATGCACATGGGGGTGTTGATGCGCATGGGGGTGTTGATGCGCATGGGGGATGATACACATGGGGGTTGTACATGGGGAATGTTGTGCATGTAGGATCTTGCACATGGGGGTTGTTGCGCATGGGGGGTTGAAGAGCATGGGGTTGAGTAGTATGGGGGTTGACATGCATAGGAGGGTTGATGTGCATGGGGTGGATAAACATGGGGGATGTTGCATGGGATGTGCATGGGGTGGATAAACATGGGGGTGGATGTGCGTGGGGGATTGATGCGCACTGGGGGGATGGCATACGGGGGAATTCTACTCCCGCAAGACGGGTACGCTTTTCACTAGTTACCGTACATTCAAAATGATTACATCTAATTTATGTAAAATTATTACATTTCTTAAATTTAAAACTATTATGTTTAGAATTATTACATTTAAAATCATTACATCTAATTTATTAATTACAAGAATTCGACATGCTGCCCGCTCACCAGGAAAAGAAGGACAATGAAGATTTTTTTCCCCCAAGGCTAAAATAGAGGACGTGTCCTGGAAAAACGGAACATGTGTTCACCCTGGTTAGAACGGGTAGGACTCCTGGTCCTCAGTTCCTTTTTGGGAGAAGAGAGACATCTCGTGGTTAGCCCTGGAAATGTGAAGATGCCCAGTTTCCAGTATCTGGATCAGAGGGGCTACTGGTTTGGAAATTTCTGGTCATAGGATCACCCTGCATGGAGCAGCATTGGAGGCCTGTTGACCATCTGCTCAATGGTGGTGCATAACAGGGGACTTGCAACCCATCTTTGCTTCCCATTGCCTTGGAAGGTACTAGAGATACTAGAGAGCAGGTTTTGGTCTCGAGTTTGTCCTGTTGGCTAAGTGTTAACCTGTTCTTAGTCTGTGGACATTCTCGGGTCAGATTAGATGACGTGGTCTTTCCAAGACCCCACCGGCCCCTTACTGTTGATGCACCAGCAGACGCGGATTGCATGGTTCTGATCCAGAATGATTTTAAAAGGCTTGAAATTTCACAATTTTAATGGCAACTGGCAACTTTTAAAAGTTTTAAAAACTTTTAAAAGTCATAAAAACCATCAGAAAACCGTTATTAAAAACCATAAATGTTGTTTTTAACTGGTTTTTATTGTAAATTTTTAGGAGGGATGCTTTAACATTTTTTGTGTAATGAGTATTTTAACTGTATTTTAATTGCATTTTAATCTGTATTTATTATTATCTACCTTTAATGGTGTTTTATTTTTTTTTAATTGTTGTTAGCCGCTTTGTGTTCCTTTTGATTATAAATAAAATAAAATAAAAAAGTATGTTACAGAGCACAAGCCAAGGCTTCCATTCATGGCACCATCTTGAGTGAAAAACCAATAAATCATCATCATCATCATCATCATCATCATCATCATCATCAGCAGCACGAATTATACACTGCTACATCACGCAGTCCTAGACTCTTGGGAAGGGTCCAACTGGTGATGTGAATGAAACTAGCACAAAATTGTTCGCTGTGTATTTATGTTTGATTCTCAATAAAATAATAATAATAATAATAATAATAATAATAATAATAATAATAATAATAATAGGCCTTTTTAGCCACAATAGATGTTGTTTCAGGACCTCCAATCAGAGCACGATATCATAGTCTTTCGAGACTGAAGGATGCCAATGCAATAATAGTAATAGTAATAGTAATAACTATAATAATAATAATAATAATAATAATAATAATAATTATTATTATTATTATTATTATTATTATAATTATAATTATTATTATAAATAATTTATTTATCATTATATAATAATAATTATATAATATATATATATAAATTATATATAAATAATAATTTATAATAATAAATAATAAACTGGTCACTGGTCACTGAATAATAATTCACTGGTCACTGGTGAAGTGACAGAAACAAGCATGAAGTTGTTCACTGTGCATTACTGTTTGTTTTTCAATTTAAATAAATAAATAAATAAATAAATAAATAAATAAATAAATTAAATGCGCGGCTAAGATGCAAGTAGGGAGGAAAGTGTTACTGAACACAATGGGACCTACTTCCAAGGAGACATGGAGGTGGAGCCGGCAGTGAAGCCTAGTGCTTCTCTGACCAGTAAGTTTGACAGGTGATCCTGGACAGGTTGGAGTACTGGGCACCAACATGCAGTGGGCAACAGGCACCACTGGACACCACACCACACAGTGGGCAACCCCAGGCACCACTGGGGATCACTACGCAGAGAGCATCCCTTGCAGAGGGAAGGCACCACTTTGTGGTTGGCAGAGAACACAAGTGGGCACCACCAGTTAGGAAACATAAGCAGGCAGCATTGGAAAACTGGCACCAGTAGGTTCTGGGCACTGGACATCACACATGGATTGGAACCTTCCAACCCTCTCCACAACTATACAAAGGTGTTTTCAGTACAATATTCTTTTAATGCACTGCTGGAAACACTGAGTCCCCACAGCCCTTCCATGCTGCATAATTTCCCTACCTGCTCCCTAGTACTTCACAACATTTTCTAAGGTGGGCACGAGCAAGCCTGGGTTTCAAGGCACTGTGTCCTCTGTGAAACTCTGCACGCGCCTTCACTGGGCACAGTAGACCCCCCCAATGGTCCTGAGTCTTCCCCCTGCAGCAACCCTCTCCTCGCTGGTCAACTTCACCCCACTGATCGGAGTGTGGCCCTGTGGATGGATTCATTACTTTTCCTTTTCATTACAAAATCCTTTTGGAGGATTTTCCTACTTTCTTCCTTTCAGGAGGGGCCCCAATCCAGCAATCCAACCATGCCAGATATCTGTGGTTATGGGGTCCACCAACCACATGGTGATCCACTATATGTGGGTCCACGAACGACAGCCGGTGTTGTTTCCCATTCATGTGTGGACCTGGCTATCCAACGGTCCCCCGTTAAGAGCTGGGGTTTGTGCTGGGTGTTGGTCCTCAAGCCCCCCCAAGCCCAAAGGCTCCTTCCCACCAGGGTGAGCTCACAATGGCCAGCATCTCTGAGGTCAGGATGAAGGCAAAGGTCCCCAGTTGGGTTTGAGGTCTGGCAGAGGCAGCCATGGCTGCTCTGCTGGGGTCACTTTTCCTGGTTTGGGCAGTGTTGAACCTGCTGTCTCCAGAGGTGGAAGGGTCTAGAAGAAGCAATCCCTGCGAGCAGCAACACCGGACACGCGTGGACGGCATAGACGTAGGAAACCCCTGGGGGCCGACCGTATTTTTCGCCATAATTATCCTTTTCGGCATCTTTTTCTGTCTCCCCAGCAACGTCTTGCTATGTATTCAGGACCAGTCGGGGCAGGTGTGTGGCAATGGGGTTTGTGCAGGGTGGTTTGGTCTGGCGAGGGGTCACAGACTCCGTTCTGGGTCCGGTTGGGGGCACCGCATTAGGACAGCCCGACTGTGACATAGGATTTTTAACACGGTGATTAACTAGTGTTGTGTTTTTTTAATGGAATTTACTATTATTATTATTATTATTATTATTATTATTATTATTATTATTATTAGATAAGAACTTGTGACTTTTTTACTGCTAATTAAAATTAAATGTACGTTTTTTGAGTTTTGAACTGACATCGCATCGAATACTGGCAGGGTCCATCGAACCCATGTTGCTCTTCCCTGGTTATGCAAGCTAAAATTATAATCAAAAATTAACAATTTTACAATATTTCATAATTTAAATTATTATAAAATAATTACACTAAAACTCGATGCAACATTTTATTAATTACATGTACCAAACTATAGTACCCTGGAACCTGGAAGTAATTGGTGATACAAAAATAAGTGAGTAGGTTAAGTGATAAATGAGCACAAGCCTGACCATGTCTACTCAGAAGTAAGCCTCATTGTGTTCAATGGGTCTTACTCCCAGGTAAGTGTCTTTAGGATTGCAGCGTAGGACTCCTACTTGGTCAGTGCCTGAAAATCAAGATGAGGGAGGTGAGAAAGGGGTGCTGGGGTGACCCCTCAGCCCGGGCCTTGATGGAGGCGATAGATACCATCAGAGGGTTGGCCTCTGATAGACCTCACCTCTCTGGATCCAATCTGGGGTGCATCACACTTTGTGTGGCGGCAGCTGGAAGGGTGAGGGTTTCATGGGGTTGGGAAGGAGCACTAGATATGTTGGGCAAGAGGAGCACTAGATATGTGGGTCCCAAGCAAGGACAGGTGGGGAAGCCGGAGCAGGGTGCCAACCCACACCTGGCACCTGGCGTGGTCCAGCCAGGTTTAGCTGGACAGATCCCAATAGGAATTGATAGGAATAGGATTTAGGAATTCCTAATAGGAATAGGGCCAGCGGCATCCATTGCAGGTACCTGATCACTTGGTGAGGTGCTCTGTGCAAAACAGCTGGGCCTGCAAAGGTACACAGTGATCAGGAGTCATGAAAATGTTCTTCTGCCCCACACAGTATGCAGGGACCAACCTGTGTCTGAGCACCTCTGCCTTCCTTACCCCCAGGTTCCCTGCGAGGACACCCCTGAGGACACCCCAAGGACACCCACCCAAGTTGGGCTCTCCAGCTGTCAGTCCAGATGTTGCTCGCGGAGCCTCCGGTGCGCTGAAGACAAGGAAACCTACTCCCAGAAGCTGAAGTCCATGGAGAAACTGCTGGACGCCTTCTTGAATGAGGTGCGGAACCAGAAGCAGGCCCTGGAGAAGGTCTTGGGGAAGAACGTGGCCACCCCCTGCATGGACCTGGACGTCGAACCACTGACCATCACGATCTGTTATGGCAGGGACAGCAAGAATCCCATCCAGGAGTGATCCAGAAGGTGCCTGGGCAGCTTTCTTAAGTCAAGTGGAGAACAAAACATCTCGGACTCTATAAAAGACAAGAGAAGAATGTCTCTAATAAAATAAACGATACTTAAGATAAAAACAGTAATGTCTCTAATAAAACGCTGAGCACAACCTCTGGGTATGTCTCTCTCTCTGTGTGTGATAGATATGGATGGATAGATATGGATGGATGGATGGATATGGAAGGAATAAGATAGATAGATAGATAGATAGATAGATAGATAGATAGATAGATAGATAGATAGATAGATAGATAGATAGATAGATAGATAGATATGGAAGGAATAGATAGATAGACAGACAGACGGACGGACGGATAGATATGGAAGGAACAGATAGACATATATGGATGGATAGGTAGATATGATGGATAGATAGATATGGATGGATGGATGGATGGATATGGATGGATGGATGGATAGATACATAGATACATAGATACATAGATATGGAAGGAATAGACAGACGAACAGACGGACGGACAGACAGGCAGACACACACACTGACAGACAGACAGACAAAACATACAGACAGACAGATAAGACAGACAGACAGACAGACAGACAGACAGACATAGATAGATAGATAGATAGATAGATAGATAGATAGATAGATAGATAGATAGATAGATATGGATGGATAGGTAGATAGATAGATAGAAATGGATAGATATTGATCTATCTATAGGTAGATAGATAGATATGGAAGGAATAGATAGATAGATAGATAGATAGATAGATAGATAGATAGATAAGGAAGGAAGGAAGGAAGGAAGGAAGGAAGGATAGACAGATGGATAGATAGATTAGATAGATATGAAAGGGAGAAATATATATTTACTGTATTTATATCCTGCCTTTCTCCATCGATCAATCGATTGATTGATAGATAAATGATGGCTGGATAAGGAAGGATGGATAGATGGCGACAGTGAGCGGGTGCCCTTCGGGGCGGAGTACAAATCTAATAAATAATAAATAAATAAAATGTAGTGGGCAATTTGGGGTGTTCTATATGCACGGCCATGTTTTTATCTGTGCAGTGTTGTGAGTACAACACAGTGTTGTGCAATGTTGTGACTACAAAAGCTTATAGTGACACCAGGAGTTGAGCAGTCCAGACTGGATCCGGCCCCTTCTCCGGCTTTGGCCTGCCCAGCCCGGCACACACCCTTTACTCTCAGAGTGAACCAAGGAAAGGGAATCAAGCCCAACCTCTGCACATGTCTCAACAACCTCTGAGTCACGGTCTCGGGAATCCACCCGCAGGGTGCCAACCCTCATGGCGGGTGTTTCTTCCTATTGCTTTGCATTGCACTTTCCTGCACGCCAACCGGGCAAGGTTTGCTCGCCCCTGTCCTTGCAACGGTTGCACAAAAAGGGGATTTTCACTTTCTTCCCCAGGAGCTGCAAACCTGAAAATCCACCAGCCTTGAAAACCCTAAACACATAAGGGCTGCAATCATAGACACTTTCTTGGGAGTAAGACCCACTGAACACAGTGGGGTTTCGCTTTGAGTAGACATGATTAGGATTTTGCTCTTAATTAATTAAGGCCGCAATCCCAAAGACACTTTCCTGGGAGTAAGACCCATTGAACACAATGGGATTTAGTTTTGAGGAGACATGATTAGGATTGTGCACTTAGTTAAGGCTGCAATCCTAAAGACACTTTCCTGGGAGTAAGACCCACTGAACACAATGGGGTTTCGTTTTGAGTAGACATGATTAGGATTGTGCTCCTAATTAATTAATTAAGGCCGCAATCCTAAAGACACTTTCCTGGGTATAAGATCCACTGAAGACAACGGGGTTTTGCTTTGAGTAGACGTGATTAAGTTTGTGCTCTTAATTAATTAAGGCCACAATCCTAAAGACACTTTCCTGGGAGTAAGACCCATTGAACACAATGGGATTTAGTTTTGAGTAGACATGGTTAGGATTGTGCTCTTAATTAATTAATAATTAATTAATGCCACAATCCTAAAGACACTTTCCTGAGAGTAAGACCCAATGAAGACAATGGGGTTTAGTTTTGAGTAGACATGACTAGGATTGTGCGTGCCCTTAATTAAGTAATTAATTAGTTAAGGCTGCAATTCTAAAGACACTTTCCTGGTAATAAGGCCCTTTGAACACAATGAGATTTACTTTTGAGTAGACATGGTTGGGATTGTGGTCTTAGGCTGCAATCCTAAAGACTCTTTCCTGGGAGTAAGACCCACTGAACACAATGAGACTTACACATGAGAAGACATAGCTAGGATTGTGCTCTAAAAAAATGGGGTGCGCATTAGATTTGAGTAAATATGGTATTATATATAATTTATCACAAATAATTTATTAATTGTTTAATTATATTATTAATTATTTAATATTAATTTTTATTTAATAAATTTCTATCTGCCTTTTTCAGCCGAAGCCGACTCAAGGTTGCTAACAATTACAAAGTTAAAAACTCATATAAAAACATTTAAACACATTGTTATTATTTAATAGATACATTGATATTATTTAATAGATAATATTTAATATTATTTAATGGTGTCTGCTCATGTGGTTAATTTAAAAACGATATTAATTATTATTAAATTTAAAACGATGACATCCAATGTATTAATTACAAGAATTCATCATGCTGCATGCTCACAAGGAAAAGGAGGACGATGAAAAAAAAATTCCAGGACATAAGGCTAAAAAAGAGGACATGTGATTATGATTCCCTAAAAAAATATGATTCTTTGAATGAATGAACGAACGAATGAACGAACGAATGAATGAATGAATGAATGGGATAAGCCACTTATTTACTCAAATCTAATGCACACCTTTTGCACCCAATTTTAGAGCACAATCCTAACCATGTCTACCCATAAGTAAGTCTCATTGTGTTCAGTGGGTCTTACTCTCTGGAAAGTGTCTTTAGGATCTCTGGGACTACTTGGATCTGTGCTCTCCCTGGAGATGTGCCCAATGCCTGGTGATGCCCAGTAAAAGTTGTCCAATGCTCCATAGAATGCCCTGGTGCCCACTGATGCCTAGTAGGGATGCCCGCTGCCCATTCATGCCTGCTGCCCACTGCACAGTGGTGCCTGGTGCCCAGTAGGGATGCTTAGTGCTTGCGCCTTGTGGTGCCTGCTGTCTGGTGCTGCCCATTTCCCCTTCTGCCTGCTGCCTATTGCACAGTGGTGTGGTCTCTGGTGCCCGACAGGGATGCTTGGTGCCCACTGGGGTCCACAGCTGCCTGTCACTGCCCTTTGGAGCCTCTGGGGCCTATTGGTACCTAGCAGAGCACAGCAGTGCCTGCTGGTGCCCTGCTGGCCCCAGGGCATTGATTGATTGAATGATTGATTGATTGATTGATTGATCAATTGATTGATTGATATGGATGGCTCCAAAAGGGAGAGGCTTCTTGCACACAAGTGTAGAGGGGTTCCCTATGCCACCCAAAGCATTTGTGTGTGCCCTCCTGCCCTCCTTCCCCAGCCACTGGAGATCCAGCTAGACTGCTCCTGGATGAGGAGGTTTTGCAGATGCCTTCTGGCTGCCATGGCTCCTTCTCCTGGGAGACCTGGAAAGGAGAAGGGTGGCATAGCTGACAAGGCTCCTTCTTCTTTCCCTCCTAGCGGCTGGTGGTGAGCCAAACTTGGGGAGAGTGCCAGGGGTGCCCAGTTTGGAAGCTGGGAGAGTGTGCAGGGCTAGGAGGGGGTGCCCAACTTGGAGAGGGTGCTAAAGGAGCCAGTCTAGGAGAGGGTGCCAGGCTAGGTCAGTGGGTGTCAGGCTTGGAGACAGTGCAGAGGTGCTGGGCTTGGAGAGGATGGCATGCTGGCAGAAGTTGCCAGTCTTGGAAAAGGTGCCAGGTTTGGAGAGCATGCAGGACTAGGAGAGGGTGCAATGGTTGTCAGGCTTAGAGAGGGTACTTGGCTAGGATTGGGTACAGTGGGTCTCAGGCTTGGAGAGGGTGCAGGGGTGCTAGGCTTGGAGAAGCTGCCATGCTGGGAGAAAGTACCAGGGGTGACAGTCTTGGAAAGGGAGCTGGGTTTGGAGAGGGTGCACTAAGGGTGCCCTGTTGGGAGAGAGTACCAGTCTTGGAGAGGCTGAAATGGGTGCCAGTCTTGGAAAAGGTGCTGGGCTAAGAGGGCTTGCAAAGGGTGCCAGTCTTGGAAATGGTGCAATAGGTGTCAGTATTTTAAAGGGTGCTGGACTAGGAAGGGTGCAATGAGTACCAGGTTTTGAGAGTGTGCTGGGCTAGGAGGGGGTGCAATGGGTTCCAGTCTTGGAGAGGATGCTGGGCTAGGATTGGTGCAGTGGGTGCCAGTGTTGGAGAGAGTGCCAGTATTGGAGGGGGTGCAATGGGTCCCAATGTTGGAGAGGGTGCTGGGCTAGGAGGGGGTGCAATGGATGCCAGTCTTGGAGAGGGTGCCAGCCTTTGAGGGGGTGTGATGGGTGCCAGTGTTGGAGAGGGTGCTGGGCTAGGAGTGGTGCAGTGGGTGCCAGTGTTGGAGAGGGTGCTGGGCTAGGAGGGGGTGCAATGGGTGCCAGTCTTGGAGAGGGTGCCAGCCTTTGAGGGGGTGCAGTGGGTGCCAATGTTGGAGGGGGTGCTGGGCTAGGAGGGGGTGCAATGAGTGCCAGTCTTGGAGAGGGACTGGCACTGCCAGTCTTGTAGGGGGTGCACTGCCAGTCTTGTAGGGGGTGCAATGGGTGCAAGTCCTGGAAATGGTGCCAGCCTTGGAGGGGGTGCACTGGGTGCCAGACTTGGAGGGGGTACTGGCTAGGAGGGGGTTCAATGGGTGCCAGACTTGGAGGGGGTGCAATGGATGCCAGAGTTGGAGGGGGTGCAATGGGTGCAAGACTTGGAGGGGGTGCTGGCTAGGAGGGGGGTGCAATGGGCGCCAGAGTTGGAGGGGGTGCAATGGGTGCAAGACTTGGAGGGGGTGCTGGCTAGGAGGGGGGTGCAATGGGCGCCAGCCTTGGAGGGGGTTCAAGGGGTGCCAGTCTTGGAGGGGGTGACAGCCTTGGAGGGGGTTCAAGGGGTGCCAGTGTTGGAGAGGGTGCCAGTCTTGCAGGGGGTGCAATGGGTGCCAGTGTTGGAAAGGGTGCTGGCTAGGAGGGGGGTGCAATGGGTGCCAGCCTTGGAGGGGGTTCAAGGGGTGCCAGTCTTGGAGGGGGTGACAGCCTTGGAGGGGGTTCAAAGGGTGCCAGTGTTGGAGAGGGTGCCAGTCTTGCAGGGGGTGCAATGGGTGCCAGTGTTGGAGAGGGTGCTGGCTAGGAGGGGGTGCAATGGGTGCCAGCCTTGGAGGGGGTTCAAGGGGTGCCAGTCTTGGAGGGGGTGACAGCCTTGGAGGGGGTTCAAGGGGTGCCAGTGTTGGAGAGGGTGCCAGTCTTGCAGGGGGTGCAATGGGTGCCAGTGTTGGAGAGGGTGCTGGCTAGGAGGGGGTGCAATGGGTGCCAGCCTTGGAGGGGGTTCAAGGGGTGCCAGTCTTGGAGGGGGTGCCAGCCTTGGAGGGGGTTCAGGGGGTGCCAGTCCTGCTCGGGGTGCCATCCCTGCTGCTGCTGCGGGTGGTGCTGCCAGGCTGTGCCCGCCCCCCCGAGGCTCCTCCCCGGCCAGCTGGAGGAAGCCGACTAGGAAGTGCGGGGCTGGGATGTCCTTTTGTGTCCTACAGCCGGAGCCCGAGCCAGCGCCAGGCGCCCTCCGATGGCCCTCCCGGTGCCCGGCCAGGGGCTCCCCTGAGCTGCCCAGCGCCGCAGCCCCCGCTCCCCTGAGGCTCCCCACCGCCCGTGCCCTTGTCTGCTGCCAAGGTCAGTGCAGGGGGGCAGAGCTGGGCAGCCCCACAACCCCCAAACTGGCCCCAGGTGGCTGCCTCTGGGGTGGGGGTGCAGGGGGTGAAGGGTGTCCCCATCCAGGACCAATCAGTGGGGTGGGGGTCATGCTGGGGGAGCCCCCCAACCCCCCCAATTTGGCCCCATGTGGCTGGATGTGGGGGTGAGGGCACATGGGGGTAGGAGTACAGGGGGTTGCCCCACATGAGGGGGTGAAGGGTGCCCCTACCTAAGACCAATCAGTGTGGAGGGAGTCATGCTGGGGGAGCCCCCACCCCCAAATTGGCCCCATGTCTGGGGTGGAGGTCCATGGGGGTGAAGGGTGTCTCCACCCAGGACCAATCAGTGTGGAGGAGGTCATGCTGGGGGGTGCCCCCACCCAAACTGGCCCCATATGGCTGGATGTGGGGTGAGGGCACATGGGGGCAGGGATGCAGGAGGGAGTGAAGTGTGCCACACTGGAGGGGGGTGAAGGGTGCCCCAACTCAGGACCAATCAGTGGAGGGGTCATGCTCGGGGGGAGTCCCCACCCCCAAAGTGGCCCCATGTGACTGGATCTGGGGTGGGTAGCCCATGGGGTTGACATAAGGGAGGTTCAAGGGGCTAGCCACCCAGGAACAGCCAGTGGGGAGCAAGAATATGGGGGAGAGCCCCACCCCCCCTAACTGACCCCATGTGGCTGGATCTGGGGTGGGTAGCCCGTGGGGGGGACATATTCAGGGGGCTGAGGGTACCCCTACCCAGGAACAGCCAGTGGGGAGCAGGATATGGTGGGAGAGCCCCACACCCCCAAACTGACCCCATATGACTGGATCTGGGGTGGGTAGCACATGGGGTGACACATGAGGGTTGTAGGAAGCTAAGAGTGCCCCACATAGGACCGGCCAGTGTGGAGGGGGGCATGTTTGGAGGGAGCCCACAACCCCCCAAACTGGCACCATGTGGCTAGATTGCAAGTGGGTGATGTATGGGGGTGGCGCATGGGGGTTGCAGGTACTCCCATCCAAAAGCAGCCAGTAGAAAGGAGTTACGTTGGGGGGTGCCCCACAACCCTAAACTGGCACCGTGTGGCCAGATTGCAGTTGGGTGGTGCATGGGGAGGTGGAGCATTGAGGATACAAGCTCATAGAGTGGGGTGCAAGGGGTGCCCCCACACTGGAACAACCACCAGGGATGGGGAGCTCAGACTCCCACATGGAGAGAGGCAAGCGGTGTGGTTTGGTGCGTCGTCGGCATGTCTACAAATCATGCGCCTGGTTGTGGGGGAGAGAGCTCTGGCCTGGAGAGAAGTGGCACGAGGGCTCTAGTGCGGGTGCTGTCATGCCCAGGCACTGTAGTACAGGCTGCAGGTTAGCGCATGGAAGCTCGGCACACGAGCAGCTCGGCACACAAGTGCAACCGGTGGACAGTTGGCGCAAGCCATGCCCACTGGGAAGCTGGTGTATCACACAACCCGGACAGGCCCAGGTGTCCCTGTGCGCGGATATGTGCTTGCGCGCACGGTGCTTGAATGACATGCACACCCATGGCCTGCAAAATGCAGTTGCTGTAACAGCCACAGAGCGAGAGGTTGAGCGCATGAGGAGCAACATCAATATTCGGAGCGCATGAGGAGCACACGGGGTGGACGGGCCGTGTTGGGTCAAGCAGAAGATGGGGACGGGCACATAACCTGCCAGGGGGCAAAAAATTACTATATTTACTTGAATCTAACGCTCACCTTTCTCAGCCGAATTTAATCTCCTAAATCAGGGTGCGCATTAGATTTGATGGTTAATTAGATTTGAGTAAACGTGATATTTTGATTATAAGTATAGGGTGTGCATTAGATTCAGTAGCGCGTTAGATTCGAGTAAATGTGGTGTTTTGATTATAAGTATAGGGGGTGCATTAGATTCAATCGTGCATTAGATTTGAGTAAATGTGATATTTTGATTATAAGTATAGGGTGTTCATTAGATTCAGTAGCGCGTTACATTCGAGTAAATGTGGTATTTTGATTATAAGTATAGGGTGCGCGTTGGATTTGATGGCATGTTAGATTCGAGTAAATGTGATGTTTTGATTATATGTATAGGGGGTGCATTAGGTTCAGTAGAGCGTTAGATTCGAGTAAATGTGGTATTTTGACTATAAGTATAGATTACAGGATGGTAAACAAGCATTTATGCGCCAGCAGCAAACTCCGGTGTGCATGAACAGGGAGGCTTGGGTAGTAGTGCCTGATCTCCCCCCCCCCATGGTGCCACATGGCCATAAGGGGGCACTATGGGGTACATTGCAGCAATCTAGAGATGTGGCAAAAGCATGCGGGTCAAAGGTCTCCGCCACAAATTTGCACACGGAAATACCTCTGGTGGAGTCTGATGTGGGGGTCAGGGAAGGAGGTGCGCGCATGGGGGAAGGCAACGTTGTGGGCAGGTAATGGGGCAGCCGTCCTGACCCACATTCTGTAGTCCGCAATGTGCTGTTGTCCTCCACTTATGCGCCTTGACATGGGAGCGCATGGAAGTTTGGCTAAAAAGCTGCATGGATTTTGGGGGTGCCTGCGGGTTTGTCGGGGATATGTGTAGTGGAAGGGGGAGCATGTCCTCCCCATACCGCTCACATACATGCGCCACCCCCCTCTCTTGCACCAAACGTGACTCTCGGCCCGATTGGGCAAGGGGTGAGAGAGGCACACTGCAGTTGGGACAAAGGTCTTGTGACTGGTCTGGCAATGTGGGGAAGAGAGGCCAGTAGAGACATGGGGGGAAGCATGAATGTGGGGGGGGGGATAATAAACTGACCTTATGTGCCCGTTGGTGCGCACTGCCCTCAGATATTATATCAGTGCCAGGAATGGAGGACAATTTGGTGCGCTTTGAGAGATGGGACTGGGAACATGAAATGTGGCATCAAAATCCGATTTAGTATGTCGGCAGAGTGTGATAGTGGGGGGGGGGCTGTGATGGTGGGGGAGCAGTGATGGTGGGGGGGCAGTGATGGTGGGGTGCTGCTGGCCTTCGAACGGATGTAATGCCCGGCGGGCACCGAGAGGTCAAGCCGAGCTGTTCCAAATAATCCTTCCATGACCTGTGGTTTTAATGGTTTGGGGGGGCACTTCAGGGTGGTGTGTGTGCGCTTGCAGGGGGGGGGGCGTTTAATCCTTGTTGCACTGAAAGGTGAACGAGGGGGGGGGGGAAGAATCCAGGTTGCTGAGCCAAGAGTCTATTCCTGTCCAGAGAATATTTATCATTAACTCTTCAACTCCTGGAATGTTGTTACCTCCGAAGAAGTGCAATGCGTGTGGGGTGTGTGTGTGTTTGGTGCCACCTCCCGCCTTTGCCAGGGTGCCCGCCCGGATCTCCCTGGAGTGACCTTGAGGCCGCTGTGCTTTGGTGGCCGTGTGCCAGGAGCTGGCGACGGTGCTAGGATGTGGGAATCGGGATGGGGCTTGCAGGTCTGCAGCTCAGAACCAGTCCCGTGAGTGATCCTATTGGCCTCCCTATACGCTCTATGCACACCCTATGGAGGTTTTAGGGTAAGTTCTGATTGGGACCCCTAATCCTAAACTGTGCCGGGGCACGGAGTCCTGATTGGCTTGCCTTCTGTGAATCAGGGCAGGAGTCCTGATGGGGTACCCAAGGACGGTGGCATGTCTTTTTTGAATTAGGGTTGGGTTCCTCACCCAAGACTTTATCCCAGTGGGTTTGAGATGGTCCTGATTATCTACCATTGTGTCAGCATTACCTTATTAATAATTATTAATTACCTTATTAATACATTATCAATACATTATTAATAGAGTAAATAAATGGCAACGTAGAGGGTATGGGCCCCCATAATGACCATTGGATTAGGGTGGGAGCAGCTCCCCACATTAATCTCCAGCCTTGCAGATTTGTCATTGACTTGACCCCCAAATTTGGGGGTCCTCCTGCCTCCCCAATTCAGAAGGACAAATGAAATGTGGGGGTCACCCTCCAACCTGCCCTATTTTTTCCAGGCCAATGAACATTCTCTGACTGGTTAACGTCCCCCATCTCAGGACTACCATACTGGTCTTCGATCCGTGGTTGACAGTGCAATCTCAGCCAGCACGAGTCCCTTGCATTGGCCTGGGGATGTCACAAGAGTGCCCTTAATTAATTAATTAATTCATTCATTCATTCATTCATTCACTCAATCATTCATTCATTCATTCATTTAATAGGTTTACTTAATAGATTTAGATATAAATATATGTATTGACTCAAATCTAACGCTTACTGGCCTGGAGATGTCACAAGAGTGCCATTTTATTTATTTACTTATTTACTTATTTACTTATTTATTTAATAGAGATAATAAAGCTATGTATTGACTCGAATCTAACGCTCGCCTTTTCCAGCCGAATTCAGTCTCCAAAATCCTGTCGCGCATTAGATTCGATAGTTAATTAGATTTAAGTGAATGTGGTCTCTTGACTATAAGTATAGGTGGCGCATGAGATTCGATGGTGCATGAGATTCGAGTATAATAAATGGTGCATTAGATTCAATATAATAAATCTTATATATAAATCTATATATAATGAATGCACAAAGAACTGTGCGTGTCAGGCGGTTAGGCCAGCATATGGATATGTTCCAGCTTCTCCACACCACTATGGGACTGGGGCAATGGGTGAATTGCACTGGCCTAAACTGGTTAGGATTGTGCCCTGAATGTCTGACTTGTGAAAAATACTCTGGGGTAGCATATATGGGAGCTGTTCACATGTAGTTAGCATGTAACTGGGTTACACATATCTTCTCCCTCCACCGTCCCAACGGATCGGTGTCTGCCCCACTGAAACCAAGGTTTCCTCAATTCGTTCCATTCATTGCCACTGCATAGCTTGCTACATTCTTTTTTGTTCACCCACCAAGGCCCTCATCATCATCATCACTATCGCTACCTTCATCATCATCCCCATACATTTTTAATTACCTTTCCTCCAGGGTTATTTGGGGTGGTTGGAACTTGTTTTTCATCCTTCCTCCCCTATTGTTTGCCTTCACAACAACCCTGCGAGGTAGGTGGGGTTGAGAGTGTATTTCTGACCCATGGTGTTTTTTCTCCCACCCCACAGCCCCCTCCAACCATGTCGTCGCGGGACCGGCGAGCTGAATTCTTCATTAAGACAGAACCAGCCTCTCCGGACAGCCTTGCCCAGCATAGCCCCAGCGGATCATCTGACACCAGCGCCAGTGGGCCGCCTCAAGAGCTCGAGACCGTGGGGACGGTGCCCGCCGGGACAGGGGCATCTCGCCGCCGCCATGATGATGATACGGATGAGCCCCCGGGACGGGGCAAGTACATGTTGAACTCCATGCCCAAGAGGCTGTGCTTGGTGTGCGGGGATGTGGCCTCCGGGTACCACTACGGCGTGGCGTCCTGCGAAGCCTGCAAAGCGTTCTTCAAGCGAACCATCCAAGGTAAGAATCGCCACAGTGGTCCTTCTGTTCTTGGTGTTCCCTTTAGATTGGCGGGCAAGGGGGTAAAAGTGGGGTGGAGATTCGAAAGATCTCGAAACTCTGGGGAAAAGGGATCATGCTCTGCAGGGGGACGCTGGGCTGGACCCGATCCAGCAAAGACTCATGGCCTCATATTGTGGTAAGGGACTTTCCAGAACCAAATCAAGTATTGAGTGAGGAAGTATCGTATTTACTCGAATCTAAAGTGCCACCAAATCTAATGTGCACCCTATACTTATAAGCAAAGCACTGTATTTACCCAAATCTAATTAACCATTAAATCTAATGTGCACCCTATTTTGGAGACTGAATTTGGCTGGAAAAGATGGGCGTTAGATTCAAGTAAATATAGTACTTCCATTGCGAAGCTTCGGTTGACCCGTCTGGATCGGGGCCCCGGATTGGGGCTTGATGTAATCAGCACCACCGGAGGTAGATGGGGTAGGGGAACCCAGGGGGATTCAGACATATTAAAAAAGGAATTTATTAAAATGGGAAGGAAAGGGCACCTTATCCTTATAATCAAAATATCACATTTACTCAAATGCATCCATGTCTACTCAAAAGTAAACCCCATTGTGGTCAATGGGTCTTACTCCCAGGAAAGTGTGCTTAGGATTGCAGCCTACAACAGATTCTTGAGTGACTGGTAAACTGATGCTGCAATCCTAACCACACTTTCCTGGGAGTAAATACTATTGAATACAGTGGGACTTACTTCTGTGTAGACATGAATTGGCACTATGGATTAAGTCTCGTAAAGCTAGGTGGGTCTTGATAGAGCATTGTTATAAAAAGTGGGTCGTGGTGTGAAACAGCTCATCTCCCCTGCCTCTTTACCTCCACCAGGCAGCATCGAGTACAGCTGTCCAGCCACCAATGAGTGCGAGATCACGAAACGGCGTCGGAAGGCGTGCCAGGCGTGTCGGTTCACCAAGTGCCTGCGTGTGGGCATGCTCAAGGAAGGTACAGGATCGGGGCCAAAACATTTTTTAGGGGTGCACCGCAGAGGACGGGATGCAGATGGATAATGGGGTTGATCTTTGGAGAAAGGGAGTGGAGGATGGAGACATGTGGGGCAGAAGTAGGATCGGGTCCAGGCACGGAGCCCCCTACCATTTCCTTAAAAACCACTTTTCCATAAAATGTGGCACTACCACATCTAAGGACACTAAATCCTAAAGATATTTTCTTGGGAGTAAGACCCATTGAATTAAATGGGGCTTACTTCTGAGTAGACATGGTTAGGATTGTGCTCAGTAACTACAATCCAGGGTAACTACAGGACCTTTTACACCGATGTAGTTACGGTACCACCTATGGGAAACCTATGGGAAATGCATAGAGCAATCCTGAGTAAGTGCCTCTTACGTCTTCCCATAGTTACTCTGGATTGTAGGGTTATTAAAAATATTCCATCTGTTCCTCTGTTTACCCCTCTGTTGTCTCTCTTGTGTCAGTATCATGACTGCAAGCTCCTCGGGGCCGGGATCTGTCCTTCTGTATAACCTTTCAAGCCATGCATGGCTCAATTTAAACATCCCGTCCAGTTATTCTTATGAAACTTGGTTGCATCCGGTGGCAGGGAGTTCCACAGATTAATAAAGAAATATCCCCTTTGTCTAACCTAAATCTCCTGCAATCAGCATGTAGTCCCATCAGAAAGGAAGATAAAAGCTCTGTTGCATCTGCTGCAATTTTAGGGTTGAACCCTAAAAGTGCCCCAGCCACATTCACTCGAATCTAATGTGCCATCAAATCTAATGCACACCCTATACTTATAATCAAAATACCACATTTACTTGAATCTAATGTGCCCTCAAATCTAATGCACACCTCATACATATAATCAAAATACCACATTTAATTGAATCTAATTAACCATCAAATCTAATGCGCACCCTATACATATAATCAAAATAGCACATTTATTTGAATCTAATGTGCCCTCAAATCTAATGCACACCCTATACTTATAATCAAAATACCACATTCACTCGAATCTTATTAACCATCACATCTAATGCAGACCCCAATTTTGGCGACTAAATTCTTCTGGAAAAGGTGAGCGTTAGACTTGAGTAAATATACCATTTGTGTTTTTTCCTCAATTGTTCCCTTCCCCTATAGGGGTACGCCTGGACCGGGTGCGAGGAGGACGCCAGAAGTACAAGCGCCGTCCCGAAGTGGAAGGAGCCACCTACCCCAGCACCTTTGTCACCCCGCAGATCGCCACAGCGACTGCCAAAAAACCAGGTGAAGCGCAATTATTTATTTAAGTAGGCAGGAGTTACTTGGGTGCCTATGGCCCCCCACTGACACCTTATGCACTCAAATTTTGTGTGTCCCCCCCTCCCAAACAGCTCCAATGAACACCATGGTATCGCATTTGCTCGTGGCTGAACCCGAAAAGCTGTACGCCATGCCCGACCCCTCGCTTCCCGATGGGCCTGCCAAGGCTGCGAGTACTCTGTGCGATCTCGCCGACCGGGAGATCGTGGTCATCATAGGTTGGGCCAAAAATATCCCAGGTGAGTGAGATGCTCAAGGCCATCCTGCAAATCTGTGGCAGAGTCAAATGTTTCACCACTGAAGTGTTTGCCCGTGTTTTGCGTATATTGTCAGGTTTTCCGGCGCTGTCCTTGGCGGACCAGATGTCGGTGCTGCAGAGCGTGTGGTTGGAGGTCTTGCTGCTGGGGGTCGCATGGCGTTCCCTGCCCTGTGAGGACGAGATTGTCTTTGCCGAAGACTTTGCCCTAGACGAGGAGGCTGCCCGCGCGGCGGGGTTGCTGGAGCTCAGTGGGGTGATCCTACAGCTGGTGCGTAAATATCGTGCCCTGCGCCTGGAACGCGAAGAGTACGTGCTGCTCAAGGCCTTGGCCCTCGCCAACTCAGGTCAGTCTTGTGCTGCTGGCTTAGTTGTCCAGAATGGATCTATCTAAACCCCTTGGGACCAGATCCGGGGTCTGGGCGAACCCATTCCTCCCTTGACAATCCTACTGCGCATCAAAAATTGTGTTTGGTGGAAGCCAGAGCATTACATTGTGCTGATTTGGGGGGTCTTGGGTCATACTGAGACCCCAGTATGGGGGTCTTGGGTCATACTGTGACCGTGTTCCCGGCACATTTGAGAGCCTCTGATGTAGACAGGTGTTTAACCATTTTAACACTTTAAATGCTGAATCATCCTCTGACCTGAAGGTAATGACGTTCCTCTCTCCTCCATCCCACTCCTGCACTCCTGTCCGCTCCAGACTCCATACACATAGAGGACATGGCTGCCGTGCAACGGCTCCGGGACATGCTTCACGAAGCGTTGCTGGAATACGAAGCGTCGCGGCGTCCGGAGGAACCCCGCCGGGCTGGACGCCTCCTCCTCACTCTGCCATTGCTGCGTCAGACGGCCACCCGCGTTCTCCACCATTTCTACAGCCTCAAGTTAGAGGGCAAAGTGCCCATGCATAAGCTGTTCCTGGAGATGCTGGAGGCCATGATGGACTGAGTGAGAGGCCGGCGGGGAGGGGGTAGGAACGATGGTGCCGAGGTGGGCCACGTGGAACCAGCAGAGAACGGGATCCGGAAAGCCCAAACTGGGTGCCCCATCCTTTCCGCAGACATTAATGCATTACAGCAAATGCAGACATTTTTTTAAACCACCCATTGCTTTGCACTGAGGTTTGGACAAAAACAGGCGACAGAATGAAACCTGGACCCTACGGGGCGGCCTGAGCGCAAGCGCTGGGTCTTGGAATCAATGATGACGCAGCCCTTCGGCATCTTCGGCAACGGGCGTTCCAGATTAAGGACGTTCCAACATTCACACTAGAAGCCATATCTTAATTTAATTTATTAACGGGCGGGTGGGGGGTCTGGGTGTGTCATAGCTACTGTAGCCCTAGCTTGGAAGCCATATTTTATTAGTGTGGCACGGAGGGGACAGGGAGGGAGGAACTGGGTGGGGGTGGGCAGACAGGGAAGAAAGGATTTGATATGTCACCTATGAGTGTGCGGCACCGGAGTGGTTGTTCCCGGAATACACGTAGTGGGAGATCAGAGGGAGCAATTGGAAACAGCACTACAGATGGATGTCCATCTTACCCCCCCAAACTCCACCTTATGTTCGCCCCTGGGCTGGGCCCAACCAAATGCACCTTAATGGGGTGGGGAGGGGGTGAGGAAGAGATCCTGGATCAAGTATTCCTAGATCCCCGAATAAGGAGGGGACTGACTTTTTATTAAGTTGTTCTTGGCAAGGCTCTGCTAGGCACCTCTCACGAAATGGGCTCCCCCTCTTTTTTCCCTCTCCCCCCAAAGAACGCCTCTCTCCCTACTTCTGGGAATGTTACGTTTATCACTTTTAAGCAATAAATTTAAGTGGAATCACTTAGTGGAGGATCGGGTCCTTCTGTTGCAGGAGGAAAGTGGTGCCGGGTTTTATGTGGTTTGCATGGACCCTGCCCTGCGGTTTGCGGGTGGTGGGGAGAGGTCGGCTGCTGCTGTTGCAGAATCTTATTCTGCCCCCCCCCCCAATTTCCCCAGTGAAGGCAAGGCAGGGCCTTGACTGTAACACCCGGCAAAGTTCCTTCCCTTTGAAAGTTCTGGAGTAGCAATAGTTTTTTAAAAGGCATTAATGCTTTTTTTGTTTTCAGGTGTGATTTCCCTTCCCGACATGCCATAACAGAGGCCGAGTAGCTGTCCTTCTCCCCACCTCACCAGGGCTGGCCAATGTGAGGCCATTCGAGGCACGTGCCTCAGGGCAGCAGAGTGGTGGGCACACCTGCGTATACGTGGTAGCCCATCGCCACCACTCCCGAGCTTTGGGAAAAAGGGGGATGTAGCAGGAGAGAATGTGAGCTGGAGTCTTTCTCTTCCTCTGCACTTCTGCTGCGTTCCCTTCTTTCTTAAAGGCAGGGAGTGATTGCGCAATGGAGGGAAGCATTTGATGTTCCTCCATCAGATTTGGGGCCAGCCCTTCCTCCCCCCACTGCCTCATATACCAATCAAGCCATCCCCCCTATTCTGCCCCTATTCCGCCCAAAGCAATAAATTCTTTCCTCCCCATCCCTTCTGACCCAACTAAACCAAGGAGGGCGGCTGCATGGCTGAAGCTAAGAGCCGTGTATATAGCAATATATTTTACTGTATATTTGTTGCAGGATAAAAGAAATCTACCCCATTTTCAGCTCCCTTAACCGGCCACTTCCCAGGGTGGGGCTGCAGCCTCCCTCGCCCCGGGGTGCAGGCGGGGAGACCGGGAGTGTAAAGCTGGAGGATTTTTTTTTTATTAAATTATGTGTGTGTACATATTATAAATACTTCTGATCTGTGCATAGGCGGCTATACATAAACATATTTAGAGAGCTCTATTACCGAACAAATTAAATGAGGCCGCCGTGGCTTCGTCGAACCATCTGGGGTTGTCTGTCGTCTTTTTGAGGGGCTGGGAGGACAAGGGTGGGTCGCTTCCCGGTACCATCGGAAGCCACATATACACCTGGATAAAGATATGGAAAAACTATATGAGAATTGCTGTAAAGGCCACTAGGCAGGTGTAGCGGCAACAGGTAAAATAGAAGGTGTAGAGAACGCTTTCAGTATTGGTAGGTTTGGGGGTTTGTGTTTTGTTTCTGTGCAAAAATGAAAAGTGCAGAAAGTGGTGTTACCTGCTTTTAATTCATGATTTCAAATATGTAATGCTGTAAGAGAGTCCATTGATTGATTGATTGACTGACTGATTGACTGACTGACTGCACATTTGGGAATGGTTTGAGGTAAGAGAACTTTACCCTGGTTCTGTGCTCTTACCAAGCCTGTATTAATCTGGCCTGTATTACTTGGACCAGGGTGACCATATGTCATAACTGGAAAAGAGGACAAGGGCTCCCTGAAATGTAGGACACCCCAAAAAATGTAGGACAGGACAAAATAAAAGCTAAAACCATCATAAACCGTCATATATGTTGCTTCCACGTGGATGACTGAGGGCGCAATCCTAAACAATTTAGGGCAGCATAACACACCTGCCATAACCTCCCATGGTAGTGCGAGGAGGCTGGCGCCTGCCTGTTCACTGGACTAACCCCACCAGGAATTATGCCAGCCTAACGGGGTTTTAGATTGTGCCCATAAAATTTTATTATTTATTATAAAATTTAAAACAAATTCATATCATTTATTAGCTATAACTTAATAATTCTGTGCTGCCTGCTCCCAATGAGGAGGACACAAGACTAAAAGAGAGGACAAGTCCTGGGAAAAGAGGCCAACTGGTCACCCTGGTTTGGACTGGTGTGGTTCAGAACTGGGGCTGGGCCAGTCCGAAGAGGCAGTTGGGGGGCAATGAGAGCAGGTGGGGGCAGCTGGGGTAGAAGTTGGGGGGTGGAAGGAGAAGCAGGCTAGGGATCCGTGTCCGTCCTCAGCAGTGCAGGAGGAAGCCCCAAAGCACGCCCTGGTCTGCTTCAACAACATTTAAGGGCAGCCATTTTGAGTCTTGCTCCTGAGGAAAATACTGCCTGGCTGCGCCAGAACCCCAATTTCTCTTGACTACATGCAACTACTTTCTCCTCTAGGGGATGAAGAGGGGCCATTGGTGGCAGATCTGAGGGACATTCTTTCTCCCCACACAGCCACCTGAGGTGATTTGAGTTGCTCTCTGAGGGGACCAAGAGGGGGCATTGGTGGCAGGAATCCCCTCCTCTGAGAGACGTTCTAAGAGGGTGCATTGGTGGCAGGAATCCCCTCATCTGAGGGACGTTCTTTCTCCCCACACAGCCACCTGAGGTGATTTGAGTTGCTCTCTGACGGGACCAAGAGGGGGCATTGGTGGCAGGAATCCCCTCATCTGAGGGACGTTCTTTCTCCCCACACGGCCACCTGAGGTGATTTGAGTTGCTCTCTGAGGGGACCAAGAGGGGGCATTGGTGGCAGGAATCCCCTCATCTGAGGGACGTTCTTTCTCCCCACACAGCCACCTGAGGTGAGTTGCTCTCTGAGGGGACCAAGAGGGGGCATTGGTGGCAGGAAACCCCTCCTCTGAGAGACGTTCTAAGAGGGTGCATTGGTGGCAGGAATCCCCTCCTCTGAGGGACGTTCTTTCTCCCCACACAGCCACCTGAGGTGATTTGAGTTGCTCTCTGAGGGGACTAAGAGGATGCATTGTGGCAGGAATCCCCTCATCTGAGGGACATTCTTCTTTCCCACTTCGGGGCATGGCAGCTGGCTTGCGATGATACAGCCAGGTGCTTGGTGGTGTGGGTCACTGGACACTCTTCCACGTGTCCTTTCCTCCCCCATGCACTGAAGCCACATATGCACATGGGTAAAGCCATGGAAAAACTATATTAGAATTGCTTGAAAGGCCCACTAGGCAGGTGTAGTGACAGCAGGTAAAGTAGAAGGTGCAGAGAATGCTTTCAATGTTTGTAGATTTGGGAATTTGTGTTTTGTTTCTGTGCAAAAATGAAAAGTGCAGAAAGTGGTGTTACCTGCTTTTAATTCATGATTTCAAATATGTAATGCTGTAAGAGAGTCCACTGATTGACTGACTGATTGACTGCACATTTGGGAGTGGTTTGAGGTAAGAGAACTTTACCCTTGTTCTGTGCTCTTTCAGCCTCCTCCCCATTTCTCTCCTATGGAAGAACCACAAGCCAATGGTCTAGCCAGAGACCGAGTTCCCATTTGCAGATTCTTCCTTTGGTCCCGACAGCATTTCCTTATTTCTTTCTGCAGAATCCCTTTGGGACCAGATGGGAAGAATTGGGAACAGCAAAGACCCCACACAGTGTTGAGGCTGTTCAGAGGCCAGGAGTGTGGAAAGACCAACACTCAGAGAACTGCACTTCAGACCAGTGATGGGCTTCAAAGAAATTAAGAACCGGTTCTCTGTCCATCTGGCAGCCACTTTTAAATGGCTATTTTTAAACTTTATATGTACTATCTCTTGTTAAGAACCGGTTCTATAGAGTAGGTGCGAACCTGCTGGTGCCCACCACTGCTTCAGACCCACCAGAGAACCCACCCAAGGGAGAACAGTTATAAGTGCCAACAGTGTGGAAAAAGCTTCAGTACCAGGACGAGCATCATACTTCATCTAAGACGCTACACAGGGGAGAAACCCTATAAGTGCCATGAGTGTGAAATGACCTTCTCTATGAGTGGGTATCTTAAGATCCACCAGAGAATCCACACAGGGGAGAAACCCTATAAGTGCCAGGAGTGTGGAATGACCTTCACTGAGAATGGGCATCTGAAGAGGCACCAGAGAATCCACACAGGGGAGAAACCCTATAAGTGCCAGGAGTGTGGAATGACCTTCTCTAGGAATGGGCATCTGAAGAGGCACCAGAGAATCCACACAGGGGAGAAACCCTATAAGTGCCAGGAGTGTGGAATGACCTTCTCTAGGAATGGGCATCTGAAGAGGCACCAGAGAATCCACACAGGGGAGAAACCCTATAAGTGCCAGGAGTGTGGAATGACCTTCTCTATGAGTGGGTATCTTAAGATCCACCAGAGAACCCACACAGGGGAGAAACCCTATAAGTGCCAGGAGTGTGGAATGACCTTTACTCTGAGTGGGAATCTTAAGAGACACCAAAGAACCCACACAAGGGAGAAAAATTATAAGTGCCAACAGTGTGGAAAAATCTTCAGTACCAAGAAGAGCATGATACTTCATCTAAGAACCCACACAGGGGAGAAACCCTATCAGTGCCAGGAGTGTGGAATGACCTTCACTGTTAGTGGGAGTCTTAAGAGACACCAGAGAACCTGCATAGGACAGAAACCTTGTAAGTTTCTAAAATGAGGAATTCACCGTATTTGTATTGTTAGCCTTAAACGCCACCAGAAACCCATAAGGGAGAAAGTATGGAAAGTCAGAGTGGCGGTCTTAGCACCCATCAGACCATCCACTCAGGAGCGAAACCTTATACAGCTAATGGGTGTTAAATGTTGGTGTTGTGGTTTGCATGGATCTTTGAACAAGGCCTGTTATCTCTTCACTGTTTGTGTGGAGGGGAAGTTCTTTCTTTATTCCTTTATAAGTAAAATGAAATGGATCCCATTTCCCCTATTACTATGTTCTTCTGTCTATGGATTGTGCTCTGGGCAGTCAGTGTCTAAATTTGGTCCCAAATTGGCACAAATCCTAAATCCAGCACAAATACCAGCACATGAACCATCAGTTTACCAGACCTCAGTTACACACACCCTCAAGGTGGTTTTCCATCCCTATTAGGGAATGTTATACCATCCTAAGACTTCCCCTATAAATGCTTGCCTACACTTTAGCTTGGTTTTCACAATCGAAATAAAGCTCTGAATAGTTCAGTCCTAAACTGTGGTGCAAACACTCCCCTCCCCAGTGCAGATTGTACCAGTCCTATTTGTGTCCTAGCTGGAGACACTGACCCCAAAGCACTGAAGGGGTGCAGGGAGTGGCCGCCCCACATCCCGGTCAGTTTTGACTCAGCAGAGTAGGGTCGTTGCTTGTTTAATAAAGGTCTATGGACGAGGGAAAGGATTTGGATCCAGTGGAGTTGGATGGTGCTTGTGGCCACTGCTGGTGCTCAGGAGTGCTGATAGAGAAGCCACTTGTATCCTGTGCATTGGCAGAGGAAAGGCTTGGAGAGATCAATGTATAGTTCACCCTCTTCCTTGATCCACTCCTACACCATTGATAGCCAGGAGGAGAAAGCAACTGTTGTCCCAACCCCATTTTTCCTTCCAGGGATGATAGGTGACTTTTTTGATGACCACCTTAAATCAACATAGACTATACATCCTTTAATCACCATAGACTATATGTCCCTATTTCAAGCGGCACCAGTCATGACAGACCTGCCATCTGATGCCAGTGTCGAATATCCTCAAATACTGGTGAGACATTGGATATTGAGGTGCCTGCCATTGGGTCTAGAAGACCATTCTTTTCAGATACAGGGGTACCTCTCATGACAAGTGCCTCACATAACAAGCATTTCACTGAAGTAGAAATTGCTAAGAAATCTGGCTTCACATAACAAGTTCCACTTCACTTAACAAGCAAGCACACGATGGGCTTGCGAGCTATGCAGCCCTGACGCTCCACACAGAGGCTCTTTAAAAGGGCTACCAGCCAGTGCTGCTGCCTCTAACTGTCCCCAACTTGGGGGCAGTTGCCTGGGGGTGCCAGAGGCATGTGGTCCTAACTGCCCCCAAGTGCCCTCACTGGCCACCTTGAAGGTAAGCCTCCCAGGAAAGTGTCTTCGATTGTAGCCTCCTAACCATGTCTACCCAGGAGTAAGCCCCATTGTGGTAAATGGGGCTTACTCCCAGGAAAGTGTATTTAGGACTACAGCCTAAGTAGACTTCATAGGATCCTGCACATTGAATGCATGTTTTGAATTCAATTCGTGTTTTATCATCATTTTACATACAGTTAATATTTTTATATGAATTTTTTGGGGTTGTGGAGCCAATCATCTGAGTTGCCATTGTTTCCTATGGGAAAATCTGCTTCGCTTAAAGAGTGTGTCCCTTAAAGAACAGGCTCCAGAATGTGAGGCACCACTATAGAAAACCAAAATTATATATCTACGTTTGTGTGTTTGCTTATTTGATTGTTTACTTGGACCAGGGTGACCATATGTCATAACAAGGGCTCCCTGAAATGTAGGACACCCCAAAAAATGTAGGACAGGATAAAATAAAAGCTAAAACCATCATAAACCCTCATATATATTGCTTCCACGTGGATGACTGAGGGCGCAATCCTAAACCATTTAGGCTAGCATAACACACTTGCCATAACCTCCCGTGGTAGTGCGAGGAGGCTGGCGCATGCCTGTTCACTGGACTAATCCCACCAGGAATTATGCCAGCCTAACGGGGGTTTAGATTGTGCCCATAAACATTTTATTATTTATTATAAAATTTAAAGCAAATACATATAATTTATTAACTATAATTAAATAATTCTACGCTGTCTTCTCCCAAAGAGGAGGACACAAGACTAAAAGAGAGGACAAGTCCTGGGAAAAGAGGCCATCTGGTCACCCTGGTTGGGACTGGTGTGGTTCAGAACTGGGGCTGGGCCAGTCAGAAGAGGCAGTTGGGGGGCAGTGAGAGTAGCTGGGGGCAGTTGAGGTGGAAGGTGGGGGTGGAAGGAGAAGCAGGCTGGGGATCCGTGTCCGTCCTCAGCAGTGCAGGAGGAAGCCCCAAAGCACGCCCTGGTCTGTTTCAACAACATTTAAGGGCAGCCATTTTGAGTCTTACTCCTGAGGAAAATACTGCCTGGCTGCGCCAGAACCCCAATTTCTCTTGACTACATGCAACTACTTTCTCCTCTAGGGGACGAAGAGGGGCCATTGGTGGCAGGAATCCCCTCATCTGAGGGACGTTTTCTCCCTGCTCTGGGGCACGGCAGCTGGCTTGGGATGATGCAGCCGGAGCTGTGACTGGGATGCCACTGTTGCTGTGACCTGGGACATGGCTGTGGGGAAGGATGCCATCTACCCCCAGAACCAGTTCCAGTGGTCTCTGGTGCCTGGCGAGCCCTGCTCCCTCCAGCCAGGTACTTCACAACAGGACCCTCTGTCCCGTTTGGTGGTATGTTAACCTCAATTCTCCCAAATTGGGATTATCCCTGTTTTTTGGGGATATATGGCAACCATACACGCATCACTTACAAAAATAGGGCAGCAATTTTGAACCTTTATCATCCTATCATACACAAGAAGGTCTAATGTTAAAAAAAATTAAGATCGTTCCAATCCTAAAAACACTTTCCTGGAAGGAAGACCCTTTGAACACAATGGGGCTTACTTTTGAGTAGACATGTTTAGGATTATGGTCGGTGTGTCTTAACAAATGACAACTTGCTACTCTTCCCCAATGGCATATCCTCAAACCCCTGTGGAGCATTTGTGGCACATCAGTGTTCCATGGCAGCGTGGTTGAAAATCACTTGGCAAGGATGCCATGTTTGAGCTAAACCAAGAGAGGATAGGGGGAAAAAACAGCACACGGACATCCCTAAAGTCCAACAAATAACATTAAGTTTTTATTTACAAGCAGAAAAATCAATAACAGCCAGTTTGCTTCCCCAACCAAAAAACAAGGGGGTGCCCTGGAAGAAGAATCCTGTCCCAAAATTTCCCTTCCGTGGTTGTCTTCTCCGTGTTTATGTCTCCTCCTCACTCAATAACATGTTGGGAATGCCCTTTGTGATGGGAAATTCCCGCCCCGTGTCTGGACACTTCAAGACACCCTCCATCACTTCCACCTGCAGGAGAAGGAACCATAAAAACTGAGGGTTTATAGATAGATAAGGGAAGGATGGATGTGGAAGGAAGGAAGGAATGGATAGGTATAGACAGGAAGGCAAGAATAGATAGATAAAGATGGATGGATTGAATGGATAGATAAGGATGGATATGGAAGGGAGAGAGATAGATAGGGTAAGAAATGGATGGATATGGAAGGATAGATAGGGAAGGAACAGATAGATAAGGATGTATATGGAAAGAAGAGATAGACAGACAGATAAGGAGGGAGGAAAGGAAGGAATAGATAGATAGGGAAGGAAGGAACAGATAGATAAGGATGGATATGGAAAGAATAGATACATAGACAGATAAGGAGGGAGGAAAGGAAGGAATAGATAGATAGGGAAGGAAGGAACAGATAGATAAGGATGGATATGGAAAGAAGAGATAGATAGATAAGATAGTTAGATAGACAGACAGACAGACAAGGAGGGAGGAAAGGAATAGATAGATAGGGAAGGAAGGAACAGATAGATAAGGATGGATATGGAAGGGAGAGAGAGAGATAGATAGGGTAAGGTATGGATGGATGGATATGGAAGGATGGATAGATAGATAAGGGTGGATATGGAAGGGATAGATTAGATAGAGAGATATAGATATTAAGAAAGGTTTCTTTGGCTCTTAGTTGGGCAAAAAGAAGGGGGTTTACCTCCATCAACACATGATGGACTTTTCGAAGGAAATCTTCATTGCTCTCATAATCAGGGATGGGGGCGGAGGGCAAGTCGGACGCATGTCCCAACTGCAACAGAGAGCAAAATTGTGTTATTCTTGCAATTGGCACAAACTTTAGCATTCATGAGACAGAGACCACTGCATGCTAACCAGTCCTCTGGTTTTTGCAATCCCCCCAGTATAGCTGCCCCCCAAAAGTGGATGCTCCAGTAAAATTGTTTGACTGCAGAGAATGCCACCGGGATCTTGCTTGATCCAGGAACTGGTGTTTCTCTGGCTGTTCCATGATGACGTCTTGCCCCGACCTCATCCTCTACATCAGGGCTCTCCAAATTCCAGCCCATATGGTGGAACTAGAGTTCAGAGGAACCCCCACCCCATACTCCTTTTCTCCCCAGACATCTGCTGACACAGACTTCCAAAGCTCCAAAACTTCCAGGTACCAAACCTGTCTTATACAAAGCATGTGGCCACTTTCCCCCGCCCCCAATTAAAATTCCAACCACAGGAAACAAAGGCTGCAATCCTAAAGACACTTTCCTGGGAGTAAGACCTGTTGAACAAAATGGGGCTTACTTTTGAGTAGACATGGTTAGGATTGTGCTCAAAGTAAGGTTATTCTCCATCTTTGCTCGCCCCGTTACTCACGCTCTCTGCTGCCTCCACCAAGGCCTTCCATTCCACTTTGGGTACCATTCGTGCGGTGAATTCAGGATTAAAATCGACAGTGTTCACCTTCACCTCTGTGGCCTGGTAGAAGAAAATGAGTAGCTTGGTATGAACTAAGACTGGAGAGTTACTACCACTGAAGAGCATCTAGGTCAGGTGCCATCGCCACATCTGATGGCAAGGAGTTCCACAGGCTAATTACATGTACGCATGTACATTATGGCTTTTAACTTGGGATGGACTTTACCTCCAGAAACCTATCCAGTCCCCTTTAAAGGGCCTATAAGTGCCATCAACACATCCAGTGGCAAGGAGTTCCACTGGCTAATTACATATACATGGGATGGACTTTTCCTCCAGAAACCTATACAGTGAAGGACCCATGGCATGTCCAACGGCAGGGAGACCTGCAGGTGACCTACACGAACATGCTCGGCTGGAGGCAGGGAGTCCCGCAGGTGAATTACACAGAACGTGCCCAGCTGGTGGCAGGGAGTCCCGCAGGTGAATTACACAGATGTGCCCAGCCAGTGGCATGGAGTCCCGCAGGTAAATTACACAGAAAGTGCCCAGCCAGTGGCAGGGAGTCCCGCAGGTGAATTACATGGGAAGTGCCCAGCCAGTGGCAGGGAGTCCCGCAAGTGAATTACACGGACGTGCTCAGCTGGCGGCAGGGAATCCTGCAGGTGAATTACACGGAACGTGCCCAGCAGGTGGCAGGGAGTTCTACAGGTGGACTACATGGTCATACAAATGCATTGGCAGGGAGTTCCACAGGACAAGAGAGGAAGAGCTTCTTCCCTTGGCTGCTGGTCCCCCAACCCCTCCACCCTTGGCTCCTCCCCTTGCCTCCCACCCCTCCCCCATGGCCCCCTCAGCACCCCTCCCTCCACGGCCCCCTCACCACCCCTCCCCCCATGGTGCCCCCAACATCCCTCCCCCATGACCCCCTAAAGCCCCTCCCCCCAGACCCCCACTACCACTCCTCCCCCAAGGTCCCCCTAAACCCCTTCCCCCCAAGCCCCCGCCAACACCCCTCCCCCACGGCCCCACCAGCACCCCTCCCCCATGGCTCCACCCCTCCCCCTTGGCCCCCACCCCAGGAAAGGGGCGTAGCCTGGGGGTACCCCATTACCTGGTTGCCACGGTTCCCACAGCCCCCTCACCTGTATGCGGAGGGGGAAGCCCCCACCAGGCCTGACCCCCCTCACGTGGGAGGTGAGCATGTTGTGCGTGAGGAGCTTCATCCCCTCGGTCGGCCTGGAGTGGGAGGGAGGGAGGAGGAGCTCAGGAGAGGCGCGGTGCGACCTTCTATGCAGTCCGTGTCACTTCCGCTCGCTCTGAGGCCTAACTTCCGGTGTTTTCCAAACCTCCGGGCTGCGGTGCAACGCGCTTTTGAGCACGAGGAGAAACTGGATCCCTGACTCAAAGGTTCCGGGAAACTTCAGTTCCGGACTCTAGATGAAGGAGACATGAAATGCTCTCCTATTCAGTTACCTGGGAGTAAATCCCATGCAAGTCAAGGGAACTGCTTCTGAGTAGACCTTTGCAAAGCACTCCTATTCAGCTACACGGGAGTAAATCCCATGCAAGTCAATGGGACCTGCTTCTGAGTAGACTTTGAAATGCTCTCCTATTCAGTTACCTGGGAGTAAATCCCATGCAAGTCAATGGGACCTGCTTCTGAGTAGACTTTGAAATGCTCTCGTATTCAGTTACCTGGGAGTAAATCCCATGCAAGTCAAGGGGACCTGCTTCTGAGTAGACCTTTGTAAAGCACTCCTATTCAGCTACACGGGAGTAAATCCCATGCAAGTCAATGGGACCTGCTTCTGAGTAGACTTTGCAGTGCACTCTTATTCAGTTACTTGGGAGTAAATCCCACGCAAGTCAATGGGACCTGCTTCTGAGTAGACTTTGCAGTGCACTCTTATTCAGTTACCTGGGAGTAAATCCCATGCAAGTCAATGGGACCTGCTTCTGAGTAGACTTTGAAATGCTCTCCTATTCAGTTACTTGGGAGTAAATCCCATGCAAGTCAATGGGACCTGCTGCACAGTAGACCTACACTGCAGTGTGAGCTTGTAGAGCCCTCTGACTTACTTGCAGCAGTGCCCACGTGGGTGTGTGTGTCACGTGTCTGCCCGGGGATTGTGGGCGTGGTCTGTATGCAAATGAGCCTGGAGCGTTCCCCCCTCCCCTCCCTGATGGAACGTTGAGGGCCCGGGAGGCGCGTGCAGAGATGCCCGGGGTTGTCATGGCAACGGGGTGGAGAGGGGCGGTGCAGCTGATGCAAGGCTGGCGCTGCCTGACTGCAGGCAGGAGCACTTGTGGGGCTGCTGTGGGTCACGGGTGCAGGGGCTTCCGAGCAGGGCCTGCCGCTATGGGGCCCATCAAGGTGAGCACTGCACTGCGCCTGCGCAGTGGGGGCTCTTGGGAGGGGGCTGCAGGACTCCTGGAGGTCAGCCTCCCCACCTGCCCCATAGAATGCAAAGCTTTGCAATGGGGGACTGGGTCCCTTTAGCTGGAGGGGGCTCCAAGTGCCCTGCCGAGTTTTCGGTGGGGGCTGGAAGACCTCCCCCCCCCCCACAGAGCCCTTCCTTGCACAGCCTTCTGTGGGGCTGGAGGCTCCCTTGTCCCCCATGGGGTGGGGGGTTCCTATTGCCCTGCCAGGCCTGGGGTAGGTGGGATAGGAGACCCCCACACACAACCACCCTGCACTGGGAGGCAACCCCCCCACACACAGAGGCCCCCCTTGCACAGCCTTCTGTGGGGCTGGAGGCTCCCTTGTCCCCCATGGGGTGGGGGGTTCCTATTGCCCTGCCAGGCCTGGGGTAGGTGGGATAGGAGACCCCCACACACAACCCCCCTGCACTGGGAGGCAACCTCCCCCCCCCCACACACAGAGGCCCCCCTTGCACAGCCTTCTATGGGGCTGGATGTTCCCTGGTCCCCCATGGGTTGGGGGGGGGTCTTATTGCCGTGTCAGGCCTGGGGTAGGTGGAATAGGAGACCCCCCACTCATCCCCCCTCCAATGGGAGGCAACCCCCCCCATACACAGAGGCCTCCCTTGCACAGCCTTCTGTGGGGCTGGAGGCTCCTGGGGCTGGGGGGGTTTCTATTGCTCTGTCAGGCCTGGGGTAGGTGGGATAGGAGACCCAACACACAGAACCCCCTGCCCACTGGGAGGCAACCCCACACACACAGACCCCACACACAGAGACCCCCCTACAGAACTCCCTCCCCACAGAGCCCCCTTTGCACAGCCTTCTGTGGGTCTGGAGACTCCTATTGGGGCTCGGGGGGGGGGGGTTCCTGTTGCTCTGTCAGGCCTGGGGTAGGTAGGATAGGAGACCCCACACACAGAACCCCCTGCCCACTGGGAGGCAACCCCCCACAGACCCCCCCACAGAGCCCTCCTTGCACAGCCTTCTGTGGGGCACAGCCTTCTGTCCCCCATGGGGTGGGGGGGTTCCTATTGCCCTGTCAGGCCTGGGGTAGGTGGGATAGGAGACTCCCCACACAGAACCTCTCCAGTGGGATGCAACCCCCCACACAAAGCCCCCCTTGCACAGTCTTCTGTGGGGCTGGAGGCTCCCTGGTCCCCTATGGGGGGGGGGTTGCTGTTGCCCTTCCAGGCCCAGGCAGGAGGAGGCTGGGAGACCCCCCAAGAGAGCTCCCCACTCACAGAGGGGGGTATCCTATTCCCTTGCCAGGCTTGGGGTGGGAGGGCCTGTTTTTCCTAGGACTGGGGGGATCACCCCACACAGAGCCCCCATTATGCATTAATTAATTAATGTGCAAGGGGTGCTCTGTGTGTGTGGGGTTGCCTCCCAGTGGGGGGGGGATTTCTGCATGTGGGGTTTCCTAACCTATTTACCCCAGGCCCTATTAATTAATTAAAGACCCTTTGTGCCCTTTGCCAGGTTGGAGACAAGCTCCCCAGTGTGGAGGTCTTTGAAAACGATCCGAGCACCAAGGTGAACGTTGCAAGCTTCTTCAAGGGCAAGAAGGGCATCCTCTTTGGGGTGCCAGGAGCCTTCACCCCCGGATGTTCAAATGTGAGTAAGATACCTCCTGAAAATCCGCTTTGCATGCTGTCACTGTGGATCAAACCCTATGTGCCTACTTGGAAGTAAGACCATTGCATTCTATGGTGCTTGCTCTCAGGAAGGCATATTTGCCTAAAGGTGCAATCTTAACCAATTTAGGCCAGCCTAACTGGTTTAACCTAACTGGTTTAACCTAACTGGTTTATCACCCGTGGTGAGATCCAGTGATCTTACCGAGAACACAATCCTAAGCATGTCTACTCAGAAGTAAGCCCCATTGTGTTCAATGGATCTTACTCCCAGGAAAGTGTCTTTAGGATTGCAGCCCTAACGTAATTAAATTCCCTTGCTTACCTCACTCAATATTTCACATGGGATTATCTGATATGCAGCTCCGTACTTGAGCAGTGAAGTGGGAATAGACAATGCAACCCTATTAGTGTCTACTCAGAAGTAGGTTCCATTGCGTTCAATGGGGCTTACTCCTAGGAAAGATTGCAGCCTGAGACATAAAATAATGTAAGGCAGTGCTTTTCTACTAGTGTGCAGTGGCACATTGGTGTGCTGTGAGTGATCCACAGGTGAGCCATGGGAGATTGGCAAATTTATTGATTTGTCTTTATTTTTTATTACTTATAATAAATTTGTAATATTTATTACAATATTTTATTGTAATTTGTAATATATATAATATTATTTGTAATAAACTTGTATTATTTATTACAATATTTTATTGTAATTTGTAATATATATAATATTATTTGTAATAAACTTGTATTATTTATTACAATATTTTATTGTAATTTGTAATATTTCTAATATTATTTGTAATAAATTTGTAATATTTATTACAATATTTTATTGTAATTTGTAATATTTATATTATTTGTAATAAATTTGTAATATTACAATATTTTATTGTAATTTGTAATATTTCTAATATTATTTGTAATAAATTTGTAATACTTATTACAATATTTTATTGTAATTTGTAATATTTCTAATATTATTTGTAATAAATTTGTAATACTTATTACAATATTTTATTGTAATTTGTAATATTTCTAATATTATTTGTAATAAATTTGTAATATTACAATATTTTATTGTAATTTGTAATATTTCTAATATTATTTGTAATAAATTTGTAAATTTATTACAAATGCAGGATTTGTATAGGTGAAGCACATTTTGACCGTTGCACTAGAAAGAGGATGTGCCTCATTGCGAAACGGGGTTGGAACTTCTTCTGTGGGGTCTGAACTGACAGTGCAATCCTAAGTATGTCTGCTCAGAAGTAAGCCCCATTGTGTTCAATAGTTCTTACTCCCAGGAAAGTGTGGTTAGAATTGCAGCCTGAGTCTGCTTTTTAAATACTGTAATTAAATTTAATAATAATTAAATAATTAAATAATAATGATCAAATAATTAAATAATAATGATCAAATAATTAAATAATAATTATCTAATAAATATTAAATTATTAAATAATAATTATTTAATTATTAAATAAATATTTAAATTTAATTAAATATTAAATTAAATACTGTATTTATCTAGATTACTCAAATCTAGACGCTCAACTTTTCCAGCCGAATTTAGTCTCCAAAATCCGGGTGCGTATTAGATTTGACGGTTAATTAGATTTGAGACGGAATTAGAGACGATTAATTATATTTAGTTAATAATTTTTAATAATTAAATAAATAATTAAATTAAATATTAAATTAAACACTGTATTATCTAGATTACTCTAATCTAACGCTCACCTGTTCCAGCACCGAATAATCCCTACAATCCAGAGTAATTATGGGAGCACGTAAGAGACATTACGTGTACCCGTAGTTACTGCACCACCTAGTGAAAACCGATGGGAAATTCATATTGCAATCCAGAGCAAATTGTTCTTACACCGGAGCAAGGATTCCCCATAGTTACTCTGGATTGCGCCCTTAGTCTCCAAAATCTGGGTGCACGTTAGATTTGACGGTTAATTAGATTTGAGTAAATGTGGTATTTTGATTATATGGGTGTGCCTTAGATTTGATGGCGCATTAGATGTGGGTAGTTGTGTTTGAATTGGGACCAGAACGTGAGAGCAGTTTGCTGTCTCTGATAATCTCTTATCACCACCCAGAGCCACCTCCCCGGCTATGTTGAAAAAGCAGGGCAGCTCAAGGGCAAAGGAGTGGAGGTCATCGCCTGTCTGTCCATCAACGATGTCTTCGTCATGAGCGCATGGGGGAAAGCGCATGGTGCTGAAGGGAAGGTTGGTATGGACATAATCCTTGGTTGATGGATTTTTTTAAAAATCAAGTTTCTAGTCCTTATGCATATCCAGTGGCAGATCTAGTGGCATATCCAGCATATCTAGTCCTTATGCATATCCAGTGGCAGATTATGAGTGCAATCCAGAGTAACTACTGGGAGCCCTTGCTCCAGTGTAGGAACAATTTGCTCTGGATTGCAATATGAATTTCCCATAGGTTTTCACTAGGTGGTGCAGTAACTACGGGTACACATAATGTCTCTTAGGTGCTCCCGTAGTTACTCTGGATTGTAGGGTGAGTGGCATATTCAGCATATCTAGTCCTTACGCATATCCAGTGGTGATGTGATTCTGCGCGTGACCCGGTGTGGGAGTCTGCACATCATCCCTGAGACATGTGCACCCCTCCTTCTGGGACTGCGCAGGCACCAACTCTGACACCTGGCTTCAGAGGAGACTTCCTCCTCTTTAAGGAGGAGCAGCTTGCTTTTCCTTAGAGCGGAGGAAGTCCGCGCCTCTGCGAAGAGTACTGCGCAGGCATCAGAGCACTGCGCATGTCCACGCCTTGTGTCTCTGCAGAGTCATTGGGCCTTGCTCTGAAGGCGGACATGTGCAGTGCCACGTACGAGACGTTTACATCGATACGGCACCCCCTAGTGAAATCCTATGGGAATTTCATATTACAATCCAGACTAAATTGTTCTTATGTCGGAGCAAGGATTCCCCGTAGTTGCTCTGGATTGCGCCCTAAGAGCACAATGTCTACTCAAAAGTAAGCCCCATTGTGTTCAATGGGTCTTACTCGCAAGAAAGTGTTTTTAGGATTGCAGCCTTAGCAGAGGCATCTCCAGAGGCCTGAAAAGTGAGGGTTCTACTTTGGAGGGAGACTCTCTCCTTCTCCAAAGCTGTTTCCGCTCTGCCCTCCAGGTAAGAGAACACAGTGTGCTGCCAAGCCCAGGTTGTGCAACCCCAGAAGGGCTTCATCCGCGGCTCTGTGGCGCATGTTTGTTATGCAACCAGAGGCTTGCCAGAGAGTGTATGTTTCACCCAAGAATCGCCTTGCTAAACGGGGTCAAAGTCTTAGGGCACAATCCTAACCGTGTCTACTCAGAAGTAAGCTCCATTGTGTTCAGTGGATCTTACTCCTAGGAAAGTGTCTTTAGGATTGCACCCTATGCTAAAGAGATGCCTTTGGAAAAGGGGCAGTGAAGCTCAGCCCTTCCCATAACGTTTGTCCCCAGTATTTTGGAGACAGATCCTTGCACCCAAGAACCGCCTTGCTAAATGGGGTCAAAGTCTTAGGGCATAATTCTAACCATATCTTCTCAGAAGTAAGCTCCATTGTGTTCAATGGATCTTACTCCCAGGAAAGTGTCTTTAGGACTGCAGCCTATGCCAAGGAGAGAGCCCTTCCCATAACATTTGTCCCCAGCGTTCTGGAGACAGATCCTTGAATCCATTATGCTGGTGGACATGTTCTCATCCTGTGGCAGTGAGTTCCATAAGTTAACGGCTTTATGACTTGTGGAACTCACTGCAGCAAGTTAGGAGCTTGCGGATAATGGCTCCTGATCTATATGTTTTTGGTTTTAACCCCATATTAAATCCCCCTTTCTTAAGCTACTAACTTGAGTCCTGGACTTCCCTGGAAGAAACCTAGAATGTGTCCTATTCAGATACATTGCTGCCTGGGAGCACAATTCTAACCATGTCTACTCAAACATACGCCCCATTATATTCAATGGGTCTTCTTACTCCCAGGAAAGTGTCTTTAGGATTGTAGCCTGGGTATCCTTGCAATCAGTGGGGACAATTGCTCCCAATTGGGAGCTGTAAAAATTGGGCCCTGCAGCTCCAAAGGCTGCCTTTTGAATGATCCTCCCTCGCAGGGCTGTTGTGGCGACAAAGGCTGGTGTATGTATGCAGCCTCAGCTGGACAATGTAAAAGACAATATAAAATTGCAGTGGTACACTATTTAATATGGGATGTGCTGCTTTTTCCCAGGTGCGGATGTTGGCAGACCCCACAGGAGAATTCGGAAAGGTAAATGTGTGTCTGTGGGGCATCCAGTTAGATTTTTTTCCTTGTTGGGTCTTCAACCCCATGGATGGAAGGAAGGGATGGATAGATAGATAGTTGTATGTATGGAAGGATGGATGGAAGGATAGATGGAAGGGATGGATGGATGGAATGATGGATGGATAGATGGATGGATAGATAGATAGTTGTATGTATGGAAGGATGGATGGAAGGATAGATGGAAGGGATGGATGGATGGATGGAAGGGATGGATGGAATGATGGATGGATAGATGGATGGATGGATAGATAGATAGTTGTATGTATGGAAGGATGGATGGAAGGATAGATGGAAGGGATGGATGGATGAAATGATGGATGGATAGATGGATGGATAGATGGATGGATGGATAGATAGATAGTTGTATGTATGGAAGGATGGCTGGAAGGATAGATGGAAGGGATGGATGGATGAAAAGATGGATGGATAGATGGATGGATAGATGGATGGATGGATAGATAGATAGTTGTATGTATGGAAGGATGGATGGAAGGATAGATGGAAGGGATGGATGGATGAAATGATGGATGGATAGATGGATGGATAGATAGATAGTTGTATGTATGGAAGGATGGATGGAAGGATAGATGGAAGGGATGGATGGATGGAATGATGGATGGATAGATGGATGGATAGATAGATAGTTGTATGTATGGAAGGATGGATGGAAGGGATGGATGGATGGATGGAAGGGATGGATGGAATGATGGATGGATAGATGGATGGATGGATAGATAGATAGTTGTATGTATGGAAGGATGGATGGAAGGATAGATGGAAGGGATGGATGGATGGAAGGGATGGATGGAATGATGGATGGATAGATGGATGGATGGATAGATAGATAGTTGTATGTATGGAAGGATGGATGGAAGGATAGATGGAAGGGATGGATGGATGAAATGATGGATGGATAGATGGATGGATAGATAGATAGTTGTATGTATGGAAGTATGGATGGAAGGATAGATGGAAGGGATGGATGGATGGAATGATGGATGGATGGATAGATGGATGGATAGATAGATAGTTGTATGGATGGATGGATGGATGGATGGATGGATAGATGGATGGATAGATGGATGGATAGATGGATGGATAGATAGATAGTTGTATGTATGGAAGGATGGATGGAAGGATAGATGGAAGGGATGGATGGATGGAAGGGATGGATGGAATGATGGATGGATAGATGGATGGATGGATAGATAGATAGTTGTATGTATGGAAGGATGGATGGAAGGATAGATGGAAGGGATGGATGGATGAAATGATGGATGGATAGATGGATGGATAGATAGATAGTTGTATGTATGGAAGGATGGATGGAAGGATAGATGGAAGGGATGGATGGATGGAATGATGGATGGATAGATGGATGGATAGATAGATAGTTGTATGGATGGATGGATGGATGGAATGATGGATGGATAGATGGATGGATAGATAGATAGTTGTATGTATGGAAGGATGGATGGAAGGATAGATGGAAGGGATGGATGGATGGAAGGGATGGATGGAATGATGGATGGATAGATAGATGGATGGATGGATAGATAGATAGTTGTATGTATGGAAGGATGGATGGAAGGATAGATGGATGGAATGGATAGATGGAAGGGATGGATGGATGGATTGATAGATAGATAGTTGTATGTACGGAAGGATGGATGGAAGGATAGATGGAAGGGATGGATGGAATGATGGAATGGATGGATAGATGGATGGATGGATAGATAGTTGTATGTACGGAAGGATGGATGGAAGGATGGATGGAATGGATAGATGGAAGGGATGGATGGATATATGGATGGATAGATAGTTGTATGTATGGAAGTATGGATGGAAGGATAGATGGAAGGGATGGATGGATGGAATGGATAGATGGAAGGGATGGATGGAATGATGCATGGAAGGAAGGGATGGATAGATGGATGGATGGATAGATAGTTGTATGTATGGAAGGGTAGATGGAATGGATGGATGGATGGAAGATATAGATAGGCAGAAGAAATGGATGGATGGTTGGAAGAGATAGATAGATACTTGTCATTGTACAAGATATACAATGAAATTCAGATGCACCATCATGATACAGACTTCATATACATAGAAATATTTATTTCGGGCACCAGGACACGTATTTATTTCTATGTATATGTAATATGTAATCAAGTATTTATTTCTATGTATATTTATTTATTATAGGGTCCTGGGTTCAATCAGTTCCCGGCATCTCCAGGGAATGGAGGTTCTGGCAGCAGAGCTCCGACATCCTCCTTTCTGCCTGAAGATCCTGATTTCTTGGTTTCCATTAACACTAGTTGATCAAATTGAACCATTTAATTTGAATAGAACTATTTAATTCAAGAACTATTTAAGTAGAACTATTTAATTTGAACTAAATGAGATGAATAGATTAGAACTATTTAATTTGAATGGAACTTAGTGAGAAAGTTTTGCTTGGAAAACTGGTTTGCTTATAAAAAGGCAGCCAGATGGGTATGTCCTTCCATGCCCACTCCAGATATGGGTCTGGCTTTGATCTCGTTCCCATGAACGAGTGGTATTGGCTCATCCTTGGAAGATGTGGTCTGCCCCCCTTTTCCCGTATGGCGAATGGGAATTCCCACTTTCTCCTTCTCCCTGTTCTATTAAGGGGGAGAAGCAACATAGAGGGCAAAAGCAAGTGGATAGGCAGCCGGGATCCCACCACCTATGGCATCAGTCTCAGTCGGCGTACATATAGCCCGGTGCACTTTTTTATCCTTGAGCACAATCCTAACCACATCTACTCAGAAGTAGGTCCCATTGTGTTCAATGGGTCTTACTCCCAGGAAAGTGTCTTTAGGATTGCAGCACTTAAGATCCTTTCCACTTCTCTCCCCAGGCTACGGGTTTGTTGCTGGATAAAGAGCCACTTTTCCAACTTTTTGGAAACAATCGGATCAAAAGGTAAGAAGAAATTAAACATTTTATTTTTCCAATAGTCCACTCATTTTTTGTTTTGGGGGTGAAGGGGTTTTTTTTGGGGGGGTTTGCTGCTGATGCGGTCTCTGAATTATCCCAGTGTCGGTTTCTTTTCCATTGCAGTAGGTGTAAGCTTTAAATGTATGTTTTCTCGGTAAATGTGCTGTTAGACTAAGGAAAATGTTAGCGCATGGGTGCCCAGACCCCAGCCAGGTCCCAGACATAGTCCATGGCGTGTCTCCCTCACTTCAAGCAGAGCCTCCACCAACACCTGTTGGAGATGCTCTAAGAGGAATTCCTGCTCCAGGTGGAAGGTTGGACTAGATGACCTCATGGGCTCTTTCAACTCTAGGATTCTATGATTGGTGTTGGGTCTCCTCTAGATATATCACTTGGCCTGAGACGTCTCTCTTCCCCCTCCTCTGTCTTCTCCCCCCACCTCCTTCCAGGTTCTCCATGGTGGTGGAAGATGGCATGGTGAAACATCTGAATGTGGAAGAGGATGGGACGGGCCTCACCTGCTCCCTGGCTCCCAACATTTTGTCCCAGCTCTGAGCCCTCCAGGTCTCAGATCCTATAGCTGGGGTGGCCCATCCATGACGCCTGATTTAGCCACCCCTCCTGCACATTAAGGGGGGGTCCTGTTAACGTAGTTGCTTTCACCCCCTCTCGGTTCAGTGCTTTTCTGTTTAAATGCAAGAAATAAAAGTTGTTTTGGTTTGTCTGTTGTGGATCTCAATGTGTTTTGGTTTGTCTGATCCTATGCACCATGTTCCCATTCCCGCAAGGCCGATTAGTGGAAAACACCCAGGGGTGGCACCAAAGCTTTAAGAGGGTTAGATCAGACAAAAGAAAACGTTGCTTTACCCAGTGTGTGATTCACCTGTGGAACTTCTTGCCACAGGATGGGGTGATGATGCCTGACCTGGATGCCATGAAAAAGGGATTGGGCAGATTGATTGAGGAATATTCTGTCTTAATTTAGAATCGATCAATCAATCAATCAATGATTCCTTCTAGTGTTGTTCATGAGGTCCCTGTATTGATTATCAACATGTGTGTTCCTGATTTACAAAACCATTGCAAATAGTTGACAAAGGGGAGATATTGCTCACCATTTTTCCATCTCTCGTAGGAACAAATACACAAATATATCTATTTATATGCAAATACAAACATATACACAAACATATGCATTTTTCCCCACGCACGGGCCTCATTTTATAAACCATTTTAAAACAAAGGACACGGTGCTTTTCCTGACACGTGGCCGGCAGTCTCGGTGATGTCAAAAAGATCTTTCCTGATTCTCCACTTGAATGAGGCAGAACTTTTCTTGCTTCTTCGTTTCTTCATCACCCTCATCCCCCTTCTTTCTTTTTTCTTCTGAGGTGCAGGACCTTCATTCTCCTCCTTTGCAGCAACCCTGGCGGATCTGCGAAGAGGGGTCTGGGGGGGCTGCAGGTGTTCCTGAGGAAGCCGCTCCTTCTGTCCTTATGTACTGGAAGATTAACTTCTTTCCATGCCATTACTTCAACTGACAGAAACCGCCAATGACGGACACTACCACTTCCCCTTTGAATCACCCCACGCAGAGACTGCGAGGATGAGGAGGAAGAGGAGGCCTTGCTGAGGAGGAGTCCTCAGAGCAGGCCCAGGCCCAGCAGCAGGACCCCACAGCCCCCGGGGGTATCAACGGGGGGGGGGGGGTATCAACGGCACTCCCTGACTGGGAGTCTTTGGTGGGCCTCTGTCCGCCATGTTCATCTAGAGAGCTCAGTTGACTCAGCTAACTTGAATTGCAATCAAGCCAACATCCATCAGCTTCTGGATTTTCTGAGCTAGAACTGGGTTCTTCAAGTGTCTGTAGAAAATAAAGGAAGAGGAGGAGACGTTTAACACCCGCTCAGCCAAGACCCACTTTCTCACCCAGGACAACCCTATAGTGTCCCTCCATAGATAGTGTTGTTCATGAGATCCAGTTGTTTACTCAGATAGATAGATAGATAGATAGATAGATAGATAGATAGATAGATAGATAGATAGATAGATAGATAGATAGATATTGGAAGAAGGGTGATAGAAATTGGAAGAAGGGTGACAGACAGACAGACAGACAGATATTGGAAGAAGGGTGATAGAAATTGGAAGAAGGGAGATAGATAGATAGATAGATAGATAGATAGATAGATAGATAGATAGATAGATAGATAGATAGATAGATATTGGAAGAAGGGTGGAAGGAAGGCAGATAGATAGATAAGATAGATAGATAGGATAGAAGGCAGATAGAAAGAGAGAGAGAGAGTGCTTACCTTCAGAGTATGGTTGCAAACATATTCAGCGTCCCATCATTACTCCCTTGGTGTAACATCTTTGTGGGAGAAATAAGGAAGGTTATTATCCAAGTGAGCTGTGCTGGATTCACAGAGAAGATCACTTGAAGGAGAACTCTTCCCAAAAACCACGCTCACACACACAGACACAGGGCGCAATCCAGAGTAATTATGGGGAGTCCATGCTCCGGTGTAAGAAAAATTTACTCTGGATTGCAAGATGAATTTCCCATAAGTTTTCACTAGGTGGTGCAGTAACTACGGGTGCACGTAATGTCTCTTCTGTGCTCCCATAGTTACTCTGGATTGTAGGGACAGACAAGAGAATATAGACAATACTCTATAGAGTATTATTTTCAATTATGTAATTCTAAAATGCATTGAATTAATTTGCTAATGGTCCCTAATTTGCCCTCTTACTTTTCTTCTTGGGGTCCATTTCTATCAGGTGCATCCTTGAAGAGTTTTCTCATGTGCTGCAGTGCTGAGTGGGCTCTGCGTGCGCCCAGCGTTTGGGCCTTCTTCCCAGACCTTCTGCCAGGGACTGCTGCAGGGGTGCTCTTGCGGGTGGTGGGAGGCTGAGGGGTCCCCCCAATATCTCTAATATGTCTTCTGGTCACTTTGCAGATCAGACCGCCCGTACTGCCAGTCAGCGCCCAGAGAGACCCCAAATATTCCTGTGAATATTAAATATACTGTTGGATATACAGTTGGAAACTTATGCCTGTAAATATTAAATATTGGATATACTGTTGTATACTATTATTGTATAATATTATTCCTGTGAATATTAAATATATAGTATATAATATAAATATACTATATTATACAGTATAATATACTGTATAATATAAATATACAGTGTAAATATTAAATATACAGTATAAATATACTGTTGTCTGTTTATTCTGAGGTTTTGGAGTGATTCAAAAATTGATTTTTAGAGCCTGACTTTTGCCACTCTCTATATACTATACAGATGCCTATATATTATTTTATGTCATATATATGATCAGCTTTTATTTGGTCTGGTCCTGCATTTTTGGAGGGTGTCCTACACCTTGTCCTCTTTTTTGGTTCCCCTTGCTGGGAATCTCTTCTCTGTTGGGGCCATCAATGCACAAGATGTTCCTGCACATTAACGGGTCTCTGCCCCGAGGCGCCCACAATCCCAAAGACCAGGAAAGTCAACAAACAGGATCTGTTGTAGGGGATGTTGTAACCTTACAACAGGTGTAGGGATCTCCATCTGGATGAAGAGGGAGGGAGAAAATGGAAATAATAAAATAAAAGTAAACTAATAAATGGAAAACAAGGCGAGATGTTAGAGGGGAGGTGAGGAAGGATTTGAACGTGGATGTTCCAGATCATCAGTGGGTGACGATGAAGGGGTGTAGCTTGCCTGGCATGGCAGCACCCAGTCTGGTCCACAGCAATGGTGCCACTCTGGAGTATGCGCCTCCATTTAGGTATGTATGCATGTAAATCTGCATGTATCTCTGCATGCATGTATGTGTGTATGTATGCATTTATGTATGTATGTAGGTATGTATGTATGTAGGTATGTAGGTATGTATGCATGTATCTGCATGCATGTATGTGTGTATGTATGCATTTATGTATCTATGTATGTATGTAGGTATGTATGCATGTATCTGCATGCATGTATGTGTGTATGTATGCATTTATGTATCTATGCATGTATGTATGTGTGCACGTATGTATGCGTGTATGTTTTTTGTTCATTGTATATTATAGAATATATTGTATAATATAGTTTATTGTAGATTACACAGTTTTTATTCATTTATTTGTTTCATATGGTTTATTCTGTATAGTTTATTAAATCATAAAAAGTCTATAAAAAGAGGCAATCTCTGCACCCCAAAGAATGCAACAAAGCCTTGCCTATAAAACCAACCAATCAGAAAAATCCTTTACCTCTGTTGCTAGGCAGAACAGCTTCAGGGAGCTCTTCATTCCGATTGGTCACCTGATTAGCCAATCAGAACAAAGCGCGCCCCCACCCCGTTTTAGACCACGTGAGCCGGCCTGACTCAAAAACAGCCCAGTCACCCGTAGTGGCTCTGCGCATGCGCAGTCCAAAGAAAGACGAGTGTTACAAACTGCGCATGTGCGGCGTTTCGCGCGTTGCGAGAGAGAAAAAATAGGATCCGACGCATGCGCAGTGTGGCTGCGCAGTCGTTTTGAAAGCGGATTCGCGCGTTGGGCTAGCTGCGCATGCGCAGTCGTACGAGGAGGCGTCCTCAGAGTAGGCCCAGCAGCAGGATCCTGTAGCCCCCGCCTCCGTCCTGGGAGGATCAACGGCGCTCAGCCGGCCTGGCGGGATCTCCTCCCTCCTCACCTTGTCCCCTCTCAGCCCCCTCCCTCCGGAGTATGCATAACTTTAGGACCTAGGAAGGAAAACCCCTCCGTAGGGGCTTCTAATCGAGACCGGGGATGCGCGGCCTAGTCCCCTACTCCCCCCACAAATATGCCCCCCCCAAGGGTGGAGCATGGGCCCCTCTTCCCAGCCCCCCCGTTCCCCAGCCCCCACAGATTCGCTCTGGCCGGATGGCTTCGGATTCCCCTGCGGCCTACTTGGCTGAGGGGACCCTGTTGGGCCTTAGGACTCTTAAAGGGCCAGAGCACATGACCTACCTGGGTGGTGGAGGTGCTCTTCCTCAGTATGCCACTCCCTGGCTCTGATGGACCAGGAGATGGATGGATATGTGGCTGCAGTAGGTGTGATAGGTGTAGTAAGTGTAATAGGTGCAGTAGGTGCAATATATACATGTATTGTTGAAGGTAGTGGCTCCAAAGCAAGACATGAGTAAGTGACCTTCCTCAGCCTCAGCCATGGCTACACTGCACATCACCTGCAGCAGCCACAACTGGGTGACCCATCCGATAATGAGCGCTCTTTCTGTGGCTGTTTGTTTATGATCTTCCTTATTCTAGTTGCTTCTCCCCTGGTGGATTTGGCACCGGCTATTTTTGGAAGCCCCTGCCTTTCCCTGCTTTCAACTGGCAGCAACCTCCACTGACAGGTACTACCACTTCCATGCTTAAGTCCATGCTGCTTAAAGGTCCAGTGCACATTAGATAGATGGATAGGTCGTGTCCATAGTTTTACATTGTTTTCTGTGGATGTCCGATGGCTGTAGTTGTTGTCAGTCATCCACTGATTCACACTCACATTGGCTGCATCTGAAGGAGCTCAGCAGGAGGGTAAGGCTGGACGCAGGCTGGGAATGTCTGAGCACACACGCGTGTGTCTGGGGGGCTGGGAGGGAGATGTGTGTAAAGGGGAGGGGTCTCTGGGGCACAGAGAGAGGTGGAAGGCATATGTTTGTGTGCACACATATGCACACACATGTACATGCATATATGCACACAAACATACATGTATTGTACACATATACACACACAACATACACAGATTTATATGCATGCATGCACGCACACAGACATTGATACAAATATTGTACACATATACACGCAAATGTACATGCATGTATGCACAGAAACATACAATATATACATATGTTGCACACACATATATAGATGGGATACATATATAGACACTACTTACACACAATCACATGTACACAAACACACACAGATGTATAAGCACACACACGCACACATAAACAGATGCACCTAACAAAAAACACCAACTTTTTAGGTTTCTCTCTGTATGTCCAAGCTATGAGTATCTATACATGGGAACACACATGTATTTCTATGCACACACACACACACACACACATCTATCTATCCATCCACACACACACAAACGCACCCGCCTACACACACCCATATAGGCTGCAATCCTAAAGACACTTTCCTGGGAGTAAGACCCATTGAACACAATGGATCTTACATTTGAGTAGACATGGTTAGGATTGTACTCATAGTCTGTCTTTCTCTGTATATCCAAGCTATGCAAATCTATAACACACACATGTTATATATGCACCATATATATGCACCATATATGCACCATACACACCTATGCCATCTAAGTCCCTCTGTGTATATCTAATCTCTATATATACGTGTGTGTGTGTGTGTGTGTATACTATGCATATCTATGCAAGCTATGCATATCTATACATGTGCATGTGCACATATACATATGCATGCACACATCCCCATATCTTTTTCTTGTGCATGGTTAGATACAGAGAGAGATGTATAAGTTTTTGTGTATAAATGTGCAGGAGTGAAACTACAGTATGGGGACATCAGGTATAGATCAATGTGCGTAGATGGAGGTGGAAAGATGGAGGCATAGAGGTCTCTTTCCATGTTTAGATCTATCTAGACAAACAGGATACAGGTATAAGGCTGCAATCCTAAAGCTACTTTCCTGGGAGTAAGATCCATTGAACATAATGGGGCTTACTTTTGAGTAGACATGGTCAGGATTGTGCTGTTTATCTTTTTGTTGTGTATGGCTAGATCCAGAGAGGTATATTGTGAATGTTTATTCATTCAGGAATAAGGACACCAAAATGGATCTGGATTTGGGAGGAAGGAGCAATCTTGCCAGGTGTTCATAGTATACAGGTAGTCACTTGGAGAGTCAAGAGTTGGAGAATACATATGGGTCAATGTCAACTCAAAGGCAGTGCGAAGCTTGTTTATAGTGACAGTTTTCCTTGCTCTTAGGCTTAAGGGACTTCGGCTGCATTTGGGGTCCAGGGTAAACACCTGAGGCACATTTCAATCCCAAATAATAGAAGCCAGCAGAGATTACGTGAGAGGAGGCTTGTTTGTTGTTCTTGATGGTTTTCATTAAAATGTGCTTCTTTACCCTTCTGCCTCCTTTCAGCAAATGAAGAGGATGACAAAGAGAAGCAGGCGGTCCAGATGGAGAGCGCCACCCCTGCCTTTCCCCGCCATTACATAACCGGCAGCAACCTCCACTGACAGATACTACCACTTCCATGCGCACGTCGTGACTGCTTAAAGGGACAGTGCAAATTACTCACCTGGCTGGTTGAGCTGCTCTTCCTCAGTATGTCACTCCCTGGCTTTGGTATACCACGCCTTCCTCAGCACATGCCACCCCTGCCTTTCCCTGCCATTACTTCAACTGGCACCAACCTCCCTTGACAGACACTACCACTTCCACGTGCCTGTCCCGCCCGCTTAAAGGGACAGTGCAAATTACCTACCTGGCTGGTCGTGGTGTTCCTTCACAATATGCCACTGTGTGGCTTTGACAAATGTCGTCTGCCTCAGCACGTGCTGCGTGTGGCGAACGCTCGCGCACTGGCGTCTTCCCAAAACCAAATAAAGAAGACACAAATAAAGGGTGCCGAAGGACAAGATGGCTACGAGCGCCCCCTCTCCAAAGAACTCTCTGTTTTCTATGTGGATCTGATCCCCTTTGATCGAGCTCGTTTCCCCACCATTACTTCAACTGACAGCAACCTCCACTGACAGACACTACCACTTCCACTTCGAATCACTTCTCTGTCAATGGTACTGACTGGCCCAGTGGCTGCAGGAGGCCGTCGACACAGAGATGCTGGCCGCAGAGCCCCAGGAGTGTGGGTGTTCCCCCATGTGGAGGAGGAGTAGCAGTGCCCCCAGGTGGGTGGAAAGTTTGGGGTTTTTCCCCAGGTGGGGAAGAAGTAGGGGTGCCCTCCAAGCTGGGAGGAGAGTGGGATGGAGTGGGATGTGGGGGGATTCCTTCCCCCTCCCCAGCTTAATTGGGGGCAAGGGGTGCAGCTGTGAGGAATGGGGTTGGAGGCTGTGTGGCACATGTCCATTTTGCAACCAGAGGCTTGCCAGAGAGTGTATGTTTCGCCCAAGAACCACCTTGCTAAATGGGTTCAAAGTCTTAGGGCACAATCCTAACTGTGTCTTCTCAGAAGTAAGCTCCATTGTGTTCAATAGATCTTACTCCCCGGAAAGCGTCTTTAGGATTGCAGCTATGCCAAGGAGACAGCCCTTCCCATAACATTTGTCCCCAGCATTCTGGAGACAGATCCTTATAAATCCATTTATGCTGGTGGACATGTTCTCATCCTGTGGCAGTGAGTTCCATAAGTTAACGGCTTCGTGACTTGTGGAACTCACTGCAGCAAGTTAGGAGCTTGCGGATAATGGCTCATGATCTGTATGTTCTTGGTTTGAATCCCATATTAAAATCCCCCTTTCTTAAGCTACTAATTGAGTCCTGGACTTCCTTGGGAGAAACCTAGAATGAGTGCTATTCAGACACACTGCTTACTCGGAGCGCAATCCTAACCATCTCTACATAAGGCCCATTATGTTCAATGGGTCTTACTCCCAGGAAAGAGTCTTTAGGATTGTAGCCTGGGTATCCTTGGAATCAGTAGGGACAGTTGCTCCCAACTGGACTCTGCATCCATCTTATAGTAGGACAAACTGCTCCACTCTTTATTATTTGTATTCAAATGTGCTGATTTTGATCCATTAACTCACACACTATTCCAATTATAAAGCACCTTTTTAAAGGCTGTCCAGTGTAGGATCAGGTGCATATGGTATATCTCTAGGGTAAAGTCTATAATAAATTTCATTTATGCCTCTGTGACTCTACAGTCCATGGCTGTGAGCCTGGGGATCTATAAAAATTGGGCCCTGCAGCTCCAAAGGCACGCGCTTGAATGATCCTACCTCGCAGGGCTGTTGTGACGACAAAGGCTGGTGTATGTATGCAGCCTCAGTTGGTAGGACAATATAAAACTGCAGTGGGATTTAATGTGGGATTTGCTGATTTTTCTCAGGTGTGGATGTTGGCAGACCCGACAGGAGAATTTGGAAAGGTAAATGTGTGTCTGTAGGGCATCCAATTTGATTTTTTTCCTTGTTGGGTCTCCACCTCCTTGGGAAGGAAGGAAGGGATGGATAGAAGGGATGGAAGGAAGAGATGGATGGATGATTGAAAGAGATAGATACATGCATAGATAGAAGGAATGGATGGATTGATTGATAGAAGGGATGGATGGATAGAAGGAATGGATGAATAAATAGATAGATGGATTGATAGAAGGGATAGGTGGATGGATTGATAGAAGGGATGAATGGATGGATAAATAGGCAGGAATGGATGATAGATGGGTAGATAGAAGGGATAGATAGATTGATCAATAGATTGATAGAATGAATGGATATATAGATAGAAGGAATGGATAGATAGAAGGGATGGATGGATTGATAGAAGAAATGGATGGAAGAATAGATGGAATGGATAGATAGATAGGATGGTTGGAAGAGATAGATAGATAGATACTTGATTGTCATTGTACAAAATATTCAATGAAATTCAGATGCACCATCATGATACAGACTTCATATACATAGAAATATTTATTCCGGGCACCAGGACATGTATTTATTTCTATGTATATGTAATATATAGTCAAGTATTTATTTCTATGTATATTTATTTAGGGTCCTAGGTTCAATCAGTTCCTGGCATCTCCAGGGAATGGAGGCTCTGGTAGCAGAGCTCCGACATCCTTCTTTCTGCCTGGAGATCCTGATTTCTTGGTTTCCTCTAACACTGGTTGATCAAATTGAACCATTTAATTTGAATAGAACCATTTAATTTGAATAGAACTATTTAATTCAAGAACTATTTAAGTAGAACTATTTAATTTGAACTAGATGAGATGAACAGATTAGAACTATTTAATTTGAATGGAACTGTTTAGTGAGAAAGTTTTGCTTGGAAAACTGGTTTGCTTTTAAAAAGGCAGCCAAATGGGTATGTCCTTCTATGCTCACTCCAGATATGGGTCTGGCTAGAGGGCAAAAGCAAGTGGATAGGCAGCGGGGATCCCATCACCTATGGCATTAGTTTGGGTCGGCATACATATAGCCCGGTCCACTTTTTTATCCTTGAGCACAATACTAACCTTGTCTACTCAGAAGTAAGCGGCATTGTGTTCAATGGGGCTTATTCCCGGGACATTGTCTTTAGGATTGCAGCACTTAAGATCCTTTCCGCTTCTCTCCACAGGCTACGGGTTTGTTGCTGGATAAAGAGCCACTTTTGCAACTTTTTTGAAACAACCGGATCAAAAGGTAAGAAGAAATTAAACATTTTATTTTTCTAGTAGCCTATTTATTTTTTATTTGGGCGGGTGCGTTTGCTGCTGATGCAGTCTCTGAATTATCCCAGTGTCAGTTTTTTTCCATTATAGTAGGTGTAATTCCTTATTTTATTCTCTTGGCCCTCTGCTTCAGCATTTCTACTGGGTGCCCATTTGTTACTGGGCCCAGTTCAAGGTGCTGGCATTGATCTGTAAAGCTCTTTGCAGTTTGACTGTGGGTTATCAGAGTGCCCACTTTCTCCCATAAAATCCAGCTCATCCTCTTAGATTTGAGCAGGGGTCCTATAGTTTGAGCAGGGGTCTCCAAACCTCCTATAAGTTTGAGCAGGGGTCTCCAAATCCAGGCCCATAAAGGTTTTCTGGCCGCCAAAACATCCAAAAACAGCCACCCAAAATATGTATATATCACTTGCAAAAGCCTCAATAACGCATTTATTAACCTATATTCAAAATATATAACAAATCACAGTAAAGTGAACAAAGGCATAGGTGGACAATGAATATCTTATGCATTTGAATGATGGTTATTTACTGAACCCTACAATCCAGATTAACTACGGGAAGACATGAGAGGCACTTACTGTGGATTGCTCCATGCATTTTCCATAGGTTTCCCATAGGTGGCGTTGTAACTACGTCAGTGTAAAAGGTTTCATAGTTACTCTGGATTGTAGCCTCACGGAAGAGTCATAAGGAAATGCCAAAAGAGTTTAATTATCATGTCACAATCAAATCAACACCAGGGAAAACAATTTTAAGGTGCCATCCAGAGTAACTATGGGGAATCCTTGCTCCGGTGTAAGAACAATTTACTCTGGATTGCAATATGATTTTTCTGTAGGTTTTCACTAGATGGTGCAGTAACTACAGGTGCACATAATCCCTACAATCCAGAATAATTATGGGAGCACATAAGAGACATTATATACACCCGTAGTTACTGCACCACCTAGTGAAGACCTATGGGAAATTCATATTGCAATCCAGAGTAAATTGTTCTTACATCAGAGCAAGGACTCCCCGTAGTTATGGAGGTTCAAGGTGGCTGGTGGGGGGGGGGGTTTGCAGAGCTGTTACCAGCTGTTTGCAGAGTCACTGGGATGGGGGGGGGGTTCCGTCAAAGGCGCAAAGGTATCTTTGAGAGAGACAGAAAGTCTGTGCAAAAGTTCATCCTGTAAAGTAAATATTTTGGGCCAAAACTACCAAGAAAGCCTTGAAGTTCTCGCTGGCCAACAGCTGAGGTCATAAAACAGCCACACCAGGGTGGGGTTTCGACAGAATTTGGTTCCTCAATAACTTTCCTTTTCTTCCCTAAACCAGTTGGTCCCACCTTTGATCAACAAGAGGCATCTCTACTGAAGGCAGAAGACCATCCTGGCGTATCATCCAAAGGACAGTTCCTCACTTTTCCAGTGCCAAAAGACCTGTGACTGAATGCTGGGGAGATAAATATATTTATTTCCTAATATTTTTTAAACCCAGAATTACGCTAAAATGAACAAAGCCTATTCCATAGTAGGTCTATTTTTAGATTTTAGCCTATTTTTAGAGAGCTTTTTAAATAATAGCTCATTCAAAGGTGACTTTTAAAAAAGTTAAATGTATTTTTTTTGTACAAATGTTTTTTATATACAATATAAAGCAAGTGTTAATTCCTGCTCTAAAATCTTAAAGAAAGATTTCAGAGGCAATTCAGCAGACATTCCCCTGTCAACGTACTACTGAAATTACTCCTTTTATTTAAATGAGGATGGCAGAAGAGTGAAGGAAGGATCAGACTAATAAAACTGTGCCTCCATTATTTTAACTATCCCTACAATCCAGAGTAAGTTTGGGAGCACATAAGAGACATTATGTGCACCCGTAGTTACTGCACCACCTAGTGAAAACCTATGGGAAAGTCCTATTGCAATCCAGAGCAAATTGTTCTTGCACCAGAGCAAGGACTACTCATAGTTACTCTGGATTGTGCCCTTACTCTTGGTGACTCTTTCCTTTCTAGTCTTTGAAAGCCATAGCTCGTGGTTATAATGAACAACGTTATCGTGGTTATCATTGTGGTGTGGGTTCCCTAGGGAGGTGATATGTGGACATTGCTGAACCCCCGTCAGCTCTCCCTCCGCCACGGACAGCGTCTTCACTGAAATAATTCCACGGAGACACGGGGGGGGGGGTATTTCTAACACCACGCTTTTACTGTCTTCCATATTAGAGGCACCAATCATCATGTTGCAAAACGTTTCTCCCAACAAAACAACAGCTTCACCAATCCCCAAGTAACAGGTAGGTATTGGGATAATCAGAACAGGCAAACACATTTAACATCCTTACCACGTAACAGGCAAGTATAAAGTCACCAAGTACCTGACAGTCTCCCTCCAAAACATCTCCACACTCCACCACCAGTTTCCCGCTCTTTCCTTTTATCCCAACCAAGGTCCCCGCCCCCCTGGTAACTTCCACCCCTCCTGTTTTGGCGGGGGTGGGAAATTACTCCACCATGCTGGCCTATGGTCAAGCCCAGGTCTTCTTAGGCTAAAACTCCCTGGGCTTCCTCCCTGGTTCCCTGTATGCCCTGGCCTTCCTGTCACTCCAGTATGCAGCCACCCTTCTCTTCCTCTCCTCCTCCTGCTCTCTTGCCATCAGCTCTTGGACTTCCTCTGGTGACAAAGTCTCTGCCATCACTGCTTCAATTTCAATCTCCTGTCTTTCCCTCTCACTGGGGGAGTGCGTGGGGTTGTATGTCTAGTTCCTGCCCCACAGTGGCATTCCTGGTCTCCCTCCTCTCGGGAAAAATCTAGCCACATCATATCTTCCTCCAGCTCTTCCTCGGGGGTCTGCTTCAGCACACCACAATCATGGCCATTGATCTCTTGTTTCTCCTGATTTTGTGTGATAATGGGGTTGTCGATAATGCTCGTTACTTGCAGTGACCCCATTTTTCCATTATCGTTCTGTATCGTAATGCTTGGGCAGTTGTTCACAGAACTTGAACTCATCATATGTTGCTGAGGGATTTGACTCTTGTGGTGTTCCTGCTTGTGGTGAGTCAAGATTTTGACAGGTTCTCCAGTTCTGTGTGGTGCTGTTATGCACTCCTGTTCTTTCAAGGCCACTTGATTTTGCACTGCTGTTTTCAGAGAAGATTTCAGCATTTGTCTCTGGCTGTGATATCTGGAGATACTGGGAGGTATCTGGAGATAACCACACAGGCATACTCTGGAAATAGGGGCTCACGGTCCTTGGTGGAATATAGGCTGGATCAAGGTTTTGGCACTCCAGCTGGTTGGAAGATGTGTTGGTATTAACTGGGATGCATGGTGCAGTATTTAACTGGCTTTTGTCTTTCTGTCCCTTAGGTGATTCATCCCTCTTTTTACCGATGTTCTTTTTTCCCAAGTCAGCCTGTAGAGGAGTAGGGTGAAATCCAGAGTTACTCTGAGGAGTCCTATTCACTTAGGGCACAACCCAGAGTAACTACGGGGAGTCCTTGCTCCGGAGTAAGAACAAGTTACTCTGGATTGCAATATGAATTTCCCATAGGTTTTCAGTAGGGGGTGAAGTAACTCTAGGTGCAATCATCAGCCAATTAATTGATTAAATGAGCAGTTGATTAGCTGATCAATCTGTTAGTTAACGGCCTAATCAATAAGTTGGATGATCAGCCGATCGATTGATTGACCAAGTAGCTGATCAAGTAATCAATAAACTAATCAGCTGCTCCAATTCTAAACTAATCCGTTCTCCAGAGATGGGCCAAAGAGAGGGGGGCTCAGAGAGGCCTCCTTCAGAGGACTCTCTAGGTGTGGGTCTCATCGCTCCCTCCCCCTCCTGCTGCATGTGCTTCCAGTGTCCGCCGCACCTGCGCAATGCGCTCCCCCTTCGCGTTCCCTCAACGGTGGCCTAGCAATGTGTGCCTAGCAACAGCCGGCCCCAACCCCCACCCGGTGCGGGCCTCGCCCCCCAGTGCCCCATCAAGGCCCCCGCTTCCTGCCCTCTGCCGCCCAGAGCCCGCAGGCCGGCCTCGCTGACCCCTGGATGATGGCATTGCCCTTCCCTTCCTCAGCGTCGCCCTCTTGGTTCCACCTTTGATGCCGGCACAACGCTTCTGCCGGTCTCATAGATGCGCATGTGCACTGCCTTCCCGGATCAGACCGTTCCTGGCCGGGGGGGGGGGGGAGTTGCAGAAGCAACTCCAGCCGCCCCCCCCCCCGAGGCCCCTCGTCCCCCGAAAGTCCTGAAGTGAACCCCTCCGCTGGGAAGAAGATGGTTGCGTCCAAGACTCCCAGGGATCCTTCCCAAAATACTAAATATGTACTAAAACACTATATCTATATCTATATCTATACAGGCAAAATATGAGTGTAACTTTCCAGTGAGCCAAAGCTAGACTTCCTGATCCCTGCTGACAAGGCCACAGGCCCTTGATGCCCCATGTGGAATGGTAAGGTGGCAATGAAACATTACCCATCGCTTGCAAATGTAAGTCAATGGTTGATGTCCTAACCTGCTCCCATCCTTGGAATGCAAAGGGAGAAATAGCCTTGTGGTAGGAACAGAAAGAACATAGCAAGATACAGGCGCGAAGAGGCGCCAACTTGACCGAACAAAGAGATCTGTTTAGAAGCCTCAGAAAGGTGTAAAACATCCAAAACCTCCTTTAAGTGCAGAATAATTAGCAAATCAGGTTGTTAGGATGTATGAATGGCGTAATAGAATACAGCGAATGGTTAACTCCCAACTATGTTCTAGAAGATGCTGTAATTTGGGTATAGAAAGCTTTGTTTTTCCTTGCTGTGTGCTCTCATCCTTTGTATGGCCATGGGTGGCCTGGCTTGCTTGCTGCAGGAGCAAAGCCGGATGGGAGACATGAATAAATCCATTCTTTGCAAATATTTGTTCTGGTCTTGCTTCTGGGATCCTCAAGGGCCTGATTCTGGTTTTTCTGTAACAATCAGTTTAAACTAATCAGATTATTATTATTAATAATATTATATATACCTATATATACATACATACCTATATATATACCTATATATATACCTATATATATATATATATATATATATATATATATATATATATAATTTGGTGTATGTATAGTTTTAGTAGATCGATCGATCTATCAATCTTTCTATCTATCTATGAAGAAGACATTTGCAGGGCCACAGTTATGGTGACTCACAGAGCCAGTGTAATTTGTTTGGGGTGGGGGCAGCAAGTGCTCAACCATTCCCCTTGTTTCTATAGCCCTATTTTTGCCACACATCCCCCAAAACAGGAACAATCCGGATTTTTGGAGATTGTGGCAAATAGGACAGAGGGTCCTGTCCCAATTTTGTGGAAGAGAATTATGCCAACCCTATATAGTACTTGGCGATCAATTACATAGGGGGATACCTGGTGGAAGCTGCTGTATCAGATCCTGAATCATAAGTGGGTGTCAAATGGCTATGGATTGCACTGCTGTGTTGGCTTCGTACAAAGAGATTCACTGTGTGGGTGTCCGGTGGGCACAAGAGGAACTATATGATCCGCTTCTGGATTCTGTGAAGTTTTGGGGGGATCATGTAGGAGGATCCTCCGTGATTTCCTGTGAAAGCCACAAGAATCCTACCCTTGCACAGCTTGGTTGGCCCACTAATGTGAGTACCTTTTTTCCTCCTCCTCCTCCGGCTCCTAATTGATATGGTTTTTAACTGCTAAAGATGGAATTTATTGACTGAAAAAACCAAACTTGAAAAGAGATGTTATTTAACAAAGAGTTGGGTATTAAAACTGTTATTTTGCTCCGCAATGGACTGAATTACTCTTCATTACTGGGTGTTGCTGTTACAACATTGAGAGTTACAATATTGAGCGCGTTGCAGCTTACGAGGTTGAGCTGCGCATTGAGTGCAGAGAGCTCAATCCCAATGTGTGTCTACTCAGAAGTAAGTCCCAGTCTAATCAAATGGGAAAGCTGGGAGAGGGTTACAGCCTCAAGGTCCACTCGTGTAAGGGTCTACTCAGAAGTAAGTCCCCGTGAAATCAATGAGGCTGACTCCCAGGAAAGTGTTAATAGGATTGTAACCAGACAAGTAAATATTCAATGATTTACTATTTAGTTGAAATTATGAAACTACTATGGGAATGTTAGAAATACTAACAAAACATTAATATTTTATATGGGTATGTTAGAAAAAACAAATCTTTAATCAGTATGTCATTAACCTGTGGAACTCCTTGCCACAGGACTATGTATGCCTCAAGTTGTCTCGCCAATGCACAACGGAAAAGTCAGTCTGGTTTATTCATTAGTCTATGCTATCCAAGCAGCCTTGACTCACTTCGCTGTCAATCAAGGCCTCCTCCCGCCCCCACGAACCTCTTGACCAATAGGAGCTGAAGGTCTATGACGTCATAAACACGCCCCATCCTGTGGTATGGATCGTTGGGGGAGGTTGGACCAATCAGAACACAGCACCCGTTTTGGAAGCCCCGCCTCCTCCCACTGTGTCCCCCCTCCCACGGTACTTCTCGGCCAATCTATGCTCGGAAATGAAGTTCCTTTCCTGAGCGATGGTTGGCACAGCCAATGATTCCTCTCCTTGACTTCTCCGTTGTCCCGCCCACCACGCTTGTAGGCCAATAGGCGTTTGATAAAAGAACTTTCATGAGCGATGGGAAGTGTGACCAATGAACTCCCACCACTCATCGTCCCGCCCATCGTGCGTTTTATGTTAAAGAACCTGTCATGAGCGACGGGTGGCACAGCCAATGAATCCTCTCCTGTCGTCCCGCCCATCGTGGTTGTCAGCCAATCGGCGCTCAGTCGAAAAAACCTGGTATCCTGAGCGACAGGTGGGACGGCCAATGAGCACCCTCCCTCTTTGCTATCGTCCCGCCCACCGTGTTTCTCATCCAATCCACGCTCAGTAGAAGCTCCTGTCTCGAGATTGAGGTGGCATTGCCTAGGTAGCTCCCCCTCTCTTCACGTGGCCCCACCCACCGCTCTTCTCAGCCAATCAGCGCTCGGTATACGTCACTCCTCTTTTGAGCGACGTGTGTTTCTGCCAATGGGACGTTACCCCGCCCTTTCGTCGCGTCACAACCCTGATTGACGTGGCGTACGACCAATAGCGCGTCGTGTTTGAGGGTCTCTCGACCAATCAGAGTGAGGGGCGGTTCCGAGCGGCGTGGAAGGTTCGCGAAGCGGCGTCCGCCATCTCAGCGCGCCTGGCAACCTTATGGCGACCGGAGCCAACGCGACGCCTCTCGGGAAGCTCCACCCGCCGCCTCCTCCGCCTCCTCCGCCGGGCAAGGCCGGCTACCCGCTCCCGCCGCCTCCAGGGCTGGTGATGCAGGGCCCTCCGCCTCCTCCTCCGGGCCCCGCTCAGGCCCAGCCTCAGCCGGCGCTGCCCAGCCTCATGGCCGCCGCCGCCTTTCCCTTCGCGGCCCTGCCGCCCCCTCCGCCGCCTCCACCTCCTCCGCCGCCTCCGCCCCCTCAGCAGCCCCAGCCGCCCCCTCAGCAGCCGCCGCCGCCGCCCCCTCAGCAGCAGCAGCAGCCCCCGCAGGCCCAACCGCCGCCTCAGTACGCCCAGTACCGCTTCCCTTCGCCGCCTCCTCAGCAGCAGCCGCAGGCCCAGCCGCCCCAGATGCAGCCTCACGAGCAGCAGCAGCAGGCCCAGCAGCAGCCTCAGCTCCTGCACCTACACCCTCAGGACGACGGCGGCAGCCAAGGCAAGCGTGCCTGAGGGGGGCTTTGAACGGGTACTGCGCATGCGCGGCGCTCCAGGGTCGCCTCAGGTGTGGTGTTTTGGGGGGCTCTACTGCGCATGCGCTGTTTTACGGCCTACACTGGTGGTCGTGGTGACTGGCAGTGCGCATGCGCGGGTTGTGTCACCTCAGTTGTGGTCTTGGGTCACTGCGCATGCGCGGCGGTCACCGTCGCAGCTGTGCTCATTAGGTTCTCCACTGCGCATGCGCGGACGCAGTGGGCGCCTTGCTGGTGGTGGAGTCACGTGGGCTTTTGGGTGACGGAGTGAACCCCCACCACCTCCAGGTCCTAGTGCACACCTCATCTATTAGTTCCATCTACTGTTACTCTGTGTGTGTATATGGTATAAAAATGTGTGGGTATATATAAAGTACATACATTCATATATATATGTACATATACACACACACACACACACACACACAGAGACAGGGTATATATACAATGTATAACATGCGCGCTGTATATTATGTATACATGTATGTTTTTATATATATGTGTATACATATACTGTATATATGTGCAAATATGACATGCATACATATGCGTGTATATGCTTGTATATATGTATTTACATATGAAAACACACACGTACATATACAATATATATGCGCAAGTATAACTTGCATGCATATGCATGTATATGTTTGTATATATGTATTTACATATGAAAACACATATAGGGTACATATACAATATATATGTTTGAGTGTAACGCATCCATATGTGTGTGTATATGTACCTTTGTGTGTGTGTGTATATGTATATATTTACATATATAAACCCACGGTACATATACAGTATCTATGGTGTGTGTAACATATGCAAACATATGAATATATATGTAGGTATATATATATGCACACAAATACATACACATGTATTTGTATATACAGGGTGTCCCAAAAATGTACTCAGACTTTAACTATTACATATATATTTAACCTTGATTAAGGTGTTAGATTATGGAGAAGATTAGTCTTTTCCACAAGTCGTTTACACATTTGGGCATGTTTGCAAATGTTCAAATTGATTTCATCATTTTCCAAGTAAAGAATAAAGAAGTGATTAGAAGTGATTAAATTTCTTTGGGACACTCTGTATATTATGTATCATACATAAATATTTGTGTATGTATATTGTGTGTGTCTGTGTATGCACATATGTGCACATAAACACATACACATTTTTTATAATGTGTATGTCTATATGTTGGATCTATATAAGTTCAATTTATTTATACAAATGAGAAATTTAAATGCATGCATATATTAGCTTATATGTATATGTTAAACATAAAACCGTTTATGCCAATTATATAACACATGCGTATACATAAAAGCGTTGATGTCTTACTGGATTGTGTTGTCTCAGGGTCTATATCAGTGTTTTCCTCACAGACAGAAACCTCCCTTAGGTTTTTTGGTCTGTGAGCCTTTGGGCACAATCCAGAGTAACTACAGGAGTAGGCCTCCGTCAGTCTTGGAAGACTATGGTATCATGCTCGGCACTGCATACGCTGCATGCAAAGCACGAAAGCCTGGGTTGGATTGTTATGGAGGATAGGCTGTTACCAAAGCAGCAAATCCCCTTCTCCACGCCACTGAATTAGTCCAATGGAAAGGCAGAGCCAATACGATTGGATCTAGAGCTGGGCTAAGACAGCTCACCCTGTCTTGTGGGGCCGACCCGGGTCTCAAACCCTGGCCTGCAGGTTAATAGGCACAGTGTCTTAGCCACTTGCGCCACCCTCAGCCCAACTACAGGAGCACATAAGAGATATTACGTGGCCCCATAGTTGCTGCACCAACTAGTGAAAACCTATGGGAAATTCATATTGCAATCCAGAGTAACTTGTTCTTATTCCGGAGCAAAGACTCCCCGTAGTTACTCTGGATTTCACCCTAAGTGCAGAATTGTGTGTGAGTCTGAAGACCAATGAAGTAGGTACCTTTTGTTAAAAAAATATTCCTATTATTATTTCTGTGGAACTTCTTGCCACAGGATGCAGAGATGGCTGCAGAAGGTCTGTGTACTTTCAGGGGGCTTGGCAAGTTTCTAGAAGAAGTCAGTCATAGGTTGTGGGGTTACTTCTGGTTGCAGTAGCAGGCTACTTCAGATATTAAATGCAATGGAGGACATCAGGATGGAGGTCTCATATGTTGCTCCCTACAGTATCTGGTGGGCCACTGAGGTACAAGGAGCTTCGACTATGTGAACTGATCCAGCAGGGCTATTCTTATGTCGTTATAATTCTTGCACATGGCCTGCCAGATGGTAGAAGGCTGGGTTTGGCCTCATGTATATAACGGTCCTTCTCAGTAGCCCTGGATATTTATAGAAGATATACATCAGTCATCTTCAACCTTTTTTGTGCCAGGACTGTAGTGTATAAATAAGGTAACTGACCACCCATTTCTATCTGCTCTCCACTACTATATTGTACTCCCAGTGTACACAGATTCTTATGACAGAAAGCAGCAAAGGTTACCAGAAAGCCTATCGCCATTTCAGCACAATGGCTATGTAGATGACCCTACACAAAAGGTGCCAGGTTTTGACCTACTTCAACAGCATCACAACACACATCTGCACACAACACAGTGAACAGGATTTGCACACAACACAGCGAACAGGGTCCACACACAACACAGTGTCTGCCAGGACTCACTGTTTAAGTGGGTTCTTGTATCCACCTCTCAGTACGACTATGGTGCAATTCAACAAAATATTCATCACAATGTGTTTTGAGTTTCCATCAAGAGCTTACACCCACCTAGTGTTTGTTTTTTCCAACATAGACCACAGTGTCCTTGTATGGCTGGGTGGCCTGGACACTAATGTCTGATTTACCATCCATGTATTAGCCATATGCTAAATAAATAAGTACAGTTGCTAATAACCAGAGCAGAACTGTAGCATCATCTCTAGATACCTTGATACTTGCAGAAGTACACTAGATGTTTTCCCCTGTACTTGGTAATACTTTAATCCTCAACCTTTCTCATGCCATTAAGTTCCTATGACCCTGGTGGGGTCCTAACCGGGTTGAAATATCACCTGTGAATATTTTAGATTCTTGGGAAGGACTTGCCATTCATCAAGTCAAATCCAGCCACCAACATCTGGCAAACTGCAAAGAGGCATAACATAAGACCTCATGAAATCAGAAGTGACCCTCTTTTGGGTTGGAAACCCCAGTTCTTGAACCATTGGGATATGCAACAGTGTAGTTTTCTCCCTATTGGGGGACTTAAAATAATTAGCATCTACAACTAGTAGTTTTCCTTTTCCCCATATATGTGTGTGTGTGTGAAGTATAATTCATGTATGTGTGATCTGTATTCATATTCTTTTGCTGTGCTTGCTGGCCCGCTTGCTAGCACCCCTCCTAGACCTTTATCTGTGTGTATGCAGGGTCACACATTTGCATAATTGTGTATGCATGTGTTATGTGTGTGAGGCTACAATCCAGAGTAACTATGGGACCTTTTACACCGACATAGTTATGGTGCCACCTATGGGAAATGCATAGAGCAATCCAGAGGAAGTGCCTCTTGCATCTTCCCATAGTTATTCTGGATTGTAGGGTGTTAGCTCTCTGCAGAACGTTGCAATATAATCAGCATTCCATTTTTTTGTGCTCCAAGTAGCTTTCCCCACAATACCTGTAGGATTAGTAATGTTGCTTCTATGTATGTATAATATACATGGTATAATGTGTGTTTGTGTGTGTTTCTTTTTATATTTTGGAGCTGTTAAATGGGTTTAATACAGGGACTTTCATAGCACTTGCTGAGGGCTGGAAGAGATGACGTTAAGCAGTAGGGGACTGGAAATAAGCATTTCTTTTTCTCATTTGGGAACTCACTGAATGCAAATGACAGAAATGACATGAATCATGATATTTTTCAAGATTTTGGGGGGCTCAATTATCTCGTGTGCTGCCCTATTAGCAGCGCTGCTTCTGCTGAGGCATCGTGTTGCCATTCAGCAGTTGTTAGATGCTTTGCAAAGCAACACCTAAAAGGCCAGGACACACATGGGGTCAACTCAGACAAGGGTTCTTGTGTAGAAACAATAGGTTGACCCTTTGCATCTTTGGGGGATTCCATTCACAGAACCCCCATAGAGGCCCAAAATCATGGATAAAGAAATCTGTGGTCTTATCCACAGAGGTCTCCTCTACACAACCTCTAAGGGTCATCTTGTTGCAGGTTTTGAACCTGTGCTGGTAAAATCTGCATATGAATCCGTGCATAATGAGGAACCATTAGCCAGGGTCCATTGGGTTCCACAATTTCTCACCCCTCTGATCTGCCAGCACCACTGTAGCCACAGTGCAGATTCCTTGTGGTAAGGAATCACATGTTCCCATACCTTGAGAAGACCCTTGCGACCGCCACAGGATACAGCGTAGCATTGGCAGAGCTGCACCATTTCTGGAAAATGGAATAAGCCTGGGCTCTTAATTTACAAAATATTTATAATATTACATAATATTTTAATTCCTGGAAATAGTATACAAGATTATTGCATTTTATTTTTAGTATCATAAAAAGTGATTAAAAACTTGGAACAAATGAATGCTGATTATCAATTTATTTATTTAAATGTATTTATTTTTTATACTTTATATTTTATATTTTAATACTTTATTTAATGTATTTTTAAAAGAAAAATCAGGTCCCACTTTTTTCTCGCCAGTTAGGAACATACTCAAGGCAACAGATAGAAATATACCCTCTACAGCTATGGGGTTCTCATCTTGCAGTCTTAATTTTGTGTGCATAGGAATGTGGAAATGCTGCTTTATTTGGAAGGTTTTTTAGCAACACAAACAAGGTGTCTCGTACAACAGTACAAGTATGTAGCCAGAAATAGTAAAACCATCCAAATACCCTCTAACATGCCTTCACTGCCCTATTAATTTGACTGAAGCAGAAACTTAGAACAAGGTTCCAGATGTTGTGTTTTGCCTTTAGTGGGTTCGTTGACTCCAGACTTTTGAAATGCAGGTTAACTGTGTCTTGAAACCGAACCACAAATTTTAGGAAGCTGAAATAACTGTTCCTAAAGAGACTTTTCTCACCCTAGATTTCCCTAACAAGAAGAGGAAGCGGAGCAGGTGGAACCAGGATACCATGGACCAGAAGACGGTCATTCCCGGTATGCCCACCGTCATCCCTCCAGGGCTCACCCGTGAGCAAGAAAGAGCTTATATAGGTAAATCACCGTTCTTGTCCTCTCTTGTTGGTCCGTGTCAGTGGTGATCCAAAAGATCCTGTCCAGCTCTTGTATGTCTATTTAAAATGTGTGCTTTCAAAGGCGTAGGTGATTGCGATATTTACTTTCTATACCTTGAGATAACATTTGTGTCTTTGCTTGGGGGGGCTTGTGCTCCATCCCAGCTTCCCCTTCCTGTTTAACTGAAAGAGTGTCCTCCACAGGTAGAGCGGAAGTCCTAAAGTTCTCAGGGAATGAAAAATAACTTGCTCCTGAAATTGGCCAGTGATCAGCAAGGTCTCTTGTTAGCTTTACAGATCCCTTGCTAGCGGAGAGCACTGTGGGGTCCCTTTCTGCAGCCCCCTCCCCGGGCAGCATTGTTTGGAAGCAAGTACCTCTTCCACAGCCCAGTCCAATAAAGCCGGATAAACCACAATTCAATTCCCCCTTAACATTTTCTCAATGGTGCTAGATCAGAGCTATAATCTTGGAGGTGGTGAGGATTCAAGTACGTCTTCAAGTACTTGAGGGTACAGGTGAACTTGGGGCTCTACACTCATTGTGTGCAGCAGCTGGGAAAGGGATACTGGTTTGTATTGGGGGACGGATGATGATGGGTCTGTTCATTGGGGAGGGGAACATATCACTGTACAGTATAGAAACTTGACATAGGAAATGTGTGTGACTTGCTTATTTGTAAATGTCGATTGGTATTCTGACTGAAATCATCCACATGTGTGGATGTTGCAACATTGGGTGTGATTCTTGCCTCTTGTATAAATCAAGGGGCTTCGTGTATGTATGTGTGTTATTTAAATGCAAGACCATTTAATCCCTATTCATCTTGTTAGGACTGCACCATAAACTAACTTTTCTTATGCTGAGTATTTTGATGCAACTCATAGCACCACTGAGAACCACTTGTCTCCTCAAAAGCCTGTTAGAGATGGCTTTGAAGGTCATTAAGCCTGTTAATGTATATAGTTTTATAGTGTTTATATCCAATTTGGGTACATTCCTGGATTTTAAAGGTATGCTACTGGGTAAAACTGGTCTCCGCACATGATCTGCTCTGCCCCCTTGCAGTGAAGGGGGACCATTTTCTTCTGAAGTCACCTTTAACTCTGCATAGACTTAGCATCCCCTCAGTTTGACAGAGAGCACAATCCTAACCACGTCTACTCAAAAGTAAGCTTCAATGGGTCTTGCTCCCATGAAAGTGTCTTTAGAATTGCAGCCAGAGATACTTTGTGTGGTCTAAAGTTTATGCACCTGCTGAAAATAACACAAAATGTCGCAGAGTGGATGGGAGGAGGGGAGGTTGGGTTGAAAAGCTCCTTTTATTCAAGAGAGCCATCTCTGGTGTAGAGATTTTTAAAAATGCAATTTTATTCTTAAAATTATAATAATAATAATAAACCTTTATGTTGGCTCGCACAGCAAAAGGACTGAATAAATCTGAATTATCAGCCAGTGCAAAGTCACAAGCATGGCATTTCATTGGCTTAACTGGAGTGGTTAAGCTATCTGAAGCCTTCCAGTCTACAAGTAATGGGGAGCAGTGGTGACTGCGAAGGCCCTAAACAAACACCAAAAAAACCCAGCAAGCACCGGTACTCACACCTGTAGCAATGACAAGGGCATCCGATTCACCAGTCAGGAACTTTACCATTTGGTACCATTAATATGGGAGCTGAAAACCTAAGGTCAGATACTACAACAGTGATTTTGGGTTGGGTGATGATCCTGCATTACATGCAAGTAGCTAAAGCCCCAGGCAGAATGGATCACAGATGCACACAGTGGTATTTCTGTGTTTGGAAAGGATGTACTGCACAATAACCTTTTTTTCTTATTGTTAGACGTCATTAGTCCAGACTGGTATTGAATAAAAATTCCTTGCAATGCTTTTTAGCAATAAACCCTCAAATCATGTGTGCTGAATGCTCTACAGATCAATATCTGATCTTTCTAACTAATTTAAGGCAAAAGCAGGCATCATACCTGGAATTTATGTTCCTTTTCTAGAAAGATACAGTCATAGCTGCATGACACCAATATTGAGGAATTAAGTAATTGGATTAGGTGGTGTGCACTGCTGGGTGTCTTGCCTTGCTTGGGGCCCAGGTTTGCTAGCATGTTAATGGTACCACGTAGTAATAGAGTTAAGCGTGTGTAAGTATATGTACTTGGCATGTACTTTATGTAGTAGTATGTTCTATGTACAAATGCCCTTTCATTGCCCCATGTGTGGTTGTAGCTTTCCTGGGTTTCCATCAGTGACATGCCCAAGGTGGTGCCGGTGGGACATGAGTAAAGCCTCTTCCCCCAAAGGATCTCAGGGGCTGCTTCCCAAACCGGTTGCAGCTCTACCTTTGAGGATCTAAGTGTCATCACTCGGACCACACCAAACAAGGGTTGAAATGAACAAGTGGTTCAAAGGTTGCATCCCAAATCCGAAAAGCATTCGCTGAACGTTTTGGTATCTGCCGATAGTCCTGCCTTTAGGTGTTTATCTGGCTGTCTGTGTATTAAAGCATGTTAAGATCTTGCCTCCTGGTGCATTTCAAGATGTTTGCTAGTCAGCTGTGGATAACAGAACATGCGCAGGAATGTGTCCTTTAAGCTGGAGTCTCAAGAAAAAGAGACAACTCTTGCTCATCTGCTCTGATTTGTGGAGTCCTCTCAAATTGGCCTCCACACCCATATCCAAAGAAGCAAGATTGGGTCCCCCTGCCACTTAAGCCAGACAAGTCAGGATGAGTGTCTTCAGCTGCCTGGAAGTCAGACTTGCCGAGATTAGAGAACCTCTTTGCTAATGTTCCAATGACTGCTTTGCTTCCTGACGAATGATGCTTTTGAAGACTATCTAGAGATAAGTGTTAAGACCAAGGAGGGCCTTTTCTGGATTCCTGCTGAACGTATTTCACTGGCATAACCATGTGGGGGTCTCATGGTTTTGATGTTGACCTATCAGTCTATTGCCCTTTGCAATTCTCCAGTTCTTCATGCTTTGATGTTGAGATTTGAGATGGTTTTTGGTAACATTGTTTTTTTTTCCATCCTTTTTTCTTTCCTAACCTGGTTTCTTCCAGTGCAACTGCAGATAGAAGACCTGACTCGTAAACTGCGCACAGGAGACCTGGGCATCCCCCCTAACCCTGAGGACAGGTTGGGAAACAGTTTTAACCAGCTGACAGTAACACTTTTTACCTTTTTTTCAATACATTTTTGGTGGCATCGTAATGTCAGTTCAATGAAATTTCTTCCTAATGAAATGTCTTCAGTGGTCTAATTGGACAGAATGTGGTAGCTGAGCTCTTACTGCTAGGAAAGGCGAAACTAGAATTGGGATCAGGTTCGAGCCTCGGTGTGGGATTTCTGAGCCTGACATTGATTGAACCTGACTTAAGAGGAGAATATGGTAGCCAACAACTTTTTTTTAACATACGCAGTGTTGATCCGGGCAAGTGTTAAGAGGTCTTTCTCACAGGTTCACACTGAGGAATCCTCAGCACAGCCACTGAGTCTGAGAGCAGCTTGGAAACTTATCACTGACCACTGACTTTACAGTGCTTTCCCTGTGGGTGGCTGAACATTGGTTCTTAAACCAGATGGGTACTAACCAGTTTCTCCAATAGCAGCTACTCCACAGCACTGGCCAATATCCTTGGGAGTTGGGGCCCAGGCAGTACCGCACCTGTAGTGTGCGGAATTTGATCCCCCATGGTTTTGTTGGACTTCAGTGTCAATCCAACAAAATATAACTTGTGTGTGGGTTTCTAAACGAGGGGGGAGAATTGGCTTGGAAGCACCCATTTCTACATCAGCTGGTACAAACCAGGGTTTGTTGTGTTAGCTCGCACAACTTGTACTCCACTTCCAAGGACATTAACTAGTTTAATCCAATTTTTTCCCCCATAAAATTCAATCTGAAACTGCTCTTTGGGGCAGTGTGCCTGGCACGGCTGCCCAATAGTTCTGGAAGCCTTGCCGGAAAGCAGGTTCTCAACTCTAGTTCTGGGGGCACCATATTGTCACCTCATATAGGTGAGGATCAGCCAGGAACGCTGCCTAAGCCTTGTCTTTTCACCATAATGGGGTGTTTTAGGTTAAACTTGACAGGTCTGCTGGTTCAGTCTGGGAAGAGATTGACGTGCGTTCTTTGATAAGAATGATTTGGGGGCACTTGGTCTTAATTTAACAATTTGGTTTCTCTCGGGGGTGTTGATGCCAAACCAGGGGAGGGGGGGCAATCACGGATGTATTGTTTGCATACATAGACTGTTTGAACTGACGTTTTCTAACATTGAGACCATATGGTTAAAGTATCTGCTTCTGTTAACTTACAGTGAAAATAATGACTGTCTCACTGATTTGCAAAAAGGCATGCAACAGTTAGATATATTCAGCTTGAAAACTTTCTAATGGTTTAATCCTGCACTGTAAGCCATTTAATAATGATGTGTCTCTTTATTTCAAAAGGCCAGGTAGCTAGTGGATGAGTTGATTTTTTAAAAACCTACTAGTGAATACGGGGCGGGAGGGGGAAATCCTAATCGCTTTTGCCAACTGCTTTCTCGGGTCCTCGAAACGGAGGTGTAACTTAAGACACGATAACTCCTGACCAAACCTGACCTTTTTATTTCATATTCTGGTGTTGATGATTCACTTCAAGCTGAGACGACATTGGGATCAACGGGCTCTAATCAATCCTTTAACCAGCTAGGAAGAAAGCTTGTCTAAAAATAAACCAACAAACCAAAAACAAAACCCAAGGTTTAGGTCTTTGATAACTTCAAGGATGTCTTTTTTTAATAACCTGATCAATATCTCTTCCCTTCTTGCAGCTAACTCTAAATTTTTATTTTGAAACATTTGGGAAAAGGTCTATAAGGTTAAGCAGAGTTCTAGGTGTGTGGCTTTTTTTTTTAACCGCCAGCGCAGGTATGATAAAAATAAAACGGATTCTTTTAATTTTAGTTACAACATATTTTTGGGTTGGTTTGTTAGAACCTCTGCTTTCTGGTCACCTAAACCACTTGGAGAAAGCGGGGCTGTCTCTAGCGGTTTACACGGCCAGACTGCGGCATGCGAAGGGTGGGCTCGTTCAGCCTGCACCCACTCCAATTCTCTAACCTAACTCAGAAAACAGGTTCAGTCGGCCTGGTTGCAGCCAGCAAAGTGGAGGTAAAGCCTTGAGCGTTCAACACGGTGCCAGTGAAGTAGGCTTAATTTGTCTCGCCCGGAAAGATCTGAGAGAAGCGTAACCGGTCTTGTTACTTTTCTGATGTGAAAACGATCCAGAGTTTAACCTGAATAATTCTTCATTGATTTACCTCCTGCACCAGGGTCCTCTCTCAATCCTTGGCTCCATGGAATAATGAAGTTGGAAAGTTTGTTCTCTGTGTGAATCAACTTTATCCATCTTCCCTGCCCCTTCCCCTTTTTTGAGAAGAGGCACACTCATGGCAGAGGTGTTTGTCATGGCTGTGTGTGACCCTGTCCCACTTCTACACCCTTCTTCCCCAACCCCCAAATAAAAACCCCCAGTTTTTTTTCCTCCTGGTAGCAGGCAGTGGTTTGCTACAGCTGCCTTGTCCCTGTGACATAAATGGGCATGAGTGAGTTTACACCTTCCTTTCCTGTGGTCTCTTTAATTTTTTTCTAAATTGTGCTAGAGTTGAGGGGAGCCTGTGCTTTTAATAAGTGGCCTTGAGCAGGCAATGGCATGAGAAATCACGTAGTGCTGTTCCCCTGCAGGTCTCCTTCCCCCGAGCCAATTTACAATAGCGAGGGGAAGCGTCTGAACACCCGTGAGTTCCGCACCCGCAAGAAGCTGGAGGAGGAGAGGCACAACCTGATAACGGAGATGGTGGCGCTCAACCCAGACTTCAAGCCACCAGCTGATTACAAGTAAGGCAGAGACAGTACAGACCAGTTTGGCCATAGCTTCTTTCCCACTGCGGGAAAGTGGCTGCTTAAGCCATGCTGCCCTGCAGAGTGGATTTAAGTTTGGGACCAGTAGCAATTCCCTTAATTGGGATTTGTTAATGGCAACCAGGTCTTAATTCTGTTTGTCCCTTTCCAGGCCTCCAGCAACCCGTGTGAGCGATAAAGTGATGATCCCTCAGGATGAATATCCAGAGATCAACTTTGTTGGTCTCCTTATTGGACCCAGGTATGTGTGCCATGGAGCCAGGGACCCAGGGAGCCATGTGTGCAGGCCCAACTTCTGGGGGTGGGGGTGGGAATGGGATGGTAGTCCTCGCTTGTGTCCTAGAATCATGGGAGGGTGTCACCTAACAAAGAATGACCTTGGTTCACCTAGCTCAGTATTGTCCATGTAGATCTCAGAGCTTCAGAGAAGGATTTTTCCAGCTGGAGGTCCAACCTGGGATCTCCTGCGTGCCAAACAGGAGCTCTGTTGCTGAGGAATGGATCCACTCACATCAATGGGCATTGGTGTGGGATTCTCTTAATGGTGTGTGTTGTAACTTCCCAAAGGTGTTCTTAATAAATTCTCACAACATATTTGAGGTTCTTTGGACAGTTCAGGTGTTTCCTTGAGGCAGGTGTACCCAGGAATCTGTTCTCTTGTGGCATGCTTATGGCACCCAGTCAATATATCTTCCCTTCCTGCAGCTATGCTCTTCCCTTTGGTAGGCATTGTCTACCAAAAACACCCGGCTAATTGGGGTTTGTGTTCTGTTACTCTAGAGGAAACACATTAAAGAACATTGAGAAAGAATGCAACGCCAAGATCATGATCAGAGGCAAAGGGTCGGTGAAAGAGGGGAAAGTGGGACGGAAAGATGGGCAGATGCTGCCTGGAGAGGATGAGCCCCTTCACGCCTTGGTCACTGCCAACACCATGGAGAATGTGAAGAAGGCTGTGGAACAGGTGAGAGGCTGGCCTCAGGGCACATGTGAGTGCCAAAGGAGTAATCTGGTCCAAACCCCCCACAGTGAGGCAAGGTGGGTGGATGCAGTCCAGGTTGCGGTGAAGAAATCAGTCTTTTGGGGGTATCTTCCTGCAGCATTATGTGCCCTCTGGCATGCCGTCTTGTGGCTGTTGCTATCTCTGATTAACCCTATGATCCAGAGTAACTACAGGAGCACGTAAGAGACATTTACGTCAATGCAGTTACGGCACCGCCTAGTGAAAACCTATGGGAAATTTATATTGCAACCTATAGTAAATTGTTCTTACGTTGTCCCATAGTTGTCCCATAGTTACTCTGGATTGCACCCTAAAAGAGAAACCCCATTAGAGCAGATGTCTGGAGGAGGAGAGGCAGGCTCTGAGCTCCACGTTCCATATTTTGAGACAGTGGTATAAAAATGGATATGTGAAGATAGAAAAGAGCCTGCACTCAGCAACTATTGTCAGTGACTTGTTTTTAAGTAGTCCTCCTGACCCCCCCCCCAAGAATATAATATATTTACTCAAATGTAATGTGCACCTTTCCCAGTGGGATTCAGTTTTCAAAATAGCAGTGCGCCATTTGATGGCGCATTACATTTGAGTGCATACAATATGTTGAACAAACCCTATTTCAGCACAAAAGGTTCCCTTTTTCTTGGCTGTCTCAGAGCACAATCCTAACCATGTCTACTCAAAAGTAAGCCCTGTTGTGTTCTATGGGTCTTACTCCCATGAAAGTGTCTTTAGGATTATAGCCTCACTCTTGGGACTGCCCTGCCCCCTTGACTCCTCCTTCCGGGACCTCCTCACCCTCGAGGCTGGCAGGCATGTCGCTGGGAGGGCTGTGTTGCTTTTGAGATGGTGGGGAAGACAACGATCCAGCTCTTCACAAGGAGGATCTGCCCAGCAGTGCAGATGCTGGGGTTTGGAAATGCTCTGCTGACCTCAGCTCCCCCCTCCCCCCCCCGGCATTCAGCTGGGGGAATCTCCTAATGTCCAAATCTAATGCACACCCCAATTTTAAAGGGCTTGAGATGAAGCTGTGCGTTACAATCACTAGTAAACTTTTAAAATTTCGGGCCTTTTAAATTTAGAATGTGCGTTAGACTCAATGGTGCATTAGACTTGAGTGAATATGGATATGATACTTTAGTTACTACAGGTGGTGTTCTGTATTAAAAGTGGGAACTTAAGACTCCTTCAGTATGGGGTGATTAGTATGGGGTGAGGTGACAGTGCCCGCTCCTCTTTCCTAGATCCGGAACATCTTGAAGCAAGGCATTGAAACTCCCGAAGACCAGAACGACCTGCGCAAAATGCAGCTGCGTGAATTGGCACGCCTGAACGGGACGCTGCGTGAAGATGACAACAGGTACAGAACGGAGCCACTCTGGTTTTACTCTGCTGGAGGAATGTTCTCTCTCACTAACCTGCTCTGACCTCTTCTCTCCTCAGGATCCTGCGCCCGTGGCAGAACACAGAGACACGCAGCATCACCAACACCACCGTGTGCACCAAGTGTGGAGGTGCTGGCCACATTGCGTCGGACTGCAAGTTTTCCCGGTAAGCATCATCTGGCATGGCTGATGTGTCGCTGCTCATGCTCGGCAGAGAACAGCAGCTTCCCTTGCCTATCACTGAAGTTTACTAGCTGCTTACACTGCCCAGACTTCCTCCCCGTCTGCTTTGTTTAGTACAGGGGTTTAGCTGGTGGTGCCTTGTCCGACTTTGGGGTTAGTGTGAAAACATGACGTGGTTTCCTTGCAGTGGGGCAGGGAAGAAATGCTACCTATAGCTGCCTTCCCTATAAGCTGGGGGGGGGGGCCCAAAACCAAGACGGCTGCATTACTTACCTGAGTCGTAATTCACAGCATTGCAAAATAAGATTGCAACAGGATGCTGGAGATTGGCATCTGCCTACCACAGTCTAACCTTTACTAACTGACTTTGGCTGCAATCCTAAAGACACTTTTCTGGGAATAAGACCCTTTGAACACAATGGGGCTTACTTCTGAGTAGACACGATTAGGATTGTGCTGTTCCTTCCTTTCAGGCCTGGAGATCCTCAGTCGGCACAGGACAAAGCACGCATGGATAAGGAGTATCTGTCCCTGATGGCAGAGTTGGGAGAGGCCCCCGTGCCTGCCTCAGTGGGATCCAATACAGGGCCTTCTAACCCCCCACTGCCAAGTGGCCCAAGACCGTCTGGACCTGGAAATAGCCAGCCGCCTCCTGTAAGCCCCTAAAGTGTGGTTGGGTGTGGGCTAGATTACCAGTTGAGGGTGTTTCTCCATTGGGGGGGATTAACTAGGCTTATGAGAATGGGACTGAGCCTATGTCCCCAGAAGGATGCCAGCAGGGCCACATCTCCTACATGCAGGTTGAAGTGGCTCTTTGTTTGCATAGTTTGGGATCGTGTGGCATCCACTGCCATTTTAGGTGGGGTCGGGAGGAACTTTGCTCTCAGCTTTTCCCAGTCAAGCACCTGTGGCTGCTTCTTGGGAAAAATCCATGCTCTCTGCTGTCCTTGGAGTAACTCCTTGTGCCTGCTTCTTTCTCCTCTTAGAACCGTCCACCGTGGATGAACTCTGGCCCTTCTGAAAACCGGCCCTTCCACGGCATGCATGGAGGCGGTGGAGGAGGAGGGCCCACAGGGCCCGGAGGCCCTCACAATTTCCCTCACCCCATGTCGAATATGGGAGGGCCTGGAGGCCACCCCATGCAGCACAACCCCAATGGCCCTCCACCTTGGATACAGCCTCATAATCCACCTATGAATCAGGGACCACATCCTCATGGGCCCCCTGGCCCTCACCACATGGGTGAGTACAACCCAAAACACGGGGCTGGCCAATTGGCTTTTGTGGTATTGGCAGTCTCTTCGGGAATGGGGACCCATCTCAGCTCTGGTGGGTCACTCCAAGGTTACCTTGGCCTTTTCAGGGCCCAGATGGATCTTCTCCCCCCCTTCCTGTGGGCAGGGTCACTGCCTGGCTTGGTGGCTGGGCCATGGGCATTTGGGGTTACAGTACTTCACCCGTCATTAAGGCTGCGGTCTCTCATTCCCTTAAGATCAGTACCTGGGCAATGCGCCAGTGGGCTCTGGGGTCTATCGCCTCCAAGGAAAAGGTAAGCAGTGGCTCTTTCTCCGTGGAACCCAGTATCTGCCATTTTTGTGGGTCAGGTCAGGGGATGCCTCTCCAGGGCCTGCCTGCTCAACAGCAGGCCTGTCCCTTCTGACTTTGCAGGTATGATGCCGCCTCCGATGGGTATGATGCCCCCGCCGCCCCCTCCGCCCAGTGGTCAGCCTCCCCCACCTCCCTCTGGTCCTCTCCCCCCATGGCAGCAACAGCAGCAGCCTCCACCCCCGCCTCCCAGCAGCAGTACTCCCTTGCCATGGCAGCAAAGTGAGTAAGAGCACTTTTTTAAATTCTTCCCTGCCTGAGCAGTTGATGGGCCCCACTCAGCAGCACTCATGGGAAGTGGCTGGCTTCCTGTGCACTTCTCTGACCAGGAGACCCTTGCATGTGTGGGGTATAGCTGAATCCCCATTGGAGGTTATGGACCACAGTTGTTTCCTCTAACCTGACAGCACTGCCTGACGGCAGGCTCTGTTCCTCAACTTTGGTAGGCCAAATGCCTGCTAATTGGGGTATCAAATTGCTTGTTGGCCTGGAGTGGGTGGGTGGGTTTGGGGTCTCCGCTGGTCTGGCCATGAGTTACTGCCAGTGGCCTGGCTCCTTATCACTTTTGAGGAGCAGATAGCTAACTTCCCCTCTGCAAGGGATTTGGGGACTCCTTGGTTCCAGCTCTTGGGGGTGACCCCATTTTTTTTCAATCCTAGATACGACGACCACCACCACCACGAGCGCTGGCACCGGGGCCATCCCTCCATGGCAGCAGCAGCAGCAGGGGGCGGCGGCGGCAACTTCTACGGGGGCCCCGCAGATGCAAGGCAGCCCCTCCATGGTGCCTTTGCCTCCAGGGGTCCAGCCCCCACTGCCGCCCGGGGCCCCTCCCCCTCCCCCACCCCCGCCGCCTGGCTCCGCGGGCATGATGTACGCCCCTCCCCCTCCTCCGCCTCCCATGGACCCTTCTAACTTTGTCACCATGATGGGGGTGGGGGTGCCAGCCTTGCCACCGTTTGGCATGCCCCCTGCTCCCCCGCCACCCCCGCCACAGAACTGAAGATTGGTTTTTCTACACAGTTGTTCTTTTTTGCCAGTGCGGAGCCAAGAATGGAAAGGGGGGGCTTGTGAAGCTCAGCCAGGAGCACGTGAGGAACGCCCCCCTCCTCACTTGTGTTTAGAGGCATGTGACTCTTGTGGAAACTCCAGTTTTAAGCAGCTGCTGTATGTGGATAACGGAGCTTCCCGTAACCGTCAGGACACTAGTGCCGAGTCTCCCCCTGCGTCTGAGGCTGCCTGCCCCCCTCCTTTAGCGAGACCAAGGAGCTGCCGGAGCAGGCTTCCTGGGGGGCTTTCCATGCCCAGTCCACCCAAGGCGGAAGCAAGTCCTTCCTGCGCATCAGTGCGCCTCTTGCCCTGCAGGGTTGGCAGGTCTTTGTGACAGATTTAGTTTTCTAAACCCCACCTTGAGAGAGGACACCAGGTTTTCCACAGCTATAAACCTTTTTTTGTCAGTAGGGCTGAAGGAGCAACTCAATTTTTCTAGAGTGTTTGGTGTGTGTGGGAGCTGATCTGGAGGTGCAGGCCCCACTGCTGCTTTGGGGCTCCAGTCTGGTCCTCTGGGGCTCGCCAGCCAAAGCAAACCAGCTCTCACTGTCCTCCCGTAGTGTAGTTAAGGCGACGCCTGCGTCGGGAAGGACGCGTTCATTGATTATGAAGTCCGTTTTGTCTCTTGTCCAACTGCCTAGAAATTCCTTTCTTTTTTTATCACCTCTTGAGTGTTTTGTGGTTTGGGGGGGCTCCACCCCCAGATTGAGTGAATTTTGTTGACAATGATGTATGTGTACAACGCTTCATTCGGTCACCTGTAACCGTTTTCTTAATGCTTTTTGTGTAAGAATAAAGCTGCAGTCGAAAGGGGAGGTTCTGATTAAATGCAGTTTTTAAAATAGTCCTGCTTCCCTTTTATTAAGGAGGACCAGGGAGGTGTCGGGGGGGGGGGGACCCCAAGGTCTTGTGGCAAGCTCTTGGTTCCTTTTTTACTGTTCGAAGAAGGTTGACCCAGCCACCCTCCTTGGCATCCAAATACACAGAGCTCTATCACCCACCTCAGCAGTCCCAGGCTGTTGTCTCTGTCCCTGCAAAGAGGACAGACTTTCCTATCTTAGAGAAATAGCATAAGAGCACAATCCTAACCATGTCTACTCAAAAGTAAGCCCCATCGTGTTCAATGGGTCTTATTCCCAGGAAAGTTGTTTGTTTCTAAAAAGGGGTGCAACCACACGGCAGAGACGAACTGTCCTTAAAAGTAAAATTCAGAAGGGCCAAGTCTGGAGGGGTGGGTTTGGGGTCTCCAATGGTCTGGCCATGAGTGGCCTTGGGTGGAGAACCTGTAATGGGTGATGTGAAGCCCTGGAGTGGGGAAACGCCCCCCCCCCCCCCGCCGTGTAGCCGGAACGGGCCAGATCTCCTCCTTTCCCTTGTTTGGCTGTTTCAGAGTGTGCATTGCATTCTCAGTGGGTGAAGTGCGCTCTGTCCAGTGCCGAGGCTTTAGGGGTCCCCCCTCTTGGACCACTTGTACGCTACCTGAATAGCAAAGCAAGAACACACTGTTCCCAGGCTTAGAACGGGTTTTCTTGCCATCCTTGCATCAATCGCTCCATTTAACGGCAGAGTTTAAAACGGCAGAGCCAATTACTGGGCAGAGGGGGGGCCTGTGCGAGTGTGAGAGAGAAAGAACAGGACAACTAGTGTCTGTTCTGAGGCTTTGGGCTCCTCCTCTGGCCCAACACCCTGGAGAGGGTAGCAAAAGCCTTTGTGGCTGAGAACTTGGCAACCATCCCTGCCTGTGCCATGTCTTGGTGTGATGCTCAGAATTTCAATGAGGCAAAAGCTGGCGGAAGGGAGCGCTTTGGCACCTTGCTCCAAAGTGCCAGTGGTGGGCAGAAAACATTTGGGACAAGAGTCGCAGAATCAAGCTCTGCCGGTACTGGTCAGGGCGGTTTGGGACTGGAATAGATTGCCAAGGGAGGTGGTGGACTCCCCTTGTTGGAGATCTCTGACAAGCACCGGTCAGAGATGCACTGGGAGGATTCCTGCTATAGGCAGGGGGTTGGACTAGATGACCTCATGGGTCACTTCCAACTCTGAGACGCAAGCTCAAAACAGCTTGTACCGTTCGGGCCCAATCCTGATAGCTTGCATTCAAGGGTGTTAACAGTGCCAGGATTGTCTCCTGTTTCCAATTGTGAGCATCTTGTCGGGTACAACAGTTTAGCCCGGGACAGGGAGCCTTTGTGCTGGCAGTCCAAATATCTATCCATTCTGTTCTAGCCTCTGCTGGAAATGGGAGGCAGGCCACTTCTAAAAATAGGGCCAAATAGGAATGGGATATGTTGGTGGGCTTATTTTTCAAGTTTGCAGAAGGAGGGGTCAGGGGAGAGGAATACAGGTGAGTCAAGCAGCCAGTCCTCATCCCTTGGATGCCTGTTCCAGTCTGGATCACATATAGGGGGTCCAAGAGTTTTTTCTCCCCATTTGAGAAAGGCATTTTGTTTTCCAAAGTAGAATTAGGCAGTGCGGGGTGGGGGTGAGTCTGCAACCTTAAGAGCTGCTGGTGGACTTTAAGGCGAGATCGGGTTTCATAAGTTGCTTGTCTTTATAGATTGACCTTTGGGTCCTTGAAAGGAGGGGGATTTCATTCAGGCCTTGCTTTTCAACCGCTAGGCATCTCAGGTTGGCTCCCTGCAAGGGAAGGGAACAAAGCAGGCTTCAAACTGGGATGCCACCTTGCCCCCTTAGGAAGACCTGCCTGTTCATCCAAGGAACGGAAGGCAAGAGTTGGCCAAATCTCAACCCCTCGCTTCATCCTCTTACTTCGCAGCCAACCTAAATACAGGTTTTTCTGCATAGCAGGAGGAATCTGCAGGTACACTCAGGATGGGCAGGTGCAATGGAGATCAGCAGGTTCTTACCCCTTTAAGGGATACTTGGAGTTGGAAGGGACGCATGAGGTCATCTAGTCCAACCCCCCCTAGGTTTCTGGGAATCCTAGAAAGTCCCCAACAGGTGCTTGTTGAGCCTCTGTTTTAATATCCCCAGAGAGGAGAGTCTACCACATCCTTTGCCAATCTATTCCACCGACTCAGCCGCTCCTCCCTAATAGGATCGTCCTTCAAAGTCAGAAAAGCACTCCCTAATTCTGCACCCAAGAGAGTAGCGTTGTGCAACCTTTACTTCCAGGCAGTGTATACATTAACAATAATATACTTATATATATTTATATATACAAGTGTATGTATGTGTGTATATATATCCTGCCTTTTTCCAGGGGACTCAAGGCGTCTTACAGAATCAAAAAACAACAAATCCATGGTGCATGCTGGTGCGATGCCACAATGCCAAGGGGGGCATGTGTGGGAATCATGGGTTCTGTTAGGAAAAACCATATTGGACTGCTATGCACTCGGGTCCATGCCCTCCTATTTCCCTAGATTTGGAAAAGGGGAATGGAACAGAAAAGGGAATGTGCTAGAGGGGCATGCTAGAGGACCTGGTGGACACTCTAGCCTGCCATTCTTACCTACACTCTATTTCTGCAAGGAGATCAAATCAACCCAATTTGTGGGAACAGTCACCCAAGCCACCACCAGGACTACAGCTCCCGACAACCCTCGGAGACAACACAGCACCGTCTGTAAGGCGGCAATGCTAAATACGGTGCAGGGTACGTCCTGGCGAGGTGGCCTGGCCTTTCTTTGAAGGTCACAGTATTTATAGGATTGCTGATGAGTGGCAGGCACAGGGGAAGAGGCTTCATCCCAGCAGGAATTCGGAGCTGGAACGGAGCCGCACTGAGCTGCTGGCCCAGATTGCGGAGCAGTCTCCGGTTGTTTGCTCTCCGTTTCAGTTCCTCGTCTGTAAAATGGGTGCAGAGCTGGTGGGAAAGCTGAGCTGGAGCGGGCGTGACCCTCTGCATCCTTGGAGGCCTTAAAACAATGAAAGCAAGAGGAGAAGAGTGGTTGCCTAGAGTGGCTTTGACATTCTAGCCCACTGCTCATCCGTTCTCATACTATTCCCTTCCTTCTCGAGCCCAGGGACCAAGAGAGCAGAGATTGGAGTTCACTGTGGTGGTGCGCCATCTGAGGTCTCCAAAAATCATGTCGTGGTCCTGTTGGTGTTTTATTGGGAACGATGAACTGGTGTCACGGAGAGCCAGTGGTCCAATAAATAAGTTGGCTGTAAGTCAAGACCAAAATGGCACAGACATGTAAACCCAGAGGGAGGAACTCAGACCAAACTCTTTCCCACCCTCCATGAATGGCGATCCGCAAGAGATGGGGAAGGAGCTGCACCTGCCCCCTTGATTCTTCAGCTGTGCAGCCCATGGATGGAAGGTGAACATGTGCAAAGGGTAGGGTTAACCATATAACTGAGCCAGCCTCACCCATAGCCTTACATAGAAGGTGGTCAGGAGGTTGAGGAAACGGGGATCCATCTGAGTATGTGATGGGGTTTGGAGAAAACTTGGGCATTTAGTCCATTGTACCACATTCACTTAAATATAACGCGTTTCGAATATAATGCGCACCCTTATAATCAAAATACTGTTATTTCCTTGAATCTAATTAGCCATCAAATCTAATGCGCACCCTGATTTTGAAGACGCTGCAATCCTAAAGACACTTTTATGGAAGTAAGACCTATTGAACCTACTTTTGAGTAGACATGTTTAGGACTGTGCTCTAAATTCAGCTGAAAAGGGTGAGCGTTAGATTTGAGGAAATGCAGTATTCACTTATCTAAACTAATAAATTTATATTTTAATTAATTTTTCTGGCCCTCTACGCCAGGCCTTCTGGCTGAAATGTCGGGAGAGCCCTGGACAGTGGCTTGTTGGTGGCGAGGAGAGCGATCCTGGCACAGCTCTGGATATAAGGAGTCCTACAGGTGCTGGGACTGGATTGAAACATTGACTGGAGAGATTAGACGGGTAATGAGATTAGAGAGGAAAACTGAATGTTATTAGGTAGATCTGAAGGATCAGAGAGGAGAGAATTAGGGAGGAGAGCTTTAGGAGCTAAAGGAGGATTAGTGGAAAGCACTGAAGCAAGCAGCGGAAAACCCTACTCCAGAAGGGGAGACCTGGTGGGTGCTACGAGGACTTTCTTAGTAGGGCACAACTTGGGACCAGCCACTCCACAAATACCACCTGGGGGGACCTCAAGGATAGGTTCGGGAGATGGATGGAGACCTGGAAGAACAAGGTTCAAATCCTAAACCATGAAGCTTCCTGGCAAACTTGGCAAACTCACTCTCAGTCTTGCGTACCTTGCAGGGTTGTTGTGAAGACAGCAGGAGGGAAGGAACAAAAGCTTTGTAAGCTGCGTTGAGCATTTGCGTTGGCATGGGAAAGGCAGGGTAGAAATCTTTTAAATGAGTAATAATAAATACATTGTGGGTGTAATAATAATAATAATAATAATATTAATAATAATAATATTAATAATAATAATATTAATAATAATAATAATATTAATAATATTAATAATAAATACATGGTGGGATCTGTCCCTGTTGGGGAGGTGATTGAACCCAACATTCAAACCAACCGCTTGGGTAATGGAGGCATTGGACAAACGTATTTGGATACTGCCTGTTGTGTCCGATAACTGGGCCATATTACTGAATTATTACTGTTATTACTACTACTGAGTTATTACTGACTGGCAGCAGCATCTCAGATTTTCAGAGAGGAGGTCCTGTTCGGATTGGCTGGGTCAGGAACTGATGGAGACCCATATCCTAGAGCAGTGATGGTGAGGTGCACCTTTCTGGTACCGAGTGCCGACTGATGGCGCCAGTGCCTGGAACTCTGGGCATGCGCATTGGGCCATGAGCACCCTGAGCCTATTGCATATGCCTGGAGTTCTGGGCATGCGCACTGGAGCTTTGCTCTGAAGAGGAGCAGGATGCATCTCTTTGGAGCAGAGTGCGCTTGTGCCCCATGTGCATGCTCAGAGCTCTGGGCATGTGGACTGAGCTCGGTGCTCCTGGCCCAATGCGCATGCTCAGAGCTCTGGACATGCGCACTGGGCTTTAAGCACTTGTCTGGGGGCACTATGGCATGCATGCTATAGGTTCGCCACCACTGTCCTAAATGATATGCATCCCACTTGCCTGGGCTGAACATGCAGTATCAGTGGCAATGGAAGCTTCCTATGTATCATCAATGGTTTGGCAGAGGGTGTCATGGGAAGCCCAAGGTACAGCTTTGTGCCAGTCTGGCACCACTAGTTATAGTGGCAAATGGTTAAGACACTGTACCTGTTAACCAGCAGGCCAGGGTTCAAGACCCAGGTCCCCACAAGACAAGGATTTCCTGCTACAGGCAGGGGTTGGACTAGATGATCCACTGGGTCCCTTCCAATTCTATGATTCCATATGTAGTATACCGTATATACTATATGTCGTATATGTAGTATACCCTATTTACTCGAATATAATACACCATTGAATCTAATGCACACCCCATACTTATAATCAAAATACTGTATTTACTCAATTCTAATTAACATCGAATCTCATGCGCACCTGATTTTGAAAACTCAATTTGGCTGAAAAGGGTGAGTTTTATATTTGAGTAAATACAGTATATAGCACGTAGCTGCACATCTGCACCCGGTAGTCGGACTTTGGAGCATGTGGTTCGCCGAGCAGCCGTGAGCCCCGACACCTCTCCGTCAACCCTCAGCTCTGTTGTTGTTGGGGCAGAGGAGGCTCAAAATAGAACAGAATGTGACTCGGCAACTTTCCCAGTCCCATCTCCTGTTTTCAGGGAGGGGGGCTTAGGAAGCTATGTGGCAGCTGTTGGACATCGCTCAACTTAATGGGGGAATGGAGATGCACAGCCATCATTATAGAGGAGATGTAACCCTACTGAGGAACGTGGGTGGGTGGGTGCAAGGATCTTCCACCTACCTACTTACCTACCTACTTACCTACCCACCCAGGAATGGGTTCAGAAGGAATAGGTGTATTTATGTCTTCCAACCTTTTGGCTCTGCTCATGAGACAAATGCACCTCCATCATCTGCCATCTCTTGGGGAATCCAGCTGGTAAAGCTCTTAGGGGATAAACTGGTATCCAACTGGTAAAGCTCTCAGGTGGCGCTTCTGGGTCAGCCTAACACCCGCCTCAAAAAAGGGTGCCCACCCACCCCCTTGGCTGTGGGTGTTTCCTCAAAATAAAATGGGAACGGAGCAGAAGAGAGGCCGCTAGAGCGTCTTCAAGGAGCCACTCTAGTCAACACTTATCTCTTCCACACTTGACATGGAGGGGGAATGATAGTGATGGACAGAGTATCACTGGTGGTTGATGCTCCCAAATTGGTGGTTCCCAGATTGGTGGTTCCCAAATTGTGGATTGGGACCCATTGGTGGGCCATGACCTGATTTTGGGTGGGTCTCCAAAAGGTGGTGGGAAAAGATCAGAGGCTACAATGATTACTCCTCATTGATGTTGGAGTAAACCCCGATGACTATCATGGAACTTACTTCTAAGGAAACGTAAGATTGGGCTCTATTTGTCTCAAGAATTCACAAATCAGATGCTGGAGCTGCTAATCATTACCTGGTTAAGAGTTTGTAAATTTACAAGTTTGTGTAAATATGATAGATAGATAGATAGATAGATAGATAGATAGATAGATAGATAGATAGATAGATAGATAGATAGATAGATAGATTATGGAAGGAAGGGATAGACAGACAGAAAAGGAAAGGAGGGATGGATAGATAGACAGACAGATATGAAAAAGATAGACAGAGATATGGAAGGAAGGGATAGACCGACAGACAGATATGGAAAGGATAGATAGATAGATAGATAGATAGATAGATAGATAGATAGATAGATAGATAGATAGATAGATAGATAGATACGGAAGGAAGGGATAGACCGACAGACAGATATGGAAAGGAGGGATGGATAGACAGATATGGAAGAGAGGGATAGACAGACAGAAATGGAAGAGAGGGATGGATAGAAGGCTAGATAGATATGGAAAGGATGGATGAATAGATAGATAGATAGATACATATGGAAAGGAGGGATGGATGGACAGATAGGATCTTCTATCAGATGGGTCCTGATGGAGTTTCATTTTAAAAAGTGGGTCTTGGTACTAAAAAGTTTGGGGAACCCCCTCCCCCGATTTAATCTCATTTGTACCATCTGGCCTGACTCCCCCAGTAGTGGCACCAGTGGGGGGCGGGCAGGTAGGGAGCCATCCTGGCTTGACGTTGATGCACTCTGTCCATGCTCAGAGGCTGAGTCTGAGATGTGGCTACCTATGGACAGAGTGCTGTCCTCTTGATTGCTGGGGGGAACAGAGTGTGGGCCCTGGATCATGGTGGGGGGGGGAGGTAATGAGCCCCTATGACTATATGTTGGAATGCACTCTGCCCATGCTCAGAGGCTGGGTTTGGAGTAAGATTACCTGGTGGGCTTGTTGCAAGATTTCCTTGGAGACAGTGCTGTCATCCTGATAGCTGGGGGGGGGGGTGAAATCAGGGTGAGGGACCTGAATCAGGGTGGGGGGGAGTTAGGGACCCCCTATAACGATGTCGGAATGCATTTTGCACATGCTCAGAGGCTGGGTGTGGAGTAAGATTGTTGCAAGCCTTCCTTGGAGCAGTGCTGTCATATTGATAGCTGGGGGGATCAGGGTGGGAGGCAGGTCAGTGGGGGGCCCTGGATCGGGGGGGCAGCTACGTGGGGGGGGGCTTGAATCAGGGTGGACGGGCAGGTAGGGAACTCCCCTGGCTTCATGATAGCTGGGGGGAGGGGAATCAGGTTTGGGGGGGGAAATCAGGGTGGGGGGCCCTGGATCAGGTTTGGGGGGCATGTAGGGAGCCCCTATAACGATGTTGGAATGCATTCTGCACATGCACAAAGGCTAGGTCTGGAATGAGATATCTGTTGGGCTGGGTGCAAGTTGGGGTTTGGACAGGGTGCTGTGCTCTTGGCTGTCCAGGGGGGAGAGCTCTAGAGCTGCTGGGGTGGGGCTTGGAGGGCAGGCCCTCCCCCTCATGAATAATGTCCCAGGGGGGTGTCTGGGGTTTAAGAGGGGCTCCTGGGGGTCAGAGGGGTCCAGCCATCGCTGCATCCCTGCCCGGGTAGAGCATCCTCAGGATGTCGCGTCCTCTGTCGGACCAGGAGAAGAGGAAGCAGATCAGTGTGCGGGGTTTGGCCGGGGTGGAGAATGTGACAGACCTGAAGAAGAACTTCAACAGGCACCTCCACTTCACCCTCGTCAAGGACCGCAACGTCGCCACCCCCAGAGACTATTACTTCGCCCTCGCCCACACCGTCAGAGACCACCTCATAGGCAGATGGATCCGCACCCAGCAGTACTACTACGAGAAGGACCCCAAGGTGGGACACCCCCTCCATCCACTCCCCCCAAGACTGGCTGCTCAGCCCCCCTCTAGCTACGCCACCAGCTACTCCCCCCAAGACTGGCTGCTCAGCCCCCCTCTGGCTACGCCATCAGCTACTCCCCCCAAGACTGGATGCTCAGCCCCGTCCAGCTACTCCCCCAAGACTGGCTGCTCAGGTCCCCTCTAGCTACACCACCAGCTACTCCCCTCAAGACTGTCTGCTCAGCCCCCCTCCAGCTACGCCACCAGCTACTCCCCCCAAGACTGGATGCTCAGCCCCCTCTAGCTACTCCCCCAAGACTGGCTGCTCAGCCCCCCTCTAGCTACACTACCAGTTACTCCCCCAAGACTGGCTGCTCAGCCCCCCTCCAGCTACGCCACCAGCTACAGCCCCAAGACTGGCTGCTCAGCCTCCCTCTAGCTATGCCACCAGCTGCTCCCTCCAAGACTGGCTGCTCAGCCCCCCACCAGCTACGTCACCAGCTGCTCCCCCCAAGACTGGCTGCTCAGCCCCCCTCTAGCTATGCCACCAGCTGCTCCCCCCAAGTCTGGCTGCTCAGCCACCCACCAGCTAAGCCACCAGCTACTTCCCCAAGTCTGGCAGCTCATCCCCCTTCTAGCTACACCACCAGCTACTCCCCCAAGACTGGCTGCTCTGCTCCCCCTCCAGCTACACTACCAGCTACTCCCCAAGTCTGGCTGTTCAGACCCCCTCTAGCTACACTACCAGATATTCCCCCAAGTCTGGCTGCTCAACCCCCCTCTGGCTATGCCACCAGATACTCCCCCAAGACTGGCTGCTCAGCCCCCCTCCAGCTACGCCACCAGCTATTCCCCCAAGTCTGGCTGCTTAACCCCCCTCTAGCTACACTACCAGCTACTCCCCCAAAGACTGGCTGCTCAGCCCCCTCTAGGTATTCCCCCAAGACTGGCTGCTCAGCCCCCCTCCAGCTACTCCCCCAAAGACTGGCTGCTCAGCCCCCCTCTAGGTATTCCCCCATGACTGGCTGCTCAGCCCCCCTCTAGCTATGCCAACCTATGGCTTCCACACCTGCATTGGCTTTAAATGGGTGAGACTCCCCCAAAGACTAATTCTTCACCCCCTCTTGCTATGCCACTATATGGATCTGTTTCCCTCCCCACCTCCACCTGGAATGGTTAAATTAACCACATGAAAGCAATATATATATGAATGTTTTTAGCTTTTATTTTATCATGTCCTACATTTTTCTTGGGTGTCCTACATTTTGGAGGCTCATGTCCTCTTTTGTGGTTATGACCCCCTGGTTAGGACAGACAAAAGGAATATTTCTTGACCCTGCATCTATGGAACTCCTCGCCACAGGATGTGGGGTGAAGGCACCGTGACCCGAAGGCAGGGTGACCGTATGTAATAACCAGAAAAAGGGGACAAGACTCCACAGAAATGTAGGACACCCAAGAAAAATGTAGGACATGACAAAATAAAAGCTAAACACTCTTATATATAGTGTGGCTACATGTAGCTAATTTAATCCTAACCGTGTCTACTCAAAAGTAGGTTCTGTTGTGTCCCAGAAAACTGTCTTTAGGATTGCAGCCTACTTATTATTTTATTTAAAACTATCACATATAAATTATTATATATAATTTATTAATTCCTAAAAGGCCACTTGCTGCCTGCTCACAAGGAAAAGGAGGACAGTAAAGATTTTTTTCCAGGACACAAGGCTTAAAAAGAGGACAAATAGGGCAGATGGTCCTCTGACCGAAAGGTTTAGGTGCCTCCAAAAGGGGTTTGGTGGAGGAAAGGTCCCTTACTGATCACTAGCCCTGATGGGGACTTGTAGTAATTAATCTATGGAACTCCTTGCTGCAGGATTTGGATTTCCTTGCTGTAGGTGGGAGCTATTAAGAAGGTAAAAATTTGTATTCTCAATAATAATAACTATTATTATCAATAATAATATCTATCTATCTATCTATCTATCTATCTATCTATTATTATTATTATTATTATTATTATTATTATTATTATTATTATTATTATTATTATTATTGACAGGCCCCTGCAACGGGCCCGGTCAGCTATCCCCCCATGTTGCATCAATCATGGATTGGTGAATTCCAGTCTACAACATGATACAAACACTGAAGAAGTTGCATAATAATAATAATAATAATAATAATAATAATAATAATAATAATAATAATAATAATAATAAGCAGTCTTGGAACTTCACACATATTGAGACAATACCTTTGTGATTCCTAGTTCCTTGGATAGGAACCAAATCACAATAGAGCCAATTCCAGTCAAACATCATCATCATCATCATCATCATCATCATCATATTGGGACTCCTTCCTAAGAGACACAATTGGCTATCGGTGAAGGGGCAAACCCTTTGCACATGTTCAGAGGCACTCTTGAACCCAGGTCCAGCCCAGAACCTATAAGGACTAAGAAAGAATAGGTTTACAATAGGCTAGTTCAGAAGTCAGTCCCAATGTATGTAATTTAGAACACAATCTTATACATGTCTACTCAGAAGTAAGTCCTACTGCATTCAGTGGGGCTTATTTCTAGGAAAGTGTGTGTAGGATTGCAGTCATTGGGTGCAATCCTATCCATGTCTACTTCTGAAGTGAGCCCCATTGTGTTCAATGGGTGTTACTTCCAGGAAAGTGTTTAGGATTGGAAGTAAGACCCATGGAACACAATGGGGCTGCTTAGGATTGCAGCCTTAATTGACCATATTTACTCAGATATAATGCACCATTGAATCTAATGTGCGCCTTATACTTATAATCAAACCACCACATTTACGCGTTCTAATTATCCATCAAATCTAACGCACACCCTGATCTTGGAGGCAAATTTGGCTGGGAAAAGTGAGCGTTAGATTTGAGTAAATACAGTAATTAATTTAATCCCACGTAACCCCGTTTGAGGGTGCACGTCTGTAGGGCAACAATCCTATAATTTCTTGAGTGTAGGCCCCTCTGATTGCAGTGGGATTTACTTCTGAGTAGACACGCATCAGCTTGGACTGTGTCGTCTTGGCCTCCTGTTAATGCGGAGGCCCCGACAGGTCCGCGGGAACCATCACGGCACAGGAGACGGTGTTGAGTCGCTCCTTTCCCGTTAAATTTAGCCCGGCCTGACATTTTGCGGTGAACTTTTGCCATTTAATTTGGGAAGATGCCTGTGTCAGCAGGGCCAAGGAGGCTCAAGGGGGGGAAGGACACAAGATATGGGTGGCTAAAGCACACCCAAGATGGGCTGGGATCGCTTTGCTCCACCGCAAAAGGTCAGTTGGCCGACGGAGAAGTTAACAGTTGATGCTTTTGGCTTCTGGGGTTACCAAATCTCTACTACCAAAAAGATATTCTCCCCTACGATTGCCATAATCCCGCAAAATCGGGACGGCACCCTCTGTCCCATTTGCCAGTATGTGAACACGATCCCCCAAAATCTGGATCGTCCGGGTTTTTCCGGATATGTGGCAGCCCTAAATTCCCCCCATAACAGCATGGCTGACCTTTGGTGTCTCGGACTGAGCTTCATTAGAGTCTGCTAACTTGGAATCTGGCCTTGGACAGAGCTTACTCCTGAGTCAGGGAGGGGATCCTGGCCCCTGCAGCACAATCCCAACCAAGCCTAGTCAGAAGTAAGCCCATTAGGTCAATGGAGCTTATTCCTCGGAGCTTGCCCCTGCAGCCCAATCCCAGCCATGCCTACTCAGAAGTCAGCCCATTAAGTCAATGGAGCTTCCTCCTGAGTCATGGAGGGGGTCCATGCGGGTACAGCACAATCCCAGCCATGCCTACTCAGAAGTAACCCCATTAAGTCAATGGAGCTTACTCCTGTGTCAGGGGGTCCTTGCCTCTGCACAATCCCAGCCATGTCTACTCAGAAGTAAGCCCATTAAGTCAATGGAGCTTACTCCTGTGTCAGGGGGTCCTTGCCTCTGCACAATCCCAGCCATGCCTACTCAGAAGTAAGCCCATTAAGTCAATGGAGCTTACTCCTGAGTCAGGGAGGGGGCCTTGCCCCTGCAGCACAATCCAAGCTGTGCCTACTCAGAAGTAAGCCCATTAAGTCAATGGAGCTTACTCCTGAGTCAGGGGGTCCTTGCCTCTGCATCTCAATCCCGGCCATGCCTACTCAGAAGTAAGCCCATTAAGTCAGTGGAGCTTACTCCTGAGTCAGGGAGGGGATCCTTGCTCCTGCAGCACAATCCCAGCCAAGCCTACTCAGAAGTAAGCCCACTAAGTCAGTGGAGCTTACTTCTGAGTCAGAGAGTCCTTGCTCCTGCAGCACAATCCCAACCAAGCCTACTCAGCCCATTAAGTCAATGGTGCTTACTCCTGAGTCAGGCTTACTTTTGAGTAGACATGGTTAGGATTGTGCTCTAAGGCTGCAAACCTTATCCATAATTTCCCAGGAGTAAGCCCCACTGGATTCAGTGGGACTTACCTCTGAGTAGGCTTCAATTCTCAGCTAACCCGTACTTTCTTTTCCCCCTATTCAGCGTATATATTATCTCTCCTTGGAATTCTATATGGGCCGCACCTTACAGAACACCATGGTCAACCTGGGCCTGCAGAACGCTTGCGATGAAGCCACTTACCAGGTTTGGGGGTCACATGGGGGATGAAGCGCATGGGGGATTGATGCGCATGGGGGATGTTGTGCATAGGGGGATGATGTGCATGGGGGTGGATGAACATGGGGGATTGATGCGCATGGGGGATGAAGTGCATAGGGGGATGATGCGCATGGGGTGGATGAACATGGGGTGGTTGCGCATGGGGAACTGATGCACATGGGGGTTGATGCACATAGGGGGATGATGCGCATAGGGGTATGATCCGCATGGATAAACATGGGGGATGTTTCACATGGGGGTTGTTGCATATGGGGGATGATGGGCATGGGGGGGGGTTGATGTGGAAGGGTTAATAATGGAGAGGGGGGCCTGAGACAGCATGCCAAATCCCGACCCCCCCATACCCAGTGATTTTCCTCCTCCTTCCTATTCTTATTGGAATAACACAATAATTGGATAACACAATCCAATGCATGCCTACTTGGAAGTAAGTCCCATTGCATTCAATAGGACTTACTCTACAATCCAGAGTAACTATAGGAAGACATAAGAGGCACTTTGGATTGCTCTATGCATTTCCCCTAGGTTTCCCATAGGTGGCACTGAAACTACGTCAGTGTAAAAGGTCCCGTAGTTACTCTGGATTGTAGCCTTACTCCCAGGAAAGTGACCATAGGATTCCAGCCTAAGGCTGCAATCCTAAAGACACTTTCCTGGGAGTAAGATCCATTGAACACAATGGGGTTTGCTTTTGAGTAGTCATGGTTAGGATTGTCCACTCAATTGTGTGACATGTCGACTCAAAAGTAAGCCCCAATATGTTCAATGGCTCTTACTCCTAGGAACGTGTCTTTAGGATTGCAGCCTAAGAGCACAATCCTAACCATGTCTACTCAAAAGTAAGCCCTATTGTGTTCAACGGGCCTTCCTCCCAGGAAAGCGTCTTTAGGATTGTAGCCAATAGTCATGTAGTGTTTAAATTAGCACATGAAAGCAAGCACACATACAACCACATATGCACCCGAATCCAATGCACCCCCAAATCTAACGCGCACCCCTATTTTAAAAGACTTGAGATAAAAATGTTTACTTGCAATTGTAATGCGCAGCTGCAAACTGGTGCAAAATTTAATTTTACTACATTAAATAATAAGTCATTTGACAATAATGCTGCATTTACTCAAATCTAACGCTCACCCTTTTCAGCCAAATTCAGTCTCCAAAATTGGGGTGCGCATTAGATTTGATGGTTAATTAGATTTGGGTGAAAATGGTATTTTGATTATAATTATAAGGTATGCTTCAGATTTGATGGTGCGTTAGATTCAAGTAAAGGCGGTAATATAACTATGGGTTTGTGTTATGGCTTTTACCTAATAGCACTACTTTCATACCACCTAATAAAACCACTACCGATAATAAATAATAAATATTATTATTATTTTATTACAAATAATAAACGGTTAAACGATGGCTGCAATCCTAAAGCTACTTTCCACTGAACACAACGGGGCTTTCTTTTGAGAAGACTTGGTTAGGATTGCGCTCTAAGTACTGACCTCTACCATCAAAATACCATATTTACTCAAATCCATTGTACCATCGAATCTAATGCGCACCCAAAATTTGGCGGGAAAAGGTGAGCGTTAGATTCGAGTAAATGTGGTGTGTGTGAATATATGAGTGTTTTTAGCTTTGATTTTATGTCCTACATTTTTCTTGGTTGTCCAACATTGGGGGGGGGGGGGCTTTTCCTTTTCCAATCCTAAAGACACTATCCTAGGAGTGAGACCCATTGGGGTTTACTTATGAGTAGACATAGTTAGGGTTGTGCCCATGGTCCCCCTGGGTTAGTTGCAGCCAAAGAGGAAGTGTGGAGGAGTCCACCGTTCTCCTGTCCTCTGCACTTCCTCTTTTGCTGTCTCCTCTGGACTTCCTCGATTCCTCCTCCCGTTCTCTAGATACTAAATGGGTGGAGGCAAGTGGTGATCAGCCCCCCCTCGACCTACTGACTTCCACCCCCCTCATTCCACCTCTGGTTCCTTGAGGTTTTTATTTCGGTTATTATTATTATTATTATTATTATTATTATTATTATTATTATTATTATTATTATTATTATTATTATTATTATTGAAAATCAAATAGTAACACACAGTGCACAATTTCATGCTGGTTTCATTCACATCAACAGTCGGATCCTTTCCAAGAGTCTAAGACTGTGTGATATTATTATTATTATTATTATTATTATTATTATTAGTAGTAGTAGTAGTAGTAGTAGTATTGAAAATCAAATAGTAACACACAGCGCACAATTTCATGCTGGTTTCATTCACATCAACAGTCAGATCCTTTCCAAGAGTCTAGGACTGTGTGATATTATTATTATTATTATTATTATTATTATTATTATTAACTTCTGCTTGTCCTAATCCACAGCTAGGCCTGGATATGGAAGAGCTGCAGGAGATCGAGGAAGATGCTGGTCTGGGCAACGGCGGTCTGGGGCGCCTGGCAGGTGAGCACCCATGCCCGAACCAACCCTGTGTGAACTAATCTCCCGACCAACAATACAGTTCTGACCAATACAATACAATGGGACTAACTTATGAGTAGACATGCACCCTCTGTCTGTGTATTCTGGTGTCCACATCTTCAGGCCAACATTCTGTGCCAATCAAGCAGACTGAGGAGAGGCAACTGTTGACATTTCTATTCTCAGACGAGATGGCTAGAAGTTGAGACTGCTCTTTTTAGGTGGCAAAAGGGCAGTTGAGAAATAGGAAAGGGTGACCTAAATAGTTCAGGGTGACCGAATGCCTTGTGGTCCCAGGACTTGTCCTGGATTTTAGCCTTGTGTCCTGGGAAAAAAATGTCAATGTCCTCTTTTTCCTTGTGAGCAGGCAACATGTAAGTATTCTTGTAATTTATGAATTATTTGTAATAGTTTAAAATGTAATAATAAGTATTATAGTATTATATAAGTATTATATCGTATTATATAAGTATAGTATAGTATATTGTTGTACGGGGGTATGGCATATGGGAGGATCATGCACTAATATAGTATATAAGTATAGTATAGTATTATATAAGTATCTACAGGGTGATACTGTAGGGAAAATATAGGGAAAAGTACTCTCTATATTGTAGGGAAAAGATACTGTATATATTGATACTTATATTGATACTGTAGGGAAAATATAGGGAAAAGTAACTCTCTATATTGTAATTTGTAAGTATTTTAAAATAGGGAGTTATTTTTCAATCACCCTGTATATATATATAACTGAAAAGTCACTCACTCACTCACTCACTCACTCACTCACTCATCAACACCCAGCCAAAACCGCTGGGCCGAGAAGCATGAAATTTGGGGAGGGGGTTCCTTCTGTGACATCAACACCCACCAAGATATGATGTTGATAAATTTAACCCTTAAGGGACTGAAAAGGGGTGCTATGTGATTTTGTCCTATACTTAACATTGAAGACTGAGCAACATCCAGCTGAGGCACTGGGAGGGAGGGTGCATGGGGGGGGGTGGTACATATGGGGGGAATGGTGCACAAGAGGGGAATGATGTGCATGGGGAGATGGTGCACATGGGAGAATGTTGTATGGAGGTGTTGCGCATGGGAGGGTGATGCACATGGGCGGTGTTGCACATGGGGGTGCTGCACATGGTGTGCTCCTGCAGGATGGTGTGCATGGGGAGACAGTGCACATGGGGACACGACAATTTGCATGGGGGATGTTGTACGGGAGTGCACATGGGGGTGTTGCACATGTGGGATGATGTGCATGTGGGGTGCTGCATGTGGTGCGCATGGGGGGACAGAGCGCATGGGGGACGGAGTGTATGAAGGGTTGATGCACATGAGGAGGGTGCGCATGGGGGGTGATGCATATGGTGCACATGGGGGGACGGAGCACATGTGGGGTTGATTAACATGGGGGTATTGCGCATGGGTGATGTGAATTGGGTTAATGTGCATGCGGGGATGTTGTATGTGGGGGGTTGATGCACATGGGGGATGATGTACATGGGTGCACATGGGTGCACGGAGTGGGTGGACGGAACACATGGGGGATGGTGCACGTGGGTGGATATTGTACGGCGGTATTACACATGGGGGACGATGCACATGTGGGGTTGTTGCGGGGGGGGGATTTTACTCCTGCAACACGGGTACGTTTGCAGTTATAAGCACCTGAAAGCAATATATATGAATGTTTTCACATGCTTAATTTAAACACTATATTATTTTATCACATCCTACATTTTACTTGGGTGTCCTACATTATGGAGGGCCTTGTCCTCTTTTTTTGCTTATGACATCTGGTCATCCTAGGATGGATTTTTTTACCAGTGAATGTTGTTATAACTCCTCCAGCGACAGCTGCGGGCTGTTACTAGTAATAGCAGAAGCATACTGTGTGGTCAGGGAATGGGGTAAATTACCCCAAATGGGGTAAAATGAAATTCCTGGGGGTAATGGAACAATCTAGGGGGAGCAAGGGACACTAGGGAAAGGATGGATACAGGGTTTGGTGGGGGTAACGTCAGCGTATCAAGGGGGTAACGTCGGCATATCTGAATATATTTTGGGGTAAAAGGTAATGATGTCACTCCTTTATGTTGAGTGACGTTGATGATGTCACTCCTGGCTATGACATCACTCCAAGATAATGACGTCACCTCCAGTGGGTCCCGACAATTCCAAAAAGTGGGTCCCAATGTGGAAAGTTTGGGAATATCTACTCTAGCCCACGTCAACTCCATGCTTCCTCCTCTAGGTTCTCACCCACCACTCCGTGTGGGGTGCTTAACCCTAAACCACCCAGCCCTTAGTGCTCATTTTCTTTTCCAACCCAGCTTGCTTCTTGGACTCCATGGCCACCCTAGGTCTGGCCGCCTACGGTTATGGGATCCGCTACGAGTTTGGCATCTTCAACCAGAAGATCCTAGGGGGCTGGCAAGTGGAAGAGGCGGACGACTGGCTGCGGTACGGCAACCCCTGGGAAAAGGCCCGTCCCGAGTACATGATCCCCGTACACTTCTACGGGCATGTCCAACACACCCCGGACGGAGTGAAGTGGGCCGACACGCAGGTTGGTTTTTGGGATGGGAAGGCACTGGGACTTACTGGTGGACCTCCAGCTTTGAATGCAAAGGTCCGAGGTTGAATTGTCTTCAAGAGGGGGGAGCCATTCCATATGGCTGTTTTGCTCCCCCACGCCTGGAATGGCTCCGAAGGGTCAGTATATATCCTGATCTTGGTGTATATTGTGGTTTCTGTGTCGCTGGTGTGGGGCAGATCAGACCCTATAGGGATTTCTGGTACCAGCGGTGAGTTGTCCCCGTCTCACTTTGCAGGTTGTCCTGGCTTTGCCCTACGACACCCCCGTCCCTGGGTACCGCAACAACACTGTCAACACAATGCGGCTGTGGTCTGCTCGGGCCCCCAACGAATTCAATCTAAAGGACTGTAAGTGGGGCACAGGGAGGGGGGGGTGAAGAGGAGGTCTGGCCCAGAGACCCTTTTTCCTTCTGGGGAACAAGCCCTATATAATTTCTATATAATTTTTTAATTATTTTAAAATATTTTTAAAATAATTATTTTTAATTATTTTAATATTAAAAAACAGTTTACTTGCGATTATAATGCGCTGTTGCAAATCAGGTGCAAAATTTAATTTCAAGTTACAACCATTAATTATATGACAACAATAATAATAATAATAATAATAATAATAATAATAATAATAATAATAATAATAATAATAATAATAATAATATGATAATTTATGTTATGATTTTTACCCAAGTGCACTGCTTTATACAACAATGGGTTTATGATATATTTTTATTATAATATAGTAAACCTATGGCTGCAATCCTAAAGACACTTTCCTGTGAGTAAGAACCACTGAACATAATGGAGCTTACTTTTGAGTAGTAGAAGGTGCTCTCTATTTACTAAATACTGACCTATAATCAAAATACCGTATTTACTCGACTCTAATGCACCATTGAATCTAATGAACACCCTGATTTTGGAGACAAAGGCTGCAATCCTAAACACACTTTCCTGGGAGTAAGATCCATTGAACACAATGGGGCTTACTTCTGAGTAGACATGGTTAGGATAGTGCTTAAAAATTCGGCTGAAAAAGCTGAGCATTAGATTTGAGTAAATATGGTATATGGCAAGCACAGAACTCTAAATTTACATTGCTAGGTTGTAGGAATTGGTTTGATAATAAAGCAATCTGTCTTAAAGAGTATCTGTCTGTCTGTCCTTTCCATCCATCCCTTATCTATCTACCTGTCTGTCTGTGTGTCCATTCCATCCATCCATCCCTTATCTATCTGTCTGTCTGTCTCTTCCATCCATCCTTTATCCATCTGTCTGTCTGTCCTTTCCATCCATCCAACATTTACCTGTCTGTCTGTCTGTTCCATCCATCCATCCTGTCTGTCCCTTCCATCCATCCGTCCATCCTGTCTGTCTGTTCCTTCCATCCATCCGTCCATCCTGTCTGTCTGTTCCTTCCATCCATCCATCCATCCCGTCTGTCTGCCCCTTCCATCCATCCATCCTTTATCTATCTGTCAGTCCTTTCCACTCATCCCTTATCTAACTGTCTGTCTGTTCCATCCATCCATCCTGTCTGTCCCTTCCATCCATCCGTCCATCCCGTCTGTCTGTTCCTTCCATCCATCCGTCCATCCCGTCTGTCTGTTCCTTCCATCCATTCATCCATCCCGTCTGTCTGTCCCTTCCATCCATCCATCCCTTATCTATCTGTCTGTCCTTTCCACTCATCCCTTATCTATCTAACTGTCTGTCTGTTCCATCCATCCATCCTGTCTGTCCCTTCCATCCATCCATCCATCCATCCCGTCTGTCTGTCCCTTCCATCCATCCATCCATCCATCCCGTCTGTCTGTCCCTTCCATCCATCCATCCATCCTTTATCTATCTGTCTGTCTATCCTTTCCACTCATCCCTTATCTATCTATCTGTCTGTCTGTCTGTTCCATCCATCCTGTCTGTCCCTTCCATCCATCCATCCATCCATCCATCCATCCATCCCGTCCGTCTGTCTGTCCCTTCCATCCGTCCATGGATTTAATGAGAATCCATGTGCAGAATTCTTTGTGTGGCTGAAGGTATTTGCAAGATAAAAGGGGCATTTGCAATTTGCTAGTTAAAAAAGCATCAGAAGCAACATATATAAACTAAAAAAGATTTGGTTCCGCTTTTCAACCGTTTTTACTTTTGGACGGTGCTCCAATCCCAATAAGCGGGGGATGCCTGTACTAATTCTCTGTTTCTGTCTCCTCTTCCTCCTCCCTAGTTAACGTTGGTGGCTACATCCAGGCGGTGCTGGACCGAAACTTGGCGGAGAACATTTCCCGTGTGCTGTATCCCAACGACAACGTAGGTTTCCACTCCTGCCATCCCAGCTCTTTGTCCTCCATCCGGGCAAAATGGGTCAGACCGAACAGGGTCCTTTCCAGAAATGTCTAGGTTTGCCCACTGCTTCTTAAAGAAGGTGGTGGGGCTTACATGGAGGCTGATTTCACTGCCGACCCTAGACTGGCCCATCCATGAGGTCTACTGAGTCAATTGCCCCAGGTTCCCAGGAGGGCATGCACCTCAGTCCACTTGCACATCCAGCCAGGAGTTGGGGCCACACTAGGAGGTTCCCGAAAGGGCATGCACCTCCGTCCACTTGCACATCCATCCAGGAGTTGGGGCCACACAAGGAGGTTTCCGGGAGGGCATGCACCTCCGTTCACTTGCACATCCATCCAGGAGTTGGGGCCACACAAGGAGGTTTCCAGGAGGGCATGCACCTCTGTTCACTTGCACATCCAGCCAGGAGTTGGGGCCACACAAGGAGGTTCCCGAAAGGGCATGCACCTCCGTTCACTTGCACATCCATCCAGGAGTTGGGGCCACACAAGGAGGTTCCCGAAAGGGCATGCACCTCCGTCCACTTGCACATCCATCCAGGAGTTGGGGCCACACAAGGAGGTTCCCGGGAGGGCATGCACCTCCGTTCACTTGCACATCCATCCAGGAGTTGGGGCCACACAAGGAGGTTTCCGGGAGGGCATGCACCTCCGTTCACTTGCACATCCATCCAGGAGTTGGGGCCACACAAGGAGGTTTCTGGGAGGGCATGCACCTCCGTTCACTTGCACATCCATCCAGGAGTTGGGGCCACACAAGGAGGTTTCCGGGAGGGCATGCACCTCTGTTCACTTGCACATCCAGCCAGGAGTTGGGGCCACACAAGGAGGTTCCCGAAAGGGCATGCACCTCCGTTCACTTGCACATCCATCCAGGAGTTGGGGCCACACAAGGAGGTTCCCGAAAGGGCATGCACCTCCGTCCACTTGCACATCCATCCAGGAGTTGGGGCCACACAAGGAGGTTCCCGGGAGGGCATGCACCTCCGTTCACTTGCACATCCATCCAGGAGTTGGGGCCACACAAGGAGGTTTCCGGGAGGGCATGCACCTCCGTTCACTTGCACATCCATCCAGGAGTTGGGGCCACACAAGGAGGTTCCCGGGAGGGCATGCACCTCGGTCCACTTGCACATCCATCCAGGAGTTGGGGCCACACAAGGAGGTTCCCGGGAGGGCATGCACCTCCATCCACTTGCACATCCATCCAGGAGTTGGGGCCACACAAGGAGGTTTCCAGGAGGGCATGCACCTCTGTTCACTTGCACATCCATCCAGGAGTTGGGGCCACACAAGGAGGTTCCCGGGAGGGCATGCACCTCCGTTCACTTGCACATCCATCCAGGAGTTGGGGCCACACAAGGAGGTTCCCGAAAGGGCATGCACCTCCGTCCACTTGCACATCCATCCAGGAGTTGGGGCCACACAAGGAGGTTCCCGGGAGGGCATGCACCTCTGTCCACTTGCACATCCATCCAGGAGTTGGGGCCACACAAGGAGGTTTCCGGGAGGGCATGCACCTCCGTTCACTTGCACATCCATCCAGGAGTTGGGGCCACACAAGGAGGTTCCCGAAAGGGCATGCACCTCCGTCCACTTGCACATCCATCCAGGAGTTGGGGCCACACAAGGAGGTTCCCGGGAGGGCATGCACCTCCGTTCACGTGCACATCCATCCAGGAGTTGGGGCCACACAAGGAGGTTCCCGAAAGGGCATGCACCTCCGTCCACTTGCACATCCATCCAGGAGTTGGGGCCACACAAGGAGGTTCCCGGGAGGGCATGCACCTCCGTCCACTTGCACATCCATCCAGGAGTTGGGGCCACACAAGGAGGTTCCCGGGAGGGCATGCACCTCCGTCCACTTGCACATCCATCCAGGAGTTGGGGCCACACAAGGAGGTTCCCGGGAGGGCATGCACCTCCGTCCACTTGCACATCCATCCAGGAGTTGGGGCCACACAAGGAGGTTTCCAGGAGGGCATGCACCTCTGTTCACTTGCACATCCAGCCAGGAGTTGGGGCCACACAAGGAGGTTCCCGAAAGGGCATGCACCTCCGTCCACTTGCACATCCATCCAGGAGTTGGGGCCACACAAGGAGGTTCCCGGGAGGGCATGCACCTCCGTTCACTTGCACATCCATCCAGGAGTTGGGGCCACACAAGGAGGTTCCCGAAAGGGCATGCACCTCCGTCCACTTGCACATCCATCCAGGAGTTGGGGCCACACAAGGAGGTTCCCGGGAGGGCATGCACCTCCGTCCACTTGCACATCCATCCAGGAGTTGGGGCCACACAAGGAGGTTCCCGGGAGGGCATGCACCTCCGTCCACTTGCACATCCATCCAGGAGTTGGGGCCACACAAGGAGGTTCCCGGGAGGGCATGCACCTCCGTCCACTTGCACATCCATCCAGGAGTTGGGGCCACACAAGGAGGTTTCCGGGAGGGCATGCACCTCTGTTCACTTGCACATCCAGCCAGGAGTTGGGGCCACACAAGGAGGTTCCCGAAAGGGCATGCACCTCCGTCCACTTGCACATCCATCCAGGAGTTGGGGCCACACAAGGAGGTTCCCGAAAGGGCATGCACCTCCGTCCACTTGCACATCCATCCAGGAGTTGGGGCCACACAAGGAGGTTCCCGGGAGGGCATGCACCTCCGTTCACTTGCACATCCATCCAGGAGTTGGGGCCACACAAGGAGGTTTCCGGGAGGGCATGCACCTCCGTTCACTTGCACATCCATCCAGGAGTTGGGGCCACACAAGGAGGTTTCCGGGAGGGCATGCACCTCCGTCCACTTGCACATCCATCCAGGAGTTGGGGCCACACAAGGAGGTTTCCGGGAGGGCATGCACCTCCGTTCACTTGCACATCCATCCAGGAGTTGGGGCCACACAAGGAGGTTTCTGGGAGGGAATGCACCTCCGTCCACTTGCACATCCATCCAGGAGTTGGGGCCACACAAGGAGGTTTCCGGGAGGGCATGCACCTCTGTTCACTTGCACATCCAGCCAGGAGTTGGGGCCACACAAGGAGGTTCCCGAAAGGGCATGCACCTCCGTTCACTTGCACATCCATCCAGGAGTTGGGGCCACACAAGGAGGTTCCCGAAAGGGCATGCACCTCCGTCCACTTGCACATCCATCCAGGAGTTGGGGCCACACAAGGAGGTTCCCGGGAGGGCATGCACCTCCGTTCACTTGCACATCCATCCAGGAGTTGGGGCCACACAAGGAGGTTTCCGGGAGGGCATGCACCTCCGTTCACTTGCACATCCATCCAGGAGTTGGGGCCACACAAGGAGGTTCCCGGGAGGGCATGCACCTCGGTCCACTTGCACATCCATCCAGGAGTTGGGGCCACACAAGGAGGTTTCCAGGAGGGCATGCACCTCCATCCACTTGCACATCCATCCAGGAGTTGGGGCCACACAAGGAGGTTTCCAGGAGGGCATGCACCTCTGTTCACTTGCACATCCATCCAGGAGTTGGGGCCACACAAGGAGGTTCCCGGGAGGGCATGCACCTCCGTTCACTTGCACATCCATCCAGGAGTTGGGGCCACACAAGGAGGTTCCCGAAAGGGCATGCACCTCCGTCCACTTGCACATCCATCCAGGAGTTGGGGCCACACAAGGAGGTTCCCGGGAGGGCATGCACCTCTGTCCACTTGCACATCCATCCAGGAGTTGGGGCCACACAAGGAGGTTTCCGGGAGGGCATGCACCTCCGTTCACTTGCACATCCATCCAGGAGTTGGGGCCACACAAGGAGGTTCCCGAAAGGGCATGCACCTCCGTCCACTTGCACATCCATCCAGGAGTTGGGGCCACACAAGGAGGTTCCCGGGAGGGCATGCACCTCCGTTCACGTGCACATCCATCCAGGAGTTGGGGCCACACAAGGAGGTTCCTGAAAGGGCATGCACCTCCGTCCACTTGCACATCCATCCAGGAGTTGGGGCCACACAAGGAGGTTCCCGGGAGGGCATGCACCTCCGTCCACTTGCACATCCATCCAGGAGTTGGGGCCACACAAGGAGGTTCCCGGGAGGGCATGCACCTCCGTCCACTTGCACATCCATCCAGGAGTTGGGGCCACACAAGGAGGTTCCCGGGAGGGCATGCACCTCCGTCCACTTGCACATCCATCCAGGAGTTGGGGCCACACAAGGAGGTTTCCAGGAGGGCATGCACCTCTGTTCACTTGCACATCCAGCCAGGAGTTGGGGCCACACAAGGAGGTTCCCGAAAGGGCATGCACCTCCGTCCACTTGCACATCCATCCAGGAGTTGGGGCCACACAAGGAGGTTCCCGGGAGGGCATGCACCTCCGTTCACTTGCACATCCATCCAGGAGTTGGGGCCACACAAGGAGGTTCCCGAAAGGGCATGCACCTCCGTCCACTTGCACATCCATCCAGGAGTTGGGGCCACACAAGGAGGTTCCCGGGAGGGCATGCACCTCCGTTCACTTGCACATCCATCCAGGAGTTGGGGCCACACAAGGAGGTTTCCGGGAGGGCATGCACCTCCGTTCACTTGCACATCCATCCAGGAGTTGGGGCCACACAAGGAGGTTCCCGGGAGGGAATGCACCTCCGTCCACTTGCACATCCATCCAGGAGTTGGGGCCACAGTAGGAGGTTCTTCTGTCTTGCAGGCCAATCTGGCTTCAGTGTCTACCTCCTTCTGCAGTTCTTCGAGGGGAAGGAGCTGCGGCTGAAGCAGGAGTACTTTGTGGTGGCCGCAACCCTCCAGGATATCATCCGGCGCTTCAAATCGTCTAAGTTTGGCAGCCGCGAGGCCGTCCGCACCTCCTTCGACGCTTTCCCGGAGAAGGTGGGTGTAGAGTTTGTCTGTCCATACGTACACGGACAGACAAACACACATCGAGGGCGGCAGTGACTTGTCTATGCAACTGTGGCTGTGGACACTTTGTATGGTCTTGATCCATCCGAAGGTGGCTTCTCTGGATTAAAAAATCAAGGGAACACAGCAGACGATCTAGTGTGGAGGGGAAGAAAATTGATGGGGTAAATTACCCCAAATGGGGTAAAAATGAAATTCCTGGGGGTAATGGATGGTTGCACTGCCGAGACACAGCTGCAGCCTGAGCATCCCCTGCAGCCTTCCCAGCCATGGTAAGCACCCATTCCCAGGTGTCTATTCCAGAGTAAGCCCATTAATTCAATGGAGCTTACTCCTGATTTTTTTTTAAAAATGTAGGAGAAAATATAGGATGTCCTACATTGTTTTTTTTTTAAAGTCCACATTTTTTTTGGAATAGATTCAATAAAATTTAGAATTTAAATAATTAATAATATATTATTTCCTTCCTTTCAAATCAAGGGGGTAACGCTGGCATATCTAATTATATTTTGGGGTGAAAGGTAAAAACGTTCCCTGACCCCTGGGTTAGAGTGTCTCTGATGCTCTAGCCCACCACTCTTCTCTCCTCCTTACTTCTTCTACTCCATTCCCTTCTTTCCAAACATCAGAAGGATGATCAGAGGATCAGCAACACTGATGTGCTTGGAGGCCAGTCCAGTGCCTCCCTGCCTCAGTTTACCTTGTCTACAAAATGGGGACAGTGGTAATTGGGGTGGTGGTTTGGAAGGATGCCGTTCTGGGTTTTTATTTATCTGAGCACCCCCAGGCTCACCCCATTTATCTCTCTTGACCCCCCCCCCCAGGTTGCTATTCAACTCAATGATACCCACCCTTCGCTGGCCATCCCGGAGCTGATGAGAGTGTTGGTGGATATTGAGAAGCTTGATTGGGACAAGGTGAGGACGTTGTTCGTTTATTGATATACCATTATATATGTATATGTATGTGTGTGTGTGTGTATACACACACACACACACACACACACACTATTGTTACTTTATTTATATACCATAAGAGCACCTACTGCTAAAACATTATATATGAATGTATATTATAAATAAAGTATATTATTATTCTTTGGGGGGAAGACCTTAGGCTTTTCATCACAGAGGAGCGGAGACCGTCTGCATTTGCTCCGTTCTGCAGGAAACAGACTTATCCACCTGCTCAATAATTATTATTTTAATGATTATTATTTTAACGATTTTATTAATTATTATTTTATTATTTTGATGATTTTTTTCCTAAAATTAATGAGTGACTCTCCTTCAGGGGGGATCTTCAAGCAGAGGAGATGCTGGACCCCTGGAGATGCTCTAGGAGGAGTCTTGCTACGGGGAGAGGGTTGGACTAGATGACCTTGTGGGTCCTTTACAGTTATATAATTATATAAAAATGAGCCCTTGAATTATTATTTTTTTTGGGTGGGGGGGGGAAGTTTCAAAGCATAAGCACTTGTTTGATGTGGCTTCAGTTAGCCACTGGAAAAAAGGATGACAGACGGACAGGCAGACAGGCAGACAGACAGACATATGAATGAATGAATGAATGAATGAATGAATGAATGAATGAAAAACCAGGACAGGGCTGTATCTTTGCTTGTTCATGGTTGGTTCTTCTCTCCAGCCCACGTGAGAAAATGGGGAATGTTTGATGAAGTTGCAGAGAATCCTATTATTAACTAATCAGTTTATTTGTTTAACAAATTAATTAATTAATTAGATTACCAAATTAATTGACTTGCTTACCAAATTAATTAATTTGCTTACCAAATTAATTAATTTGTTTATTTTGTTAATTTGTTTATTTGTTTGTTTATTTTTACATTTTTCCAATGAACTCAGGGTGGGTTTCTTTCCTCATTTATTTATTACTAGCAAAAAGCATACCCGCATTGCGGGAATAAAATTCCCCCCGTACGCCATACCCCCCATGCGCATCAACCCCCCCATGGACATCAACCCCCCATGTACAACTTCCCCCATGCGCAAAATCCCATGCTCATCATTGCCCCATGCGCAACTTTCCCCCATGCGCAACTTTCCCCCCATGCGCATCAACCCCCCATTGATGCACATGGTTGATGCACATGGGAGGTTGAGGCGCATAGGGGACTGATGCGCATCAACCTCCCACGTGCATCATCCCCCCCACGTGCATCATCCCCCCATGCGCATCAGTCCCCCATGCGCAGCATCTGCGCATCCACATCACCTCTCCATGCGCATCACCTACACATGCGCAACAGCCCCCCATGCACAACATCCTCCAGGTCAGCAACCCCTCCCTCTGAACATCCCCCCAGTGCACTAGGCGCTGAGCACCAAATCAGATGGATGTTGGATAGTTTTTCATGTTAAGTGTACAACAAAAATACGTTGCACCCCTTTTCAGCCCCTTAAGGGTTAAATTTCTCCACATCCGTTCTTGATGTGACAGAAGGAACTCTCTCTCCAAATGTCACACTTCTAGGTCCAGGGGTTGGGGCAGAGCATCCATCAGTCACTAAGGGCGCAATCCTGAGTAACTACGGGGAGTCCTTGCTCCGGTGTAAGAACTATTTCCTCTGGATTGCAAACATGAATTTCCCATAGGTTTTCACTAGGTGGTGCAGTAACTACGGGTGCACGTAAAGTCTCTTACGTGCTCCCGTAGTTACTCTGGATTGTAGGGTATGTCTTCAATGCAAAGTATAGGGAAGAAAAAAACGTTGCACCCCATTTCACCCCCTTCCGGTTGGAATTTCCAAAAGTTGGTTCTTAGTGACTCCCTCCATCACAGAAGGAACACCCTCCTCAAATTTCACGCTTCTAGGCCTGACGGTTTTGGCAGGGCGTTGATGAGTCAGTAATGACGATGATTAGTTTTATAAAACACATTGCGCCCCTTTTCACCCCCTTCTGGTTGGAATTTCTGAAAACTGGTTCTTAGTGGATCCCTCCATCATGGAAGGAACACCCTCATCAAATTTCACGCTTCTAGGCCCAGCGGTTTTGGCTGGGTGTTGATGAGTCAGTGATGATGATGAAGATGCCTTTTATAGATAGAGATTTAATAATAAATAATTTATTTATTAAATTTATTTGTTTATTTAAGGGGATTTAGGATGCAATCGTAAGCAAATTAGGGTGGTATAACTCACCAGTCTCCCTAGTGGTGGTGTGGGGAGGGCCAGCGCGTGTTTGGTGCACTGTACCCCGAGGAGTTGCACAGAAGTGCCTTTCAGCACTTTTGTGACATCCCCGACCAGCATGGGACATGTGCCGGGACCCCCAGCCAAACTGGGGGTTAGGATTGCAGCCTTTCCCATGTCAATGCAAGTGCTCAAGGTGGCTTACAAAGTTTTAGTTTCTCCCCACACTACAAAGTTTAGTTTCTCCCTATGAGGTAGGTGCGAGAATGAGAATATGACTGGCTCAAGGTTACTCAATTTCATGGCCAAGGAGGGATTCGAACCTGGTTCTTTTGGATCTCAGTCCAACTCCGCACCACCGCAGCATCCTTCTGAGAGATCCTTTCCCCTTTCACAGATTCATGGAGTGGTATACTGGGTAGGTGGGGAGACACAGGGAGCTCCACCAGTCTAACCAGTCTAAGTCACAATCTGTACCTGCTTCCCCCGGCAGGCCTGGGATGTCACAGTGAGGACTTGTGCCTACACCAACCACACGGTGCTGCCCGAGGCTCTGGAGCGCTGGCCCGTCCACCTCTTCGAAACGCTCTTGCCGCGTCACCTGGAGATCATCTATGAGATCAACCAGCGGTTCCTTGACGTGAGTGGCACACCTTGCAATGGAGGGAGGCAGGGCTGGGAGATGGAGGTCCTCAAAGTGCAGTGCGCCGTGGTGCTCCACGGACCTTGATAGAAGACCACAAGTCCAAACCATCACTGTCTCTCTCCACAGAAAGTCTATGCCAAGTTCCCTGGGGATCTGGACCGGATGCGGCGCATGTCCATGGTGGAGGAGGGCAGCGTCAAGCGCATCAACATGGCCCACCTCTGCATTGTGGGATCGCACGCTGTCAACGGGGTGGCCCGCATCCACTCGGAGATCCTGAAGGCCACAGTGTAGGTACTCGTTCCTGGCCAGGCTACAATCCAGAGTGACTACAGGAAGATGTTAGAGGGACTTACTCTGGATTGCTCCATGCATTTCCCATAGGTTTCCCATAGGTGACACCGTAGCTAAATCAGTGTAAAAGATCCCGTAGTTACTCTGGATTAAACATTAGCAGCCCAACAGAATGAATCTGTGTCTAACCCAAAATTAGACCCCTTTCCCCAGATTGATAGAGCCAGTGGCGTACTGTGAGTATAGCACGAGGTGTCTTGTATCATGGGTGCATATGTGCTGGGGTGCGCAAGCATGCCCACCCATCTAGCATTTCCCCCCACTCTAGCACTCCTTTATGCCAACTTGGCTGCTTCAGAAAGGCTTTTGCATGGTTCTAGCTGAGCTGCGCATGCATCATTCGCATGAATCAGCTGGAGAACATGGCTGGTGTTGGAAGGGTGTGTGCGCGACTCAGCTGCTGAGCCGCACATGCGCTCTTCGGAGTCAGCCAGAGGAATTTTCCGGCTGACTGTGAAGAGCCTGTGTGTGCGATGACGTCAGGTCACATAGCATCATGATGTCACACATGCCATGGGTGGGTGGCACATAGCATCATGACATGGCGGGTGCCACATAGCATCATGACATCACATGTGCCATGGGTGGGTGGCACATAGCATCATGACCACATAGCATCATGATGTCACACATGCCATGGGTAGGTGGCACATAGCATCATGACATTACGCATGCCATGTGCAGGTGGCACATAGCATCATGACCACATAGCATCATGATGTCACACATGCCATGGGTGGGTAGCACATAGCATCATGACATTACATATGCCATGGGCGGATGGCACATAGCATCATGTCCACATAGCATCATGATGTCACGTATGCCACGGGCGGGTGACACATAGCATCATGACCTCACAGCATCATGATGTCACGTATGCCACGGGCGGGTGACAGCGTTGGTACGCCACTGGATGGACCAAAAATGCTTTTACCGGGCAACAGAACCACAGCCATTCTTCGATCCTGAGGCAGGGAGTTCCACATGCTAAGTGTCATTGCAGAAAAGGCTTGTATGTTACTGCTGAGCAGGTAACATACAAGGACATCCTAAACATTTGTAACCTAATTTCTGTATACTTGAAAGCAAAATATATTTTATTGTGTGATCCTTGGCATGTTTATCCAAAAGTAACCCCTACTACGTTCAGTAGGGCTTACTCTGGGACTTAGTAGGACTTACTACTCTCAGGAAAGTACAAATAGGGTTTTATTCCAGTTCAAAAGATCTTCAGCGTTAAATTAATGATGCCGGATGTGATTCCAACTGGAAGAGGAGTGTTTACAAAGCTGCCCGTAGAAAAGTTGCCTACCTTGTAGGGTTGTTGTGAGGACAGTAAAGGATAAAAAAAACTTTGTAAGGCACCCTGGGCAAGATAGATAGATAGATAGATAGATAGATAGATAGATAGATAGATAGATAGATTGATTGATTGATTGATTGATTGATTGATTGATTGATTAATTAATATTTGTTATAACTTTTTTCTGCCTCCAGGTTTAAAGACTTCTATGAATTTGAGCCCCACAAGTTCCAGAATAAAACCAACGGCATCACCCCCCGTCGCTGGCTGGTGTTGTGCAACCCAGGCTTGGCTGAGATCATTGCCGAGGTGAGAACGTCAGCAAAATCCTAACCGCGTTTACTCAAAAGTAAACCCCCGTTGTGTTCAATGGGTCTTACTCACAGGAAAGTGTCTTGACGATCGCAGCCAAAACGTTAAATATAAATGTTTAAACTGTAAAATGTTAAACTACTGACCCACTGGGGCTGCAATCCTAACCACACTTTCTTGGGAGTAAGTACTATTGAACAAAATGGGACTTACTTCGGAGTAGACATGTTTAGGATTGCACTGCTATACTTGTAATCAAACTAGTACAAACTAGTATTACAGTGGTTTACTTCAACCCAATGTGCCATTGAATTTAATGTGCACTCCAATTTTAGAGACTAAGAGCACAATCCTAACTATCTCTACTCAGAAGTAAGCCTCATTCTATTCAATGGGTCTTACTCCCAAGAAAGTGTCTTTAGGATTGCAGACTAAGGCTGAAATCCTAAAGACACTTTCCTGGGAGTAAGACCCATTGAACACAGTGAGGCTTACTTTTGAGTAGACTTGGTTAGGATTGTGCTCTAAATTTAGCTGGAAAAAGTGCGCATTACGTTTGAGTAAATACGGTAATTAGAGATGTTTGATTCTTCTAAGATAGGTTTACATTCTAAGGATGGACTCTTAGTCACAGTTTCCATTGACTGTAATGGGTCTTACTTCTGAGTAGACATGCACAGGATTAGGCTGTAACTCTTACTGACCACGCTGTATTTACTTCTGAATAAATAACACAATTTTTCCAAATATCTCCAGTTATAATACAATTATATTATATTATTATTAATATATAATAATATATTATATAAATTGTATTATATTATAATACAATTATAATATATATAAATTGTATATATTTATACATATATTATATGTATAATATATATTATATAAATTATTGTATATATATTATATAAATTATATAATATATATAAATTGTATTATATTATATATTTTATATATAAAATATATAAAAATTTTCATATATTTATATAATAATATAATTTTTATATACAGGATATATTATATAATATATTATATACACTATATTATAGTATATATTATACTATATATATTATACTATATATATATTATAATATAACACTATATTATAATATATAATATTATACAGTAGATATATAATATATATTGTATATAAAATTATATTAATATATAAAAATATATAAAAATTATTTTAATATATAAAAATTACTGTATATAAAATATATTATAAATATAATCAATTATAATTGTAATTAGAGACAAGATGATGTTGTGGTTTGTGAGTTGGACTGAGACCTATAGGATCCAGGTTCAAATCTCTCCTTGGCCATGAGCTTCCTTGGGTGCCAGTCACTCACTCTCAGTCGTGCCTCCTTTGCAGGGTTGTTGTGAAGACAGCAGGAGGGACAGAACCAAACCTTGGATGTTTTGTGTTGGCCTGGAAAAGACGGGGTAGAAACCCCTTAAATAAATAATATATAAATAAATAATCTGCTCCATGGAATTCCCATTCCTTGCCGCTGAAGCTGACCAGAGCAGTGTTATGGGTTTTAGAAATACACTCTGCACATGCTTGGTGGTACTCTCGCTCCATACGCTTGAGTGTTGGAAGTAGATCCACTTGACTTTCCTCTTTTTGCTTCCTCCAGAAAATCGGTGAGGATTATATCTCTGACTTGGATCAGCTGAAGAAGCTCCTGAACTTCGTGGAGGACGAGGGCTTCATCCGGGATGTGGCCAAAGTCAAGCAGGTGAGGAAGAGGAGGGAGGGCGGCAGGAGGACCCTTCCCCTGTGCTGCTTTGTGACCGAGCTTTAGGGGTGGGATGGTGGGGAACACGTTGAAGAAGTAGCTGAGTGGTACCCTACAATCCAGGAAGACATAAGAGGCACTTATTCTGGATTGCTCTATGCATTCCCCATAGGTTTCCCATAGGTGGCACCATAACTGCGTCAGTGTAAAAGGTCCCGTAGTTCCTCTGGATTGTAGTCCTTGCAGAAGTTCGCAGTTTTAATCCCAGACGAGGGAATTAAATCATGCTTTCCATTGGCACCCCAATTTGTGGAACTGCCACCCAAAACCCCAATTTGTGAAACTGCCACCCAAAACCCCAATTTGTGGAACTACCACCCAAAACCCCAATTCGTGGAACTGCCACCTGAAACCCCAATTTGTGGAACTACCACCCAAAACCCCAATTCGTGGAACTGCCACCCAAAACCCCGATTTGTGGAACTGCCACCTGAAACCCCAGTTTGTGGAACTATCACCCAAAACCCCAATTCGTGGAACTGCCACCTGAAACCCCAATTTGTGGAACTGCCATCCAAAACCCCAATTTGTGGAACTGCCACCTGAAACCCCAATTTGTGGAACTACCACCCAAAACCCCAATTCGTGGAACTGCCACCTGAAACCTCGATTTGTGGAACTGCCACCCAAAACCCCAATTTGTGGAACTGCCACCTGAAACCCCAATTTGTGGAACTACCACCTGAAACCCCAATTTGTGGAACTACCACCCAAAACCCCAATTCGTGGAACTGCCACCTGAAACCCCAATTTGTGGAACTGCCACCCAAAACCCCAATTCGTGGAACTGCCACCAGAAACCCCAATTTGTGGAACTGCCAGCCAAAACCCCAATTCTTGGAACTACCACCTGAAACCCCAATTTGTGGAACTACCACCTGGCATCCCAATTTGTGGAACTGCCACCCAAAACCCCAATTCGTGGAACTGCCACCAGAAACCCCAATTTGTGGAACTGCCAGCCAAAACCCCAATTCTTGGAACTACCACCTGAAACCCCAATTTGTGGAACTGCCACCCAAAACCACAATTCATGGAACTGCCACCTGAAACCCCAATTTGTGGAACTACCACCTGGCATCCCAATTTGTGGAACTGCCACCTGAAACCCCAATTCATGGAACTGCCACCTCGTATCCCAATTCGTGGAACTGCCACATGGAAAAGCTATAGATAATCAAAGATTTTCTGCAGTGGTCACCATATTGGAGTTCTCTGCTCTCTAAGGTGGACCCCTTGTTGTGCACTGGGGGTGCAAGGTGGACCCGGCCATCAAGTACACCAAGGACCACTGGCATGGATAGGACATGGCCAGGTGGTTCAGTGGTCTGACTTGGGCGACCTTGTCGGATCATTCCAGTTCTACAGATTCTAAAAATTATATTTAGAAATTAAATTAAATTTTATATTAATTAAAAAAATTATATTAAAAAATGTTAAATTTGCTTTTTAAAATTATAAAATCCCACCCTATAGGAGAACAAGCTGAAGTTTGCTGCCTATCTGGAAAAGGAATACAAGGTGAAGATCAACCCCAGTTCGCTCTTCGACATCCAGGTGAAAAGGATTCACGAATACAAGCGGCAGCTGCTCAACTGCCTGCACGTCATCACCCTCTACAACCGTGAGTCCCACATGCTCGACTTATCCCAAAGGTGTCCCCCCTAATTCCTCTCCTGGATTTGGAGAGATACCCTATTTACTTGAGTATGATGTGCCATCGAATATAAGGCGCACACGATACTCATAATCAAAATACTGCATTTACACAATCAACATCGAATCTAAGGCGCACCCTGATTTTGGAGACTGGATTCGGCTGAAAAAGTTGAGCGTTACATTTGAGTAAATACAGTAAGTTGGTGATCAGTTTCATAACTGGGGAGATAGTGGATGCTGGCTAGTTGCTTGATGTGTCCTGGATGTACTGGAAATTGTGAGAAGAGGGAGGGAGGGAGGGAGGAAGGAAGGAAGGAAGGAAGGAAGGAAGGAAGGAAGGAAGGAAGGAAGAAAGAAAGAAAGAAAGAAAGAAAGAAAGAAAGAAAGAAAGAAAGAAAGAGGGAAGGGAAGGGAAGGGAAGGGAAGGAGGGAAGAAGGAAGGGAAGGGAAGGGAAGGGAAGAAGGAAGGGAAGGGAAGGGAAGAAAGAAAGAAGGAAGGGAAGGGAAGGGAAGAAAGAAAGAAGGAAGGGAAGGGAAGGGAAGAAAGAAAGAAGGAAGGGAAGGGAAGAGGGAAGGGAAGAAGGAAGGGAAAGGAAGGGAAGAAGGAAGGGAAAGGAAGAAGGAAGGGAAGGGAAGGGAAGAAGGAAGGGAAGGGAAGGGAAGGGAAGAAGGAAGGGAAGGGAAGGGAAGAAAGAAGGAAGGGAAGGGAAGGGAAGAAAGAAGGAAGGGAAGGGAAGGGAGGGAAGAAAGAAAGAAGGAAGGGAAGGGAAGGGAAGAAAGAAAGAAGGAAGGGAAGGGAAGAAAGAAAGAAGGAAGGGAAGGGAAGAAAGAAAGAAGGAAGGGAAGGGAAGGGAAGAAAGAAAGAAGGAAGGGAAGGGAAGAAAGAAAGAAGGAAAGAAAGAAAGAAAGAAAGAAAGAAGGGAAGGAGGAAAGAAAGAAAGAAAGAAAGAAAGAAAGAAGGGAAGGAGGGAAGGAGGAAAGAAAGAAAGAAAGAAAGAAAGAAAGAAAGAAGGGAAGGAGGAAAGAAAGAAAGAAAGAAGGGAAGGAGGAAAGAAAGAAGGAAGGGAAGGGAAGGGAAGGGAAGGGAAGGAGGAAAGAAAGAAAGAAAGGAAGGAAGAAAGGAAGAAAGAAAGAAAGAAAGAAGGGAAGGGAAGGAAGGAAAGAAAGAAAGAAAGGGCTCTTGGAGAAGGACTATAGCTCAGTGGTACAGCCCTTGCGTAGTGGCATAGCTAAGGGGGGGTGGAGCAGTCAGTCTCAGGAGCCTCGCCCCTCGCCTCCGTTGTGCTCTGCCTGGAGTGGCTCCGAAGGGGTGAGACTCCCTCCAAGGCTGACTGCTCCACCCCTTCTAGCTACGCCACAGGTGCTAGGATCCCTGACAGCGTTTCCACTGAGTGCTGGTCATGTCCTTCCATCTGAGACCTTGGAAAGAGCTGTACCAGTCAGATCTGGTAACCTTGAGAGACCTGGATGGATGGCCAGGCTCGGCATGTAGCAGCCCTCACTGGTTCCTGGCTGGTTGATTACTGGGAAGGAAGCAGAAGCCTCACTAGGGTTGATCCCCCCCATTGATGGACCTTGATGCATCATTAAGTGGAAACCTCATTTATTTATTTATTTATTTATTTATTTATTCATTCATTCATTCATTCATTCATTCATTCATTCATTCATTCGGCTAAATATCACATCAATCTGTAACCAACCAAAAAACCCAACTATGGCTGCGATCCTAATGACACTTTCCTGGGAGTAAGACCCATTGAACAAAGTCCCCTTCCCATTGAACAAGTCCCGGGACTGCACAGTTGTCAAAGTTGGCGCATGCGCAGTCGTTTCTGAAGCCAACTGGCTTCAGAAGAGGCACCAACTCTCACGCCTGCGCAGTACTTTTTTGAAGCCTTCAGAGCAAGGCCAAATGGCTGCGCAGAGGCACGCACTGCGCACGTCGACGCCGGGGCCTGCCAGTGGACTGTCAAGCTCCTTCAGCGCATCACCCCATATGGAGCGCGTCACCCAATGCAGCCCGCACCAGCCGCACCAGTATGGTGACGCCACTGGGTGCCTGCCTTATAAGGAGTCCCTGATGAGATGCCAGTACATTCTACAGGGAATACAAGGGGCTTCTTGGAGTGCTGCTGTATCCTAAGCTTCGTGGGCAGCCATAGTTGTTCCATATCCTGAGGTTGAGAGGCAGGGGTTGCAGCTAGGCTGGCCAAGAACTCAGATTTTTGGTCAACACTGCCATTCTTACTCTGCCTTATCATGGACCCCTATGGGTCTACTCATTACTATACCTGCTCTTGAGGTGTATAACTCTGACGAGCTGGAAGAGGACACTTCTGTCCTGGAAACAGGCTCTGGACCCAGAGTAACTGCTCTGCCCTAGGCAATGCTCAACATGCCCTCAGCATGCCTCTCCTGAGCTGCCTAGGGCAGAGCATCTAGGGCAGGGCAGATTCACCTCTCTTAGGGCACCCTATATTGCCTTGCTCTGCCCTAAGCCTTTTCCAGAGTATCTGGGGTGGAGCAGCTTGAAGTTGCTCCAACCTAGTGATAGGTAGGGCAACCCAAGTGCTCTTATGTGGACAGATTAGTTCAGGGGTCAGGGAACTTTTTTACCTTTTACCCCAAAATATAATTAGATACTCCGACATTTACCCCTTGATTAGAAAGGAAGGAAATCATATATTATTAATTATTTAAATTCAAAATTTTGTTGAGTCTATTCAAAAAAATCTGGACTTCTAAAAAAATGTTGGACAAAATGTAGGATGTCCCGCATTTTCTCCTACATTTTCAAAAAATCAGGCATAAGCGCCATTGAATCAATGTGTTTACTCCCGAGTAGACACCTGGGAATGGGTGCTTACCATGGCTGGGAAGGCTGCAGGGGATGCTCAGGCTGCAGCTGTGTCTTGGCAGCGCGACCGTCCATTACCCCCAGGAATTTCATTTTTACCCCATTTGGGGTAATTTATCCCTGTTCCCTGACCCCTGGATTAGTTACTCTGGATTTGGCTGTAAGCGCCTCTTACGTCTTCCCGTAGTTACTCTGGATTGTAGGGTAAGAGGCACTTACCATTACCATTACTTTATTGGCATATAAGGGTAAGAGGCACTTACTCGGGATTGTTCTATGCATTTCCCATAGGTTTCCCATAGGTGGCACCGTAACTCCGTCGGTGTAAAAGGTCCCATAGTTACTCTGGATTGTAGCCTTCACATGAAATTATGGAACGAATCATTTAAATAAAAACAGATATATTTCAAAGGTTTCCAAAATTTGGGCAACTGATGGTGTCACCCCTCTGAAGGTAGCACCTATACAGTCTATACCCCCTTCAAGCCCCTTATTGACACCATTGGCAGGGAGATCCGAGGCTTTGATATCTTTCAAAACCCATCTGACTTTTTAAAAGTGGTTTTAATTTTAATTTTTAATATTAAAAACTAAAAAGTTTTTAAATTAATAAATAAATAAAACTAAAATTAATAAAATTAAAATTAAAAACTAAAAAGTTTTTTTTTCTTCTGCGCAGGGATCAAGAGAGAACCAAACAAACACTTTGTGCCCAGGACTGTTATGATCGGAGGAAAAGTAAGGATTGGAAAAGGGTTGGGGGTTTGGATGGTGCGTAGAGGGATCTGGGCCGAATTTCGGCTGCACTCCTAAAGACCCATCCTGGGAGTAAGACCCATTGAACACAATGGGGCTTACTTTTGGGTAGACATGGTTAGGATTGTGCTCTAAGAGTGTGTGTGGGAGAAAGTTTAAGTGGTTAAAGGCTGCAATCCTAAAGACACTGTCCTGGGAGTAAGATCCATTGAACAAAATGGGGCTTACTTTTGAGTAGACATTGTTAGGATTGTGCTCTAAGTGTCGGTGGGCTTGAGGTGGGGTTTATTTAGATTTCTATTGAATGAGGAATCTCAGGAACAGGGTGACCAACTGCAAAATGTAGGACACCCAAGAAAAATGTAGGGCATGACAAAATGTGACCTCTGTGTGTTTCCCTGCAGGCCGCCCCTGGCTACCACATGGCCAAGATGATAATCAAACTCATCACGTCAATTGGAGACATTGTCAACAACGACCCCATTGTCGGTGACCGGCTCAAGGTTATCTTCCTGGAGAACTACCGGGTATCACTGGCTGAAAAAGGTTTGTATTTGTGCCCGGTGCCAACCGTGTGCCACTCGAAGGCTCCCCTGCTAACTCGCCTCTCTCTTTCTCCTACCTTTCCTGCAGTGGTCCCCGCGGCTGACCTCTCTGAACAGATCTCCACAGCAGGCACCGAGGCCTCCGGGACGGGCAACATGAAGTTTATGCTGAACGGGGCGCTCACAATTGGCACCATGGATGGGGCCAACGTGGAGATGGCAGAGGAAGCCGGCATCGAAAACTTCTTCATCTTTGGCATGCTGGTGGAGGACGTGGAGGAGCTGGATAGGAAGGGGTGGGTGCTGGATAGGACTGTGCTTTGTTGTGTCTAAGGTGGCTACCCCTTATTTATTTATTTATTTATTTATTTATTCATACATACATACATACATACATACATACATACATACATACATACATACATACATACATACATACTATTTGGAGCGCAAGCTTTCTGGCAAGCTCTAGCAAGCTCTGGCAAAACTCACAAGAACATTGCCAGATGTGCGGTTAATTCCTAATGACATTTATTTGTTTGTTTGTTTGTTTGTTTGTTTGTTCATACATACATACATACACACATACACACATACACACATACATACTAACTATTTGGAGTGCAAGTTTTCTGGGAGACGCTTGCAAAACCCGCAAGAACATTGTCAGCCATGCGGTTAATTCCTAACGACATTTGTTTGTTTGTTTGTTTATGCATACATACATACATACATACATACATACATACATACATACATACACACATATATACATATACATACTAACTATTTGGAGTGCAAGTTTTCCGGGAGACGCTTGCAAAACCCACAAGAATTGTCAGTCGTGCAGTTACGGTAATTCCTAACAACATCTATTTATTTATTTGTTTGTTTGTTTATACATTTATTTATTTATTTGATATTTGTCACTATTACTATGTCGTGTTCTTATTTGTTAAGATTTTACTTCTTTAAAAGTTTTCTCTTTTTAAGGTTTTCTTTATAATCTGTATCATTTTCTCGAATCTGTGTATGGGAGAAATCCAGAGTAACTCCGGGGAGTCCTTGCTCCGGTGTAAGAACAATTTACTCTGGATTGCAATATGAATTTCCCATAGGTTTTCACTAGGATTTCACTTTTCGTAATGTCTCTTACATGCTCATGTAGTTACTGTGGATTGTAAGGTGTGTTGGTCAAGGACCGTAGCAATAAACTCAGTGTCAGAGGCGACTGCAGCGTGCGCGTCACCCGGGGCGGGTGCACAGTGCACAGGACATGGGCACATACCCCCCGGGACACACGCACCGCCCTTGTGGCACTGCGCATGTGCCAAAGTTGGCAAAGTCCTCTAAGGAGGAGCAGCTGGATGGAAGATCAAAGTGACCAAGGACAGCTGGAAATTGGCTAGGGTTGCCATATGTCCCGAAAAACAGGAATAATCCCAATTTTGGGGGGATCGTGTTCACCGAGGGTGAACACGATGGGATGGAGGGTCCTGTCTAAATGGTCCTTTGCCCCTTTTTCCCCACAGCTACTGCGCCAAGGATTACTATGACCATCTCCCTGAGTTGAAGCAGGTCATCGACCAGCTGAGCAGCGGCTTCTTCTCCCCAAAGCAGCCAGACCTGTTTAAGGACATAGTCAACATGCTCATGTACCATGACAGGTGAGGACGATGGAGACCCCTGGAGGGCTGGGACTCGTCTGGGTGTCAGACTTGGATGTTCTGCTGTCTGCTTATGAAACACCTTAAGGACCTGTATATACTTATGAGGACATATACTGTTATATATTATTATATGTCCTCTTATGAGGCCATAAGGTCCTTAAGGACCTACAGATACCAGTATATAGTATTATATGACCTCTTATGAGGCCATAAGGTCCTTAAGGACCTACAGATACCGGTATATAGTATTATATGTCCTCTTATGAGGCCATAAGGTCCTTAAGGACCTACAGATACCGGTATATAGTATTATATGTCCTCTTATGAGGACATAAGATCCTTAAGAACCTACATATACCGGTATATGTTATTATATGTCCTCTTATGAGGACATAAGGTCCTTAAGGACCTACATATACCGGTATATATTATTATATGTCCTCTTATGAGGACATAAGGTCCTTAAGGACCTACAGATACCGGTATATATTATTATATGTCCTCTTATGAGGACATAAGGTCCTTAAGGATCTACATAGACTGGTATACATTATTATATATCCTCTTATGAGGACATAAGGTCCATAAGGACCTACATATACCAGTATATAATATTATATGTCCTCTTATATGTCGTCTTATATGTCCTCGTATATTATATGTCCTCTTATATCTAAGGCCCTTAAGGACCTACATATACCAGTATATATTATTATATGTCCTCTTATGAGGACATAAGGTCCTTAAGGACCTACAGATACCGGTATATATTATTATATGTCCTCTTATGAGAACATAAGGTCCTTAAGGATCTACATAGACTGGTTAGACTGGTATACATTATTATATATCCTCTTATGAGGACATAAGGTCCATAAGGACCTACATATACCAGTATATATTATTATATGTCCTCTTATATGTCGTCTTATATGTCCTCGTATATTATATGTCCTCTTATATCTAAGGCCCTTAAGGACCTACATATACCAGTATATATTATTATATGTCCTCTTATGAGGACATATTATTATTTGTCCTCTTACCGTATGTCCTCTTTTTCCAGGGAGGGAATGGAGGCAGGGATTAGCAGGGAAAATGGATGCATTTAGATATAGGTAGTTAGTTGCAGGTACAGATAGTAGTTTGAAAATGATGCCGTTAGTTATAGGTAGTACTGGGGGTGAAGACACGTTGCAAAAGGTTTCCTGGATTGGGGGGAATAGATTGGAAGGAAGCATCCAGAGGTGTCCCAGGAAACATCTCTAAGCATCTTATTTAAAATATTAATCATTTATTATTAATTATAATAATTATTAATTATAATATCATAATTAATTATTAATTATAATATTTATTCTTTATCTCCCCTACCTTATAGGATGCATTCAAGGCAGCTGGTACAATGAAGGGCAGCCCCCCCAAAACCTTTTAAAACAACACTCTTTTGGGGCCCACCTAGCCATATGTGACTTTAAATAAAGGTTTAGTTTTACCAGCTACTAGTTTTACTAGTTTAGTTTTAAGCTACTGTTTTATCCTTTCAGTTAAGTGGGAGGACCACTTTCTGGAGCTTTTGTTGAATTCGATTGTCATTGGATTAGCACCACCACCATCCTAACCATGTCTACTCAAAAGCAAACCCCATTGTGTTCAATGGGTCTTACTCCCAGGAAAATGTCTTTAGGATTGCAATCATTATATTACGATGGCCTAATGTTTTTCTTTGCCTGGCCTTTAATAAGTGCTCAGATAGTCACTACTCACAAGTAAGAACCTACGTGCTCAGTTTTGCTTTCTGTTGGTCTCCAAACATCTTACTTGTTAGTTTGGTGACCCACCCAAAATTGGACTGTGACCCACTGGTGGGTCCCGACCCACAGTATGGGAAACACTGCTGTAGAATGCTTGAATGTTGCTTTGTACACTAAGGCTTTCCTGGAAGTAAGACCCACTGAACACAATGGGGCTTACTTCTGAGTAGGCATTGATATGATTGTGCCCTAATGGTAGTTAATTTGTTTTTTTCATTTTGGGTGTCCTATATTTGGGGGGGCCTTGTTATCTATCTATCTATCTATCTATCTATCTATCTATCTATCTATCTATCTATCTATCTATCTATCTATCTATCTATCTATCTATTTATCTATCTATTCTCACTTCCATATCTATCTATCTATCTATCTATCTATCTATCTATCTATCTATCTATCTATCTATCTATCTATCTATCTATCTATTCTCACTTCCATATCTATCTATCTATCTATCTATCTATCTATCTATCTATCTATCTATCTATCTATCTATCTATCTATCTATTCTCACTTCCATATCTATCTATCTATCTATCTATCTATCTATCTATCTATCTATCTATCTATCTATCTATCTATCTATCTATCTATCTATCTATCTATCTATCTATTCTCACTTCCATATCTATCTATCTATCTATCTATCTATCTATCTATCTATCTATCTATCTATCTATCTATCTATCTATCTATCTATCTATCTATCTATCTATCTATCTATCTATCTATCTATCTATTCTCACTTCCATATCTATCTATCTATCTATCTATCTATCTATCTATCTATCTATCTATCTATCTATCTATCTATTCTCACTTCCATATCTATCTATCTATCTATCTATCTATCTATCTATCTATCTATCTATCTATCTATCTATCTATCTATTCTCACTTCCATATCTATCTATCTATCTATCTATCTATCTATCTATCTATCTATCTATCTATCTATCTATCTATCTATCTATCTATCTATCTATTCTCACTTCCATATCTATCTATCTATCTATCTATCTATCTATCTATCTATCTATCTATCTATCTATCTATCTATCTATCTATCTATCTATCTATCTATCTATCTATCTATCTATTCTCACTTCCATATCTATCTATCTATCTATCTATCTATCTATCTATCTATCTATCTATCTATCTATCTATCTATCTATCTATCTATCTATCTATCTATCTATTCTCACTTCCATATCTATCTATCTATCTATCTATCTATCTATCTATCTATCTATCTATCTATCTATCTATCTATCTATCTATCTATCTGTCTGTCTGTCTGTCTGTCTTCTGTCTTCTGTCTGTCTGTCCTCACTTCCATATCTATCTATCTATCTATCTATCTATCTATCTATCTATCTATCTATCTATCTATCTATCTATCTATCTATCTATCTATCTATCTGTCTGTCTGTCTGTCTGTCTGTCTGTTCTCACTTCCATATCTGTCTGTCTGTCTGTCTGTCTGTCTGTTTACCAAGTTTACCAAGAAAATGAAAAAATAATAGCTAATTAATACATGACTTAATTAATAATAATTAAGTCATGACACATGGTCACCCTGGAGGGATCTTTTTGTGCGTTAAAACTGGGGCAGGAAGCATTGAACGTGTGGCTGATACGCGGACAAGTAGCCGAGATGGAGAAATGTGCCTCTTTTTTAAAGGGAGGACACACACACTGTGGGGGGATGCACGGATATCTGTGGGTCTTTGGTTATGCCTGTTATTGTCCAGCAGGTGGCAGTCTAAGTTGGGGCTTGCTGGCCAAGGGGACCCTATAGCCACATTTCCCATTTCAGGTGCATAATGCATTCATATTCATGTAGGGTTGCCACATGTCCCGAAAAACAGAAATCCCAATTTGGGGGGATTGTGTTCACATACTGGGTAATGGGACTGGGGGTCCTGTCCCAGTTTTGTGGAAGAGAATTATGGCAACCGTATAAGGTCCTGAGTGCACATTGATGCACACCGATTAGTGATTAATGACTTCTTAATCCCTCTTGTAATTAGTGACTTGTTAATCACTCTTATTATTATTTATCTACATAGAGGACTCTATAGGTACAAGATAGGTTACCTATAGAGGACTATAGGACTATAGAGGACTATAGGTACTATAGGATTATAGTATAGTACCTATAGTCTTACTATATAGTCCTATTATATAGTCCTACTATATACTATATAGACTATAGGTACAAACCCTCAACGGGTTTCCAATCAGACCCATAGGAGGCCCTAGAGATAGTGAAGTAGGAATGTGATTTTGATTTTTTACCCCAGTTATATGCACTTAAGCATAGTTAGAGGAGGGGAAATTAGGGGTGCAATCCTAACCAACTTTCCCCTCTGGAATTGCTCATAGAATAATAAGAGTTGGAAGATACCTAAGAGGTCATCTAGTCCAACCCTCTGCTTGTAGCATCTGTGCCAGTGGCGCATATGCCGCATCCTACAGCAGTGGGGCAGTCATGGAGGCCTTCTTAGGATAATGGAATCTGTGTTCCCTTATCTCGGAGATGCATTGCCCTTTCCTTGTTGCTGAAAAACTGGTTAGGATTGTGCCCCATATCTTTGGGGGAACGGCATGTGAGCAAGTGAGCAAGGCATAAAAGAGTGGGGGGGAAGACCCAAAGCCTGATGCCATCTACATTTTCTTAACTTTAGGTATTATTTGGGAACCGTAAAATCTAGAGTCACTATCTTGATGTCCAGCGCCTTAGGATTGCTACCATTTGGCAGCGCCTTAGGATCTCTGTCTTTCCCCCTCTCTCTGTAGGTTCAAGGTTTTTGCGGACTATGATGCCTACATCAAGTGTCAGGAGAAAGTCAGTGCTCTTTACAAGGTGAGGATCAAATCTACAAGCCTGAGTCTTTCAATAGGATCATAGTGGTGGAAGGTACCCAAGAGGTCATTGCTAGGGTTGCTCTAGGGGGATTTCCTTCTACAGGCAGGGGGTTGGACTAGATGACCTTTTGGGTCACTTCCAACTCTAGGATTCTATGATTCATCTGTAGCAGGAATCCTTCTAGACATCCAACACCTCTGATCGGTGCTTGTTGACCCTCGTCTGATCTGTTCCTCTGCCTTCTCTCCCCCCACCCCAGAACCCCAAAGAGTGGACCAAGAAGGTCATCAGGAACATTGCCACCTCTGGGAAGTTCTCCAGCGACCGCACCATCGCCCAGTACGCCCGTGAAATCTGGGGCGTCGAGCCCACCCGTCACAAGATCCCTGCCCCTGATGAGCCCCGGGAATGAGTGCTCCAGCGCCGTCTCTGACCGCCAACCCTCTGATTACCACCAGCAATGGTTCCCCCACACCTGCCCCACATCTCTGAAAATACAATCTCTTTTGGTTCATGTGGGGAGGCCCATGTTTAACCTCCCCCCTTCTGGGCTTATATCTGTGGTTAACTTGCCTGCCATAAATCTCATTTCCTTCTCCCCTATTTATTTTCAAAGGTCTTCATGACCACCAGTCCCCTTTTATTTATAGGATTAACTCCAAATCTTTCTTTATGTGCAGAAAGAAAGCGGGAAGGTGGGCAACATGTGGGGGTGTCAGCCTCCTACCCTCTCCTTTTCAGTTTCCTTCTTGAATTTTGATCCCAATAAGAGATTACTGGGGCAGGGTGGAGACGGATTTATTTTCTCATTGGCACCAGTGCCCATTTATGTTAAAAGGGGCAATGTGGAGTTTGGGGGAAGGAGATGCCAAACTGGAAAAAAAACAATAAAAGGTTCTAAAAATTACCATTACAGAAACGTGTTCTTCACTGATTTGGGGTGAGGTTGACAGCGGCGTCGCAAACAGGGTGCAGAGGGTGGTCATCAGAGGGTGGCCGTGCAGAGGGTGATCATCAGAGGGTGGCCGTGCAGAGGATGGCCATCAGAGGGTGGCCCTGCAGAGGGTGGCCATCAGAGGGTGGCCGTGCAGAGGATGGCCATCAGAGGGTGGCCCTGCAGAGGGTGGCCATCAGAGGGTGGCCGTGCAGAGGATGGCCATCAGAGGGTGGCCCTGCAGAGGGTGGCCGTGCAGAGGATGGCCATCAGAGGGTGGCCCTGCAGAGGGTGGTCATCAGAGGGTGGCCGTGCAGAGGATGGCCATCAGAGGGTGGCCGTGCAGAGGGTGGTCATCAGAGGGTGGCCGTGCAGAGGGTGGTCATCAAAGGGTGGCCGTGCAGAGGAGGCCGTCAGAGGATGGCCCTGCAGAGGGTGGCCGTGCAGAGGATGGCCATCAGAGGGTGGCCCTGCAGAGGGTGGTCATCAGAGGGTGGCCGTGCAGAGGATGGCCATCAGAGGGTGGCCGTGCAGAGGAGGCCGTCAGAGGATGGCCCTGCAGAGGGTGGTCATCAGAGGGTGGCCGTGCAGAGGATGGCCATCAGAGGGTGGCCGTGCAGAGGGTGGTCATCAGAGGGTGGCCGTGCAGAGGGTGGCCATCAGAGGGTGGCCGTGCAGAGGGTGGCCATCAGAGGGTGGCCCTGCAGAGGGTGGTCATCAGAGGGTGGCCGTGCAGAGGATGGCCATCTGGACAAGTCTGCCAACTTGATTACTAAATATACAGGCATTTGGGTTGCCATAATTCTCATCCATAAAATTAGGACAGGATCCCATAGGGCATAATGGGAAAAATGGGAAAAATCTGGCCCATAGGGCAAAATCCAGAGTAACAATGGTGAGTCCTTGCTCTTGTGTAAGAACAACTTCCTCTGGATTCCAATATGAATTTCCCATAGGTTTTCACTATGTGGTGCAGTCTCTTATTGGTGCACATAAAGTCTCTTATGTGCTCCCATAGTTATTATGGATTTGGGGGATGTGAACACAATCCCCCCAAAATCAGGATTGTCCCTTTTTTGGGACATATGGCAACCCTAACAGGCATCCCCCACTTATTGGACAGGTTACGTACTGGTGCACTGTCCAAAAGTTAAAACCGTTGAAAAGTGGAACCCCATATTTTTGGGTTTATAAATGTTGCTTCCAATGCTTTTTTAGCTAGCAAATTGCAAATACCCCTTTTACCTTGCAAATTCTGGCAGCCACATTAAGAGCAGAATCCTACCAGGTCTACTCAGAAGTAAGCCCCATTTTTTTCAGTGGGTCTTTCTCCCAGTAAATTGTCTTTCGGACTGCAGCCTATATATTCGGGAATGAGTTTAGACCGGGAGCTTACAACATGGAGGAGGGCAATTTTGGCCTTTAGAGCAGCCAAGAGAGGTTGAAAGAGCGGAACATGCGTTGAATGAATGAATTCTGGGTATAATTGAAAGGTGTTGAAAGAGTGGGTCGTCGGAAAACAAACGTCAGAAAGAAGGGGATACCTGTTGGAGATGCTCTAGGAGGATTTCCTGCTACAGGCAGGTGGTTGGACTAGATGACCTACTGGGTCCCTTCTAATGCTAGGATTCTACCTGTTAGTTAGTCTGTCCTCCGTCCGTCTGTCTGTTTGTCCATCTGTTCATTCGTTAGTTTGTCCATCCGTCTGTCTGTCTGTTTGTTCGTTCAGGATACAATCCTAACCACCACAGCCCAGTGCAACTCATCCATCTCCCCACGGTGCACCAAAATCACCCCAAAATCAGGGTGCGCATTAGATTCAAAGGTTAATTATATTTGAGTGAATACGGTATTTTGATTATAAGTATGGGGTGCGCATTAGATTCGATGATGCACTAGATTTGAGGAAATGCGGGTATATGGCATTGAGGGCTCCAGCAATCTCTAATGGGCCAGGGGTTCTTTGGAGATTGGGGGTGGTTTAGGGGTCTGGAGACTGGTTTGGGGGAATCTGTGGATGGTTTGAGGGTCTGCGGACTGGGGTTTGCCCAACCCTGAACCAAGATTTCCAACATGGGTTGGCAACTTGAGACAAGTGTTAGGGTCTGCATTAGGGTCTGCATTAGGGTTGCCATATGCCCCGAAAAATGGATAATCCCAATTTTGGGGGATTGTGTTCACATCCTGGCGAATGGGACAGAGGGTCCGATCCTGGTTTTGAGGAAGAAAATTATGGCAACCGTTATCTCTACGCAAAGCATGTCCTCCGGCACCGCTCATTCTCTTGCGCTCAGCAAAACTCCAGATCTGGCTTCCCCGGAGTTCGAAGGGGTGACCCTGGTTTCCTCTTAAGCCGCGGTTTGTTTCTGGTTGTGCTCGGAATACATAACGCCACATCGGCCTTGCGGTGATGCTCTTCCGATGCTTCCGATGTCGGTTTCTCCTTATCGTACCCAGACATGTGGCCGAAAGGAAGGATCTCTCTGCCTTCAAATAGGAAATTCAGTAGGGCAGATGCCACTTCCCCCTAATTCGGCCATGAAGCTGCTTTCTTTAACCGGTTTCGGTTGGGGAAGAAGGAGCTGTGGTCAAATAAATATTTTGCCCTCATCATATAGGGGCAAAAATAAAAATAAAATCCCAATTTCAGGGATGAGGTTCAAGGCATCGGGACCCAACCAGGAATGAGATCTTGGGGTGGTGAAGAAGGTTGAATCCCATAACTCTGTGCTCCATATAGGATTATATTTTTATTATAAATATAAATAAATATGAATTATATTATATAAATAAATTATTATTTATTTATTATTTATTATTATATAAATAAATAATTTATATAATAAATTATATTTATAATAGGAGTAAATATTATAGAGAGAGGTGATGGAATGAAGAGGCACTGAGTGACTTGACTCATCAACGCCCAGACGAAACCGCCAGACCTAGAAGTGAGAAATTTTTTTGGGGGGGGGTGTTCCTTCCAGGGTGGAGGCACCCACTAACAACCTTATGGAAATTCAAACCATAAGGGGACGAAAAGGGGGCACAACGCGTTTTCCTCCCTATACTTTACATTGAAGAATTGCTGACTGCTCAACGCCCAGCCCCAACCCCTGGACCTAGAAGCATGAAATTTGGAGAGCGTATTCCTTCTCTGATGTAAAGATCTGCTAAGAACCAATTTGGTGCTGTCCAGTGTTACCCACTGGTACGAGAAAGTGGTGGTGGTCAGTGCCTGACAGTGTTGCCCTGTGCTCTGTAGGGGTGTCAAGTGGTGCCCACTGGCACCTGCTGTCTGGTGGTGTCCAGTGCCTGGTGGTGCCTGCTGCCACCTGCTATTGCGCAGTAGGGATGCCTGGTTCCCAGTGTTGCCAGTGATGCTCAGTGCTGCCCGCTGCCCACTGAGCAGTGGTGCCCAATGCCCACTGGTGCCTGGTAAGGATGCCTGGTGCTCAGTAAGAATGCCCACTGCCCATTGATGCCTGGTGGTGCCTGCTGGAGCATGCCACCCACTGGTGCCTACTGTCCACTGGTGCCCAGTACCTGGGATGCCTGGAGCCCACTGGTGCCCGCTGATGCTTGCTGCCTGGTGGTGCCCACTGCATAGTGGTACCTACTGCCCACATTGTCATGGTGTCTGGTGTAGGATTTCCCAGAAAATTTTAAAGACACTTTCCTGGGAGTAAGACCCCAGCCTAAGCGCACAATCCTAATGTCTACTCAAAAGTTAGCCCCGTTGTGTTCAGTGGATCTCACTCCTGGGAAAGTGTCTTTACGATTGTGGCCTGAGAGCACAATCCTAATCATGTCTACTCAAAAGAAAGCCCCACTGTGTTCAACAGGTCTTACTCCCGGGAAAGTGTCTTTAGGATTGCGGCCTCAGAGCACAATCCTAACCACGTCTACACAAAAGTGAGCCCCATTATGTTCAATAGGTCTTACTCCCGGGAAAGTATCTTTAGGATTGCAACCTCAGAGCACAACCCTATCAATGTCTACTCAAAAGTGAGCCCTATTGTGTTCAATGGGTCTTACTCCCGGGAAAGTGTCTTTAGGATTTTCAATCCTAACCATGTCTACTCAAAAGTGAGCCCCATTGTGTTCAATGGATCTCACTCCCGGGAAAGTGTCTTTAGGATTGCAGCCTCAGAGCACAACCCTATCAATGTCTACTCAAAAGTGAGCCCCACTGTGTTCAACAGGTCTTACTCCCGGGAAAGTGTCTTTAGGATTGCAGCCTCAGAGCACAACCCTATCAATGTCTACTCAAAAGTGAGCCCCATTGTGTTCAAGGGGTCTTACTCCCGGGAAAGTATCTTTAGGATTGCAACCTCAGAGCACAACCCTATCAATGTCTACTCAAAAGTGAGCCCTATTGTGTTCAATGGGTCTTACTCCCGGGAAAGTGTCTTTAGGATTGATGCCTAAAAGCACAATCCTAACCATGTCTACTCAAAAGTGAGCCCCATTGTGTTCAATGGATCTCACTCCTGGGAAAGTGTCTTTAGGATTGCAGCCTCAGAGCACAACCCTATCAATGTCTACTCAAAAGTGAGCCCCATTGTGTTCAAGGGGTCTTACTCCCGGGAAAGCATCTTTAGGATTGCAGCCTCAGAGCACAACCCTATCAATGTCTACTCAAAAGTGAGCCCCTTTGTGTTCAATGGGTCTTACTCCTGAGAAAGTGTCTTTAGGATTGCCGCCATGGTGTTATGTTTCCACTGTTTCCCTTTCTCTCCCCCTCCCATTGCCAGGCCTGTAAGTGTCTACATATCTCATCTGCCAAAGGTACACTTTGCGCATTAAATGTTTTGGGACGAGGCCCAAAAAGTGCCTGCCGCACAATAAATCTGTCCCAAAGGTGCCACCGGGCTTGGAGAGACACTCTAGAACTGGCTGGGGAAAAGCTTGGTCTTGGAAGCCTCCTCGAATCGGATCCGTTCCATGGTGTTTAGCGCACTCTTTGTTTCTGGCGTCCATCTTTCACAAGTCATGCGCTGGGATTCTGGAATATAGGGACGCCTATGTGATATAGGGCCACCAGGGTAGCCATCAGAGGGCAATCTCTTATCTGATGCCTCCTGAAGAAGAAGAGTTTTGCTACTAGCGTTGAAGAAAGCCGAACTACCCGCATTTACTCGAATCTAACGCGCCACTGAATCTAAGGCGCCGCTGAATCTAAGGCACGCCCTATACTTATAACCAAAATATTGTATTTACTCAAACCTAATTAACCATTGAATCTACTGCGCACCCTGATTTTGGAGACTGAATTGGGTGGGAAAAGGTGAGCGTTAGATTTGAGTAAATACAGTATATGGATCACTAGTAATAGCCCGCAGCTGTCGCTTATGGAGGTACAATATAACAACATTCGGTAGGAAAAAAGCCACCCCCTTTTCCAGAATCTCAACACCCCTTTTGCTTCATCTCTCCTCAATTCCCCCCTACTCTCTTCTCAGCCTGGCCTATCAGTTGACAGTTGGAATGTTGACAGTTGCATCCCCTCAACCTGCTTGACTGACATGCAGTATTGGCCAGAAGATGCGGATACCCGAACACACAGGTGGAGAGTGCAGTCGTAAGCATGTCTACGCAGAGGTAAGTCCCATTGTATTCTATGGAAGTATGAGCACAATCCTAACCATGCCTACTCAAAAGTAAGCCCCATTGTGTTCAGTGGCTCTTACTCCCAGGAAAGTGTCTTTAGATTGCAGCCTAATTTTCAGGAAAGTGTGTGTATGAAGACACGTTCCTGGGAGTAAAACCCATTAAACACAATGGGGCTTACTTTTGAGTAGACATGGTTAGGATTGTGCTTTTAGGCAGCAATCCCAAAGACACTTTCCCGAGAGTAAGACCCACTGAACACAATGGGGCTCACTTTTGAGTAGATGTGGTTAAGATTGTGCTCTGAGGCTGCAGTCCTAAAGACACTTTCCCAGGAGTAAATTGCCTGTTGACGGTTGCATCTCCTCACTCTGCTTGATTGACATGACATGTTGTCTGGAAGATGTGAACACCCTTACACACAGACAAAAGATGCAATCCTATGCATGCCTACTCAGAAGCAAGTCCCATTGTATTCTGGGACATTCTGGGAGTAAGACCTATTGAACACAATGGGGATTACATTTGAGTAGACCTGGTTAGGATTGTGCTCTGGCTGCAATCCTAACCATGCTATTGAAAACAATTGAGTAGAGCACAATCTACTCAAAGTAAGCCTACCCTTTGTAAGCCTCAAAGTAAGCCTATCTACTCAAAAGTAAGCCTCATTGTGTTCAATGGGTCTTACTCCCAGGAAAGTGTGCATAGGATTGCAGCCAAGCAGTACAATCCTAAGCATGTCTACTCAGAAAGAAGGCTGCGATTCTAAGGACACTTTCCTGGGAGTAAGACCCTTTGAAGACAATGAGGCTTACTTTTGAGTAGATAGGCTTACTTTGGGGCTTACAAAGGGTAGGCTTACTTTGAGTAGATTGTGCTCTACGTTTAATTGTTTTCAATAGCGTGGTTAGGACTGCAGCCAAAGAGCACAATCCTAACCAGGTCTACTCAAATGTAATCCCCATTGTGTTCAATAGGTCTTACTCCCAGAAAAGTGTCTCTCAGATTGCAGTCTAAATCTTTTATGTAACAAACCTCTTCTTAGTCTGGCTTGTGATCAGATGACAGTTGGAATGTTGACAGTTGCTTCTCCTCGGCCTCCTTGATTGACACAGAATGTGGGCCGGAAGATGCGGACACCCGAACACACAGTTTAAGGTTTTCTATATAGAAAGAAGGGTCGAGGGTAATTTTCTTAGGGTTCGGTTCCTTCTCCCAAGGGTGCCGCGCATGATTCTCAGCCATAGATTCTGACAATCTGCGCACCGGCTCAGAAATCAACCCCACTGTGCTCAATGGGGCATGGGATGGCAGCCCGAGTTTGTTTCTTCTGTATGACCTTGAGCAAATCGCCCTCCCTTACCCGTGCCAACCGGTCAGCTGTGCCCGCCCGGCACCAGGCAGAGCGCGAAGAATGCGCCACTCGTTCATGTGCCACAACAGCTGCTCCTTCACACCCCAGGAGTTGGACTAAAAATAGTTATCTTCTGTAGTCACACCTGCTGTGTTCTTGATCACCAAAGGGTTCGGTGTGGGCAAGCGGGGTGTGGTGTGGGGGTGCGGTGTGGGCAAGGGGGGTGCGGAGTGAGGGGAATAAGCACCCTAGTTCTACGGCGATGCCGGAAGCACCTTATGGGGAAAAGAACTCCAGAATTCCACTCCACTTAGAGCCCAATTGCATGTCTACTCAGAAGTAAATCCCATTACAGTCTATGTGGCTTACTCCCAAGTCAGCTGCAACCTTAGACATCACTTTGGAAACTTTTTCCAAATGAACATGGACGAGCACCAGGTTTAGTAGGAGGCCAATTGAGAAATTTGCCTAGGGGCTAACTCTTAAATCCCCCACCTATGTGTGCTGAAGACATGCTGTACACGCTGAAGACATGCTATGTACATGCTGAAGACATGCTATGTACATGCTGAAGACATGCTATGTACTGAAGACCCGAGACTGGTGCAGCTCAGGACTTCTCGGCCTCCGTAACAACCATGCACCTGTCTCAAAAGATCTCGGACCCGACACACAAGGCTGGGCATGTGCTGGATCTGGTGTTATGGCTGGTCAAGTAGGGGGTGATCCGGATGTGGAGGAAAATAAGATCACCCCGTTGTTCTGGTCAGATCACTACCTGGTAAGGTTTAGGCTGGGTGCGGCGGCTTCATACCTCTGCAGAGGTGGAGGACCGCATTCTTTGGTCTGCCCCTGAGGCTAAAGGATCCTGAAGGTTTCCTGAGGGCGCTGGGGGATTTTCCAGCTGGTGGGGCTGCTCTCATATCTGAGGTCCTGGTTGACCTCTGGAATGGGGAAACGGCCAAGGCTTCGGATCAGATTCTCCTGAGCAAGCTGGCACCCAAAAATGAGGAGAGGGTCCTCGAAAAGTCCGGATTTTCCCGCTGAAAATCCGGACTTAAACATTTTTTTCCGGCGAACCCCAGTCCTCCTTTTTGGGTGCCAGGATATGGTCAGCCTTTACTCAGGAGTAAGCCCATTGACTCAATGTGCTTACTTCTGAATAGACATGGAGGATGGGGGCTAACCTGGGCTGGAGGTGGTCGGTGGAGGCCGGTGGGAGCAGTTGGGGGCACTTCCAAGCAGTAGCCACAGCACAGCGGCTCTCACCGGCTGCGGCATCCATGTTTTTTAAAATGTGTGCACAGCCTCCGGGCTTCATAGCACATGTGCGCTGGAACCAACACTTCCTATTCTGGCCGTCATCAGGAGGCACGCACCTTATAGATTCATATGCATGCCTGGCTCTGTCTCGGTAGCGAGACTGTCCATTACTCCCAGGAATTTCGTTTTTACCCCATTTGGGGTAATTTACCCCATTCCCTGACCTCTGGTCTAGAGCGACGGTGGCAGAAAACTCGTGACGAATCCGATCAAACGCAGTATAGAGCTCATTATAGAGCCTACTCTATGATAGCAGCAATAAGGTCTTTCCTCTGCTGCCGCACAGCGGGTTTGTTCCGTGTGGTGCGGGGCCTTTTCAGGCCTCCCAGAAAGCCAGAATTGGCTGGATAAGTCTGGGTTTTGTCCTTTGGACCGGACAGTCCGATCCACAAGGCCCCTGTCTGACCTTCTGGGGGCTGAAGGGGGGAAGGGGGCATTGGAGGGCAGTTTCAAGCTGCTGCGGCTTGGCTCCCCAAGCACCCTCCCCAGCCAAGATCAGTAACTACGTTTATTTTTTAAATGTAAGGACATCCTACATTTTGTCCTACTTTTTTAAAAAAGTCCAGATTTTCAATTGAAAATCTGGACTTTTGAGTAACCATGTCCTACATTTTCACTTTAAGATCTGGATTTTCACTTTTGGATCTGGTCACCCTGGTTTACATCTGGCCCCCTCAAAACATCAGGAGAGACACACGGTCACCCACTATGAAGAGGGCTCGAACCACTACGAGGATAAAATGTATGGGATTCGTCATGACTTGGACTCCGCATTAACACTATCCAAGGATGTCCCTGAGGCCACTGCTTGTCCGGTTTTGTGGGATTCCTTCCCGCTTGTGCAGCCCGAGGATGTGGCCAGACTTCTCTTGAGCGTGAAGCCATCAACGTGCCTGCTTGACCCTTGCCTATCTTGGCTTGTTATGCCCAGGGGGGACTGGCTGAGTGGACAGGGAGGTTGGTTTTAACTCTTTTCTGACGGAGGGGGCCCTACCGCTGGCATTGAAGCAGGCGGTGGTACATCCCCTCCTTGGTACATCTCCTCTTGAAGAAGAACTCCCTTGGACCCAACTCTGTTGGATAATTCCTGGCCAGTCTCTAACCTCCCGTTTTTGGGGGAAGGTGATTGAGTGGGTGGTGGCGTCGCAGCTCTAGAGGGTTCTGCTGTGCTCCAGAGGGTGCTCCAGTGGGTTCTAGATCCTTTTCAATCAGGCTTCAGGTCGGACTTTGGGACTGACACAGCCTTGGTTGTCCTGCTAGATGATGTGCGCCAAGGACTGGACAGGGGGAGTGTGTCACTATTGATCCTGCTGGACCTCTCAGCAGCTTTCGACACCATCAACCATGGTGTCCTTCTGGGTCGGTTATCTGGGTTGGGGGTACTGTTCTGCAGTGGTTCTGCTCCTATTTGGCCGATAGGTCCCAGATGGTGGTGCTGGGGATGCCAGTTCGGCACCCTGGCCATTGAGGTGTGGGGTGCCACAGGGCTCCATTCTGTCCCCCATACTATTTAACATCTACATGAAACCACTGGGAGGTCATCCGGAGATTTGGTGTAGGGTATCCCCAGTACGCCGATGACACCCAGCTCTATCTCTCCTTTCCACCTCAATCCAAGGTGGCTGTTGAGGCCTTAGGGTGCTGCCTGGATGCGGTTGGGATCTGGATGAGGGCGAACAAGTTGGGATTGAGTCCATACAAGACAGAAGTCCTCTTGGTTAGGAAATCCACGATGCAGGTGCTGGACCATCAACTTACTCTGAATGGGGTTGCACTTCCCCCGAAGGAGCGGGTTCGCAGTCTGGGGGTTCTACTGGACTCGCAGCTTGGAACCTTTTGGTGTGGCCTAAAAATAAAGTTTTTGTTGTTGTTATTATTATTATTTACCACGTATATGCTATATGCTACCTAAATGAATAAATGAATGAATATAACGCACCTCCGTGCCACTCCCGAGACACACAGAAATGCACCAGCCTCTATTGTGGGGACGGGGAGATCTGTGAGTTGTGCCTGCCTAAATTCATTAGGATTGTGCCCTATAAGTTGTAGGAGTAGAAATTTAAAGGTGCTGGTTGTTTTGGCATAGTGTTTGTGGGGTAGTTGCCACATTGAGCTCTTCCTCTTCATGCTCCGCTATATGTGTGTACGCATACGCTTGCGTGCATGGGCATGTTCTAGTTGTAGTTCGACACACCTGTCAAATGCACCTGTAGGCTCGACGAGCACCTGTCGGAGATGCTCTAGGAGGATTTCCTGCTACAGGCAGTGGGTTGGACTAGATGACCTACTGGGTCCCTCCCAACTCTAGGATTCTATGATTCTAGCGAGCCCCACACCTGTGGCATCATTGGTCCCCCTGGCTTGATTTCTGCAACCCCTCCATCTGGCAAGGATTTTAGACTTTTTTTGGGGTGGAGTCTAGACTCTTACAGGCACAGATTGACCCTGGGACCTTCGTTTTGGAGAACATACTCTGTACATGCTCAGAGGTACTATTCTTCAATGTGTCGGAGCCGAGCTATGACGCCCTGGAAGTGGAGGGTGGGTTTGATCTGTTCAGAGCCAGGGATGACTCTCTTCCCTGCTTTGAAGTTGCCCCCAGAGGGGGGTTCCCTCTGATTGCTCCCCGCATCTCCGTCTCCCCTTGCAGGAGGGGAGTGGGCCGATGCGGGGGTCTCATGCTGTAGGCCCGGCTGCCCAGCTAGGACTCCTTTGGCCATAATTGGCTCTGCGGCTTGGCAAGGCTTAAGAGTAATTAATTGGCTGCACAGGGGGGCCAAAGGCAGCGCCACACACTGAGCGGTGCCGTCACAGGGCTATGCGCCCAACTGACCAACTGAGGGCAGCAAACAGAAGCCAGCACATGGCTCATAATTCACAGAGCTACCCATGGTATGGATGGGGGTGCGCCATATATTCCTTTTTTCCAGGACACGTCCTCTTTTGTCCTGGAAAAAAATCTCATTTTCCTTGTGAGCAGTCAGCGAATAACCTTAAATAAATTAAATGTAATAAATTATGTTGCGCATGGGGGATGTTGTGCATGGGGTTGATGCGCATGGGGAGGTTGATGCGCATGGGGGGGTTGATGTGCATGGGGGATGTTGCGCATGGGGGTTGATGCTCATAGAGGACTGATGTGTATGGGGGATTTTGTGCATGGGGGGATGTTGCACATGGGGGTTGATGCTCATAGAGGACTGATGTGTATGGGGGAAGTTGCTCATGGGGGATGTTGCGCATGGGGGTTGATGCTCATAGAGGACTGATGTGTATGGGGGATTTTGTGCATGGGGGGATGTTGCACATGGGGGGTTGATGCTCATAGAGGACTGATGTGTATGGGGGAAGTTGCTCATGGGGGATGTTGCGCATGGGGGTTGATGCTCATAGAGGACTGATGTGTATGGGGGATTTTGTGCATGGGGGGATGTTGCACATGGGGGGTTGATGCTCATAGAGGACTGATGTGTATGGGGGATGTTGTGCACGGGGGGATGTTGCGCATGGGGGGTTGATGCTCATAGAGGACAGATGTGTATGGGGGATGTTGCACATGGGGGTTGATGCTCATAGAGGACTGATGCGCATGGGGGATGTTGCACATGGGGGTTGATGCTCATAGAGGACTGATGCGCATGGGGGATGTTGCACATGGGGGTTGATGCTCATAGAGGACTGATGCGCATGGGGGATGTTGCACATGGGGGTTGATGCTCATAGAGGACTGATGTGTATGGGGGATTTTGTGCATGGGGGGATGTTGCGCATGGGGGTTGATGCTCATAGAGGACTGATGTGTATGGGGGATTTTGTGCATGGGGGGATGTTGCGCATGGGGGTTGATGCTCATAGAGGACTGATGCGCATGGGGGATGTTGCACATGAGGGTTGATGCTCATAGAGGACTGATGCGCATGGGGGATGTTGCGCATGGGGGTTGATGCTCATAGAGGACTGATGTGTATCTGGGATTTTGTGCATGGGGGGGATGTTGCGCATGGGGGTTGATGCTCATAGAGGACTGATGTGTATGGGGGATTTTGTGCATGGGGGGATGTTGCGCATGGGGGTTGATGCTCATAGAGGACTGATGCGCATGGGGGATGTTGTGCATGGGGGGATGTTGCGCATGGGGGGTTGATGTGCGTGAGGGATTGATGCGCCATGAGGAGATAGTGTACAAGGGAATTTTACTCCTGCAATGCAGATATGCTTTTCGCTACTAAATTATCAATGACATATAATAGTTTTAAATTTAATAATAAGTAATTTAGTGTTTAAATTAACCCTCCAGCTACGCCACACTCTACATTTTCAAAGCGTGTGGCTCCTCTGTTGATTTTTATCCTGGATGTGCGCACGGAACATTCACACCAATGTGGGCGCACATGTTCGGCAGGAGGTCAGGGAACAGAGGCTGGAACAGTTTCCTGCCCTGAATTGAGGGTTGGACTAGATGATCTCGAAGATCCCTGCCAGGAAAAGAGCCAAGAGCCAAGCATTCTTTGTTTCAACTTAGCCGAGTAAAAGAGGAGTAATTAAGAATTTAATTTAATTCTCAATAAATTTAATTAAAATTGAGTTTTTTTCTCTAAGGGTGAGGAGGGTGCCAAGAGGCGGCCTGTTCTCACCCCCAAATGTTGGCACACTTTGCCTTGGACATATTTAGTCCAAGTGGTTCACCAGTGGTTCACCAGTGGTCGGTTGTCCATGGTGCCCGCTAGCTGGTGGTGCCCAGTGGTGCCCGCTGGTGCCCAGTGGTGTAGCCCAGTGCGCTTACTGATCCCATGTATGGAAGGAGCTGGTTATTTTTTTAGGCAGGAAAAGGGTGAGGGTACCCCTGCACATGTCCAAAGAGATGCATTCACGGGGCACTGACCAGAAAGGAGCGTACAAGGTGAGGGACCCTAAGGTGTGCTTTGTATTGGACATTGCGAAGGGTGCTCCAAACATGCACAGAGGGACTCCAGGCCATGCACTCAGGACAAATCAGCTTCTTGACCCTGGCAGTCTATGGTAGTGGTAGTGCGCAGGAGCATCTCCAGGTGCTCTAGGCTATGCATTCAGGACCATAACCTCAACCAGCTTCTTGACCCCAGTGGTGCTAGTGCGCAGGAACATCTTCAGGTGCTCCAGCATCTCAAGATGCTCCGGGGTGCTCCAGGGTGCTCACAGGCCATGCACCCAGGACTATCTAACCTCAACCAGCTTCTTGACCCCAGTGGTTCTAGTGCATAGGAGCTTCTCTAGGTGCTCCAGGCTATGCACCCAGGACCAACCAGCTTCTTGACCCTGGTGGTGCTAGTGCACAGGAACATCTCCAGATCCTCCAGGCCATGCACTGAAAAGTGCTCCAGGGTGTTTCCAAGCCATGCACCTAGGACTAGCTGACCTTAGCCAGTTTCTTGACCCCAGTGGTGCTAGTGCGCAGAAGCATCTCCAGGTGCTCCAGCATCTCAAGACACTCCAGGGTGCTCCACACCATGCACTAAAAAGTGCTCCAGGTTACTCCCAGGCCATACACTCCAGTGCTCCAGGCCCTGCATTCAAAAGTGTTCCGGGGTGTTTCCAAGCCATGCACCCAAGACTAGCTAACCTCAACCAGTTTCTCGACCCCAGTGGTGCTAGTGCACAGCAGAATTTCTAGGTGCTCCAGCATCTCTCCAGGCCATGTGCTCCAAAGTGCTCTGGAGTGTTTGCGAGCCATGCACCCAGGACCAGCTAACCACCACCAGCCTCATCCCGGTGGTGCTAGTGTGCAGGAGCATCTCTAGGTGCTCCAGCATCTTCAGCTATGCACTCAGGACCAACCAGCTTCTTGACCCCAGTGGTGCTAGTGTGCAGGAGCATCTCTAGGTGCTCCAGTATATCCAGCTATGCACCCAGGTCCAACCAGCTTCTATTCCCCCATGGTGCTAGTGCGCAGGAACATCTCTAGCTGCTCCAACTTCTCAAGATGCTCCGGGGTGCTCCATGCCATGCACTAAAAAGTGCTCCAGGTGCTCACAGGCCATGCACCCAGGATCATCTAACCTCAACCTGCTTCTTGATCCCAGTGGTCCTAGTACGCAGGAGCATCTCCATGTGTTCCTGGCTATGCACCCAGGACCAACCAGCTTCTTGACCCTGGCGGTGCTAGTGCGCAGGAGCATCTCCAGGTGCTCCAGCATCTCAAGATGCTCTAGGCCATGCACTCCAGGTGCTCCAGGCTATGCACCCAGGACCGACCAGCTTCTTGACCCTGGCGGTGCTAGTGCGCAGGAGCATCTCCAGGTGCTCCAGCATCTCCAGATCCTCCAGGCCATGCACTGAAAAGTGCTCCAGGGTGTTTCCAAGCCATGCACCCAGGACTAGCTATCCTCAGCCAGCTTCTCGACCCCAGTGGTGCTAATGCGCAGGAGCATCACCGGATGGCATGAGCCCCCGAAACTGCTTTTCTTGCTAAGGTAGCACCGTCTTCTCTTTCTCTGCCTCCTGCATCCTAGTTCAGAGGGTGGGAGATGGGAGTAAGGAATGGGGGGGGGGGGGTCTTGAGCATGTGCCAGGCCCTCCAGCCCCCTCCAATCACAGCCCTGCAGAGGCAGTTGCCATCGCAACGAATGGATGCCGCATTGCCAAATGATGGAGCCAGCTCTGGACCCCTGGAGGGTCTTTTTCGCATTGCCTTCAGGCACCCATTGTGGGGCACCCACAGGTTGTGCCACTGCACCCCCCACACCTGTTCACCTCCATTGCCTCCCATTTTTTGGAGCATCTTCCCATTAATTTCCCTGCCAGTGGAAAGGAGGGAGAAGATGCTCAAGGGGGGGTCAGACCAAATGGCAGCCTAGTTTTCCTATTGGCGGAGATCAAGCCTGGGCCCTGCGCAAATCTTCCTTGCGCAAACCTCACTGCACCCAAAGGTGCGCACTAAAGGGGCGCATTGCTTCCCAAAGTTCTGCAGGAGAATATCCCCATAGATTGGGGGCCAGGATCTGTGGCTCTGCCCTACTCAAGTGTGACCTTTGAGTCCAGGCCATGGGGCGGCCATAGGAATTGATGTGAAACAGTTCCCCAGACAGTGCGCATGGCACCCAAGGGACCCCATAGCACCCTATCTGCCAACAAGCTGTCCTCATTCCAATTCCCTGCTCCGGAGTAACTGTACAAAAGGAACCGAAGGAGCCTAAATACTCTGCACATGCTTGGGAGCACAGTGTGTCTAACTCGGACATCCTTGGTTCAAGGTAAGTCTGTCCCATCCAAGGAAGTCAGACAGGCACACTGTGCTCCAGAGCATGTGCAGAGTGTTTCTCCTTTACCAAAGAGGAAGGGTCTTAACAATCTTAACCATGCTTACCTGGGAGTAAGCCCCATTAACTATATGGGAGCTACTTTTGCATAGACCTATTATTATTATTATTATTATTATTATTATTATTATTATTATTATTATTATTATTACAGATGATTTTTTTCATAAGGCATGAAACAGTTACTTGTAACTTAACAATCACAAAAATCAAATATTGACTAAATATTATTATTATATATAATATAATATAATATAATATATAATAATATAATAATATTGTATATATATACATATATATAATATAATATAATATAATAATAATTTGGGTGGATAAAAACCCACACCCTTTTCCTCCAATTCAGGCACCTACAGCTGGATCCCCAGGACTCCAGAGAATACTCTGCACATGCACAGAGACATGTTGACTTAAGGGTGGAATCCTAAAGACACTTTCCTGGGAGTAAGACCCATTGAACACAATGGGGCTTACTTTTGAGTAGACATGGATAGGATTGTGCTCTAAGTTTCTGGTTTGCTGATGTCCAGCTCCACCAGAGCTGCAACTTTACGGCCCAATCCTATGCATGTCTACTCAAAAGCAAGTCTAATGGTAGTCAATGGGGTTTACTCCCTGGTAAGTGTGCATAAGATTGCAGCTACACTGCCTGGGGGTAAACTGCACTGACAATAATGAAATTTACTTCTGAGTAGACATGCTTGAGATTGGGCAAGCTGACTTGGAAGTAAGCAGCAACTGAACAGAATGAGGCTTACTTCTGAGTAAACAGGTTTAGGCTTGTACTGCATCTTTTTGGATGAATTCAGTTTGGGGGAAGAGGCAGAAAAGGGGAGTGTGATTATTTTGGGGGGATTCAGAGAAAGGGGTGTGTGATTTTGGGGGGAGAGGGAAAGAAGGGGGTGTGGTGATTATTTTGGGGGGGAATCAGTGTGTGTACTTTTTGGGGGGTGACACAGAGGGGTGAGTGACTTTTGGGAAGAGGCCAAGGTTGATTTTTGGGGAGAGGAAGAGGTGGGTGATTTTGGGGGGGGGGGAGACAGGCAAGGAGTGTGCTATTTTTTTGGGGGGGGAAACAGAGGTGCTGTTTTTTGTGGAGAAAACAAAGAAGGGGTGAATGATTTTTGGGGGGGAAGCAAAGAAGGAAGTGTGGGATTTGGGGGGAGAGGCAGAGTAGGGATGACTTTTTAGGGGGAAGTATGCGATTTTGGGGGGAAGTAGAAGTGTGTGTTTTGGGGGGGAGGAAAGAAGGGATGATTTATGGGGGGAGGCAAAGAAAGGGTGATTTGGGGGAGGAAAGAAGGGATGATTTTGGGGGAGGCAAAGAAGGGATGATTTTGGGGGAGGCAAAGAAGGGATGATTTTGGGGAGGAAAGAAGGGATGATTGGGGGAGGAAAGGAGTAGTTTTCTGGGGGAGGCAAAGAAGGGAGCTATTTTTGGGGGCAAAGAAGAGATGACTTTGGGGAAGGCAAAAAGGGAGCTATTTTGGGGGGTGCAAAAAGGGAGTTATTTTTTGGGGGAGAAGCGATTATTTTTTGGTGGAGGCAAAAATGTGATTTTGGGGGGAGGCAAAGAAGGGATGATTTTGGGGAAGGCAAAAAAAGAGTTATTTTTTGGGGGAAGAAGGGATGATTTTTTGGGGGGAGGCAAAGAAGGGAGCTATTTGGAGGGCAAAAGGGAGCTGTTTGGGGGGCAAAGAAGGGAACATTTTGGGGTGGAGGAAAAAGAAGGGTTATTTTTGGGGGAGAGGCAAAGAAGGGGTGATTAGGGGGAGGGAAAAACAGTTATTTTGGGGGGGGACGAAGGGATGATTTTTGGGGGGAGGCATAGAAGGGAGCTATTTTGGGGGGCAAAGAAGGGAACTATTTTGGGGGGCAAAGAAGGGACAATTTTGGGGTGGAGGCAAAAAAAAGGTTAATTTTTGGGGGGAGGCAAAGAAGGGGTGATTTGGGGGGAGGAAAAAAGAGCTATTTGGGGAGGGAAAGAAGGGATGATTTGGGGGGAGACAAAGAAGGAGGAGGTGATTTTGGGGTGAAGACTGCCCCTCTAGAGTGCTGCTGCTGGGTGTGCCCTCTGCACATGCTCAGAGGCCAGGGCTGGGGCTGAGCTCCAGGGCAGGGGAAGGGCAGGGAAGGGGCTGGGGGCTGAGCCCCTCTGCTGCCTGCCTGATCCCCAGGAAGGGCTCCGCCTTGCGCAGTGCGCTCGCCCGGAGCAGCCAGCCAGGCAGGCAGAGGCAGGGCTGGAGCTGTCCGGTCTCCCCTCCTTCCTCCTGCCCTCCTTTCCAGCACCCAGACCCCCAGGCACCTCCACTGGATCGGGGCCACCCTGGTGAGTGCACCCTTGGGAGCAGGGATGGGGGCATGCAAGGCTGCCACCCTGGGGAGGGGATCTCCTCTCCATGCCTCCCATCCTGGGGCAACAGCACCTCTGGGCACGTGCAGAGTGCAGCAGGCAACAACAGCCCTGCAGGGTAGGCACCAGTCCTTCCCTAAGGGCTGAGGGTCCCTTTGACTGGGGGGGTGGGAGAGGAGAGAGAAAGGAAGCCATGGGGGTGGAGAGATCCCAATGAACATACTGTCCCCTTTTTCCAGGACTTGTCCCCTTTTTTAGCCTGGGAAAAATCTTCATCCTCCTCCTTTTCCAGGACTTGTCCTCTTTTTTAGCCTGGGAAAAAATCTTCCTCCTTTTCCAGGACTTGTCCTTTTTTTAAGCCTGGGAAAAATCTTCATCCGCCTCCTTTTCCAGGACTTGTCCTCTTTTTCCGTGTCCTATGAAAAAAATCTTCATCATCCTCCTTTTCCAGGACTTGTCCTCTTTTTTAACCTAGGGAAAATCTTCATCCTCCTCCTTTTCCAGGACTTGTCCTCTGTTTTGTGTCCTGTGAAAAAATCTTCATCATCCTCTTTTTATACATGATTGTTTTCAGCTTTTATTTTGTTGTCTCCTATATTTTCTTGGGTGTCCTACATTTGGGGGGCTTGTCCTCTTTTGCGCTGATGAGATCTGCTCACCCTGTATCAAAGTGTCAGAGGCAAGGATGCTTCTGAGAATGTGCAGAGTGCTCTTGCTTGCAGAGTGCTATTGGGGATAAAGTTATGGGGCTCATGGGATGTGAGTTTGTGCTGACCCAGAGCCCTGTAGCCACTTCTATAAAGAAGCAAAGCTCCTCTGTTCCTTTGCGCCTGTCCTACCTTGCAGGGTGGTTGTGTGGAGTAGGCTTAATGCAGTCCTCAGCATGGAAAACCCCTCTCATCTGCTGCACCCAACGCCATCCCCCCAAGGAAACCACAGAGCTGGTGCTGGCGCACTTTGGCTTGCACTAGTGTTTGGCGCACTAGTTTCATGTGGCGTTGCTGGGTCTGTGGGGTGAGCATGTATATGTGGGGGGAATCTATGGGACAAAAACGTCAGCTCCATTGAGGGCAAGTCGAACTTCTTCTGCTACTTTTGCCCTATGATGCCCACATTGTTAGTACAATGTTATTATACATTGTTATTTGTTATGATACATTGTTATTATACATTGTTATTTGGGGTCTTTCCTGGTTCATGCACAAGCAGTGCTCTCTCTCTGTTGTGGGGCAGCAATGTGGGGTTTAACATCAGCCATGCACTTGTGCGCAGCCCACCCCATGCTTTGGCTGAAGGTGCCTGTGCATGTGGGAAAGCATTGCAGCGTGGTGTTCACGGTGCATTAAACGACCGCAGCTGGCATGTGCAGGAGAGGATGGCGTGTGCATGTGTGTGTATGTAAGCCCCCTCCCCTGGGAGGCCTGCAATGGGGGGGGGCAGGTGAACATTGTGCAAATAGTTTTCCCCCCAATTTTTAGTGTGTGGGTTTGCCATTGTGCACCATGTGTGTGTGTGTGTGTGTGTGTGTGTGTGTGTGTGTGTGCTGTCATGTGCGGCGCATCAATTGCCTGACTCTTGTTGCCTTTTCTTAATTCATGCACAGGCCAGCTGTGCCTGTTGATAAATGTTTCTACCCGAGACAATCTGCTGTCAATGTATATTTACGGCGCCAGCGCATGAGGAAATGTGCAATTCCGGCAACTTGTCGTTTGCTGATATTTGGCAACAACAAGACACAGAGGAGGAGGAAGAGGAGGGCAAACAACCTCTCTTGCAGGCAGGCCAAGTATCTCCTGGCCCCGATTCTGCAAAGTGTATATATACTTTGGTTTTATAGGTCTATATGTATATATAGGTCAGGGAAGAGGGGTAAATTACCACAAATGGGGTAAAAATGAAATTCCTGGGGGTAATGGAAAGCAAGGGAAGAGAAGGGAAGCAAGGAAAGGGATGGATGCAGGGTTTGGTGGGGGTATCGTTGGCATATCAAGGGGTAACGTCAGCATATCTAAATATATTTTGGGGTAAAAGGTAAAAAAGTTCCCTGACCCCGGTGTATATATACCTATAGGGTTATACGTATTATGGGCCCAGGTTATGGGCCCACGAATTATGTGAACAGGAAACCCCTATAGGGTTTTCCTGTTCACATAATTCGTGGGCCCATAACCCGGAAAGTTGGGAATAAGGGCATAGAAAACTCATCTAAAAATAACACCACCAGAAAAAATGCCAGCCCACCATTTCCTTACACAAAAGGCTGTCTTAAAAGATTAATAACGCACTTGTGCTGCCGGCGCATAGGCACCCCTGGCGACATGCAGGGTTATTGAGCACCATGTAGTCGGGAGAGAGCATGCCTGGGGTATTTGGGGGGTGATCCCCAGGGTATGGTTTAAATTCTGCCTCCTATATCCTCACAGTAACCCCGTAAAGTGGTGGTGGCTGAGCCTGGGAACACGCCGTTCTGAGAATATCGTCCAGGACCCCTTTGGATGTGATTTCATCAACCCAAAAATGATGTCATCAAACCGAAAGTGACACCACTGCGATGTCCATGTCTACTCGGAAGTAAGCCCCATTGTGTTCAATGAGACTTGCTCCCTTGGATTGCAGCCTGCGTGCCACGTTCCCATTTAGCAGGGCCTGGGACCATATTCCTAGATGGTGGCGTTCAATTTCTCGTGACCCCCCCAACCCCGTGAGGGTCCTGACCCCCACTTTGGGAATTGCTACTGTAAAGTAGGCTGAGCAGAAAGCGGAGCTGAACAGTGTGATGAGCACAATCCTATTAAATTGGATATTAAATCCTATTAAACACTATTAAATTAAGAGGACAATCCCAACCATGACTACACAAAAGTAAGCCCCATTGTGTTCAATGGATCTTACTCCCAGGAAAGTGTGCTTAGGATGTGCTGATGTGCCAAGAGGGTCCTAATGGAGACCCTTTCTTTTCCCGGCAGAGGGTCCGTCTTCAATCTCCGGAAGTGTCGCCACCCAGAAAGGCCTTAGGGTCTGCTGCCGGTCAGGGATGTGAATGCGGATCTGGGACATGCTCTATATGGCAGCATTTGATGTCATTTATGGGGGTCACACTTTGAACCGTGCCAAGCCCTTTGCCGAGCTCTGTGCAAAGCCCTGTGCCAAGCCCTGTGCCAAGCCCCGTGCCAAGCCCCGTGCCAATAAGTGGGTAACACAAGGCTGGCACCTCCTGTCGAACCCCCACCTGAGGCGAGAGACTCAGTCAGCCTCACAAATGTGCTGGCCTTGCGGTCAGTTGTGGTGGACAATGTGAGAAAGAAAGTTTGGCCTGGGGGTGCCACCAAAATGCCACTTCAGTGCCACGTCCTAGGTCTTGTTCCCAGACTTCTGCTAACCTAACTGGGAACACTTCTCTGGAAGTAAGCCTCATTAAACTCAGTGGAGTTTACTTCAGAGTAGACATTCATTTATGTGGTCACACTTTGAACTGCGCCAAGTCCCGTGCCAACCTTAATCCTTAATTAAGGATTGCAGCCTTAATCACACTTATGCTCATGCTGGACGATCCGGATCAGGACCACAGTGCCCAGAAGAAAGAGCACTGCAATCCACAATGCTCTTTCCTGGGAGTAAGATCCATTGAACACAATGGGGCGTACTTCTGAGTAGACATGCTTAGGATTGCTTGTGGCCTTTTCTGCCTCCACCGCAACCTGTATCTGGATCACTCTGTCCCTGTCTTGCCAGGATCAGGGCCCTATAGGATTGCAACCTTCCTAAACACACTTTCCTGGGAATAAGCCCCATTGAACACAATGGACTTAGTTTTGGGTAAACTTGGTTAGGATTGTGCTCTTAGACTGCAATCCTAAGTGCACTTTCCTGGGAGTAAGACCCATTGAACACAATAGGGCTTCCTTTTGAGTAAATGTGGTTAGGATTGTGCTCTTAGACTGCAATCCTAAATGCACTTTCCTGGGAGTAAGCCCTAGTGAACTCAATGGAACTTACTTCTGAGTAGACACAAATAGGATTGCACTGTTAGTCCCTGCAAAGCAGCCTGAGTACTACATTTGGAGACTGGTGTGCTAGATTCCAAGATGTCGACATCCGGCTTCTGGGGGGTCCGGACCCCCCACTTTGAAAACCACTGCTATAATGCGCCTCGTGTTGCAACAAATTTTGGGGTGATTGTGGGTTTCGTCCCACAATCCGTCCAACTCGCAACTATGGGATTTTCTTGCTTTCGATGCTGTGGCTCGTAGGCAGGTTGACCGCATGACCGGATATTTCCGGATTTGTCCTCTTCTTTAGCCTCCTGTCCGGGTGTCCTCCAAAAGGGCTTCATTGTCCTCCATTTTGCAACGGTATGCAATACCCCATCATGTCATGTGTCGTTGGATTCGTATCGAAGAGCAGAATCCGATGCAAAATATGGCTTTGAGATATCTCCTTCCTATCAAACGTTATGTCCCCAAAAAACTGAAAATAAAAAATATGCATTGAGCTCTATGGGAAAGTGAAAGTGCCCAATATTGCGGCTTTACTCATGAGTAGGCAAACATGCCACTGTACGCCAGAAAGGCCAGGCTGAGACAAATCCAAGACCTTGTCCTCCTTTTGAGGTTTGGGTATCTGGTCACCCTCCTCGCAGGCTCTTCTCTTGAACGGGCCCCGGCTTGGGATGTGGCCGTCCTGCATCCAGCCCATGTTTCCACGGTCAGCTGGAATTCCCAGGCCCGAGTCGGCGGCCAGCACTGAGTCACCTCCTGGCACAAACCCCATGTCCCTTTTGTGCCGTCCAAACATTCCAGGGCCGTTCCCTCCCCTCTCTTGGGACGAGGAGGGCAGATGGACTCGACAGTGGAAACTCCGACGCTCCGCGTTTGGAGACGTTGCACCTTCCCTCCCCGAGGGCACCGGCAGGTTCTTCTTCCCTACGTTGCCGAAAAAGGCTTGAAATCCATTTCAAGAAAGATCAACTGGAGAAGGGCTGCCCGTCAGAGTCTGCCTCTCCCCCCTTTACCCCGTGGCTGTTTCCTGCCACTATTTGGGGCCGGCATCCTCTTGGGGCCGGAGCAGCTTGGCTGGGATTCAGAAGTCCAAAAAAGAGACTCGGTCTGATCAGCGCCAAGTTTTTCTCTGCCTGTCGGAGCAGGAGACGGAGATGGGCCTTGTCTCCAAAGCAGAACTTCGGAGAAGAGGAATGGGGTCAACTGGGGACAAAAGGCTGGCCTGATCCTGCTGAAATGGGGGTACCGGGAAGGGGAATATAATAATATACTTGATTTGTATCCCACCTTTTTTTAACTAGGACTCCGAACAATTAATGTTCATTAAAAACATCCATTATGTTTTTAATTTTAATGAATGTCCATAAATGTCCACTAAAAACATCAACATTTAAAAAATCAACATTCAAAATGAATAATTAAAACCAAAATACAATATCTATCTGTCTGTCTGTCTGTCTGTCAACCCCTCCTTCCAATATCTATCTATCTATCTATCTATCTATCTATCTATCTATCTATCTATCTATCTATCTATCTATCTATCTATCTATCTGTCTGTCTGTCTGTCTGTCTGTCTGTCTGTCTGTCCCTTCCTTCCATATCTATCTATCTATCTATCTATCTATCTATCTATCTATCTATCTATCTATCTATCTATCTATCTATCCCTTCCTTCCATATCTATCTATCTATCTATCTATCTATCTATCTATCTATCTATCTATCTATCTATCTATCTATCTATCTATCTATCTATCTGTCTGTCTGTCTGTCTGTCTGTCTGTCTGTCTGTCTGTCTTAAATGAAAAGTCACTGATTTGACGCACTGACTGATTGACTCATCAACGTCCAGCCAAAACCACCGGGCCTAGAAGCGTGAAATTTGGGGTGGGTGTTCCTTCCGTGACGGAGGGGTGCACTAAGAACCGGTTTTCGGAAATTCCAACTGGAAGGGGGTGAAAAGGGGCGCAGCATGTTTTCCTCCCTATTTAAATAAATCATTATGCCCATTTTGCTGATGGGGAAGACTGAGGTTGTGAAGAAATGGGTTTACTCAGGACTGAGGTCCAGCATGTTAACACAATCCCCCCAAACCGGGCTTGTCCTGGTTTTCTGGAACCTATGGCAACCCTAGGAAAAGAACGTATCTCTGACCACTCTATCCGTCTATTCCTCATGTCCAGGAGGACTAAACACATGGGAAACATCTATGTTGGTTTCCCATAGGAGTGACTCATGGCACAATCCTAACTAATTTAGGTGGGCCTAAGTCACCGGTCATAACTTCTCGTGGTGGTGTAGGGAGACTCAGAAGTCTCTTATGCCACTTTTGTGACACCCCTAGGTTGGCACAGGACTTACGGTGGGGCTTATGCCAGCCTAGCTGGAGATTAGGATTGTATCCTGATGGCCCAATTTAGGCTGGCCTAACTCCACTAGCATATTTTTCTGTGGTTGTGTTGGCACTGGCCTAACCCACCCCGGAGTGGCGCAGTGGTGCCAGAGTGGCCTAACCCACCCCGGAGTGGCGCAGTGGTGCCAGAGTGGCCTAACCCACCCCGGAGTGGCGCAGTGGTGCCGGAGTGGCCTAACCCACCCCGGAGTGGCGCAGTGGTGCCAGAGTGGCCTAACCCACCCCGGAGTGGCGCAGTGGTGCCGGAGTGGCCTAACCCACCCCGGAGTGGCGCAGTGGTGCCGGAGTGGCCTAACCCACCCCAGAGTGGTGCCGGAGTGACGCAGTGATGACACCCCCAGGCCAGCATGGGACTGGGGGCTAGGACTGCTAACTGGGGGTTAGGCCAGTTGGCCTGGGGGTGTCGCAAAAGTGCCACTTGTGGGGAGGTTGCCAGTGCACTGACATGTGTCAGCCTTGCCACACCACCGTGGGAACGGGGAAACAGGTGAGTTGCGCTGTCCTAAATTGGTTAGGATTTTGCCCCGAATCTTCCTGTTGATACTTAACCTCGACAGAGATCTGAGTGACAACATGTGTGCCTTGGGGTGAATTACCGAGTGTAAGTGTAGAGGAAATGTCGGGTGACCCTATTTCAGATTTCTTGGCTTGCTCTGAGCGGAAGAGGCTTGTCGTCCTATAAACTTGTTTACATTTGGTGACATCCGGTTGTGGGTGCAAAACTTCCCTGCGACACCTTGTCGTGTGGCCGCACTCCGAAACTTGACAACTTCCCTAAAATTTGGCTGCCCCCCAAGTGCGTCCTTTCCGAGGACCTCAAAGAGGATCCAAAAGGAGCGGATACTTAGATGTTTTGGACGTAACAAATGGGGCCGGAGTTGCCCCCTTGGGACCCCTTAGTGGAGAGAGGATGCCGGTTGTCCCTTAGTTATATAAGTATAGTGTGTGCATTAGATTCGTTGGTTAATTATTTTCGAGTAAGTGTAGTATTTTGATTGTAAATATAGGGTGCGCATTAGATTCAATGGTTAATTAGATTTGAGTAAGTGTGGTATTTTGATTATAAGTATAGGGTGCGCATTAGAGTTAATGGTTAATTAGATTCGAGTAAATGTGTTATTTTGATTATAAGTATAGGGCATGCATTAGATTTGATGGTAGATTCGAGTAAATGTGGTATTTTGATTATATGTGCAGGATGCGCATTAGATTTGATTAGTTTTGAGTAAATGTGGTGGTTTGATTACAAGTATAGGATGCACATTAGATTTGATAGTTAATTAGATTCTAGTACATGGGGTGTTTTGATTATAAGTATAGGGTGCACATTAGATTCGATGGTTAGATTCTAGTAAATGGGGTATTTTGATTATAAGTGCAGGGTGTGCATTAGATTCGATGGTTAGATTCGAGTAAATGAGGTATTTTATTATAAGTATAAGGTGTGCATTAGATTCGAAGGCGCATTTGAATCGAGTAAACAGTTCTCATGTTTGCCTGCATGTTCCAGATCAGGATATGCTTGGGTTGAGTAAGGGGTCTGACCCCTTTGGACCGCGACCTAAGGAAAGGGTTTTGCAACTTCCAGGCCTTGCTGCAATGGGAATCACCCGCAGTCACAAAGCAAATGTGGAAGTGGTCCCCAAATGTGGAAGTGGCCCCCCCACAACCCCATAGGGGATTGGTGCACATGGGGGAATGATGCGTACGGGAGATGTTGTGCATGGGGGGATTGGGAGATGCTGCGCATAGGGGGATTGGGGGTTGATGCGCATGGGGGAATGATGTGCATGGGTGATGCTGCGCATGGGTAATTCTGTGCATGGGAAGTTGATGAGCTTCCCACAACCGGCACATGATGCTCTGATAACCGAGCTGCAAAGGCTGGGAATCTGGAGGTGAAATCTTCCAGAGGGAACCTTCAAAGGTCACCTAGTCTGACCTCCTTGACCGTCCTTTCTAAGAATGACTTTATTGATTAGGGTCAGTGTGCAGGTTAGGGGGCTGGTGCAATGAGGGTCTTCTGCTAATTATTTTTAATTGATTATTAATTAATTAATATTATTAATTAATTTTAATTATTTTTTAAATTTTTAATTCATGAAAAATAAATATGGTTTTATGGATGACTGAAGAGAATTATGGCAACCCTACCAGAGCCATTGTTAGCTGTCTGTTTGTTTGTGCGGCGCCGTTCATGTACGGGGGCGTTCTGGACAGGATGAGAATACCACGCTCTGCCCCAAGGGGCTTCCAATCTAGGTAAGGGCACAAGGGAGACGACACGTGGAAGGAAGGGAAATGGATGCCAGGATTAATATGTGGTTATTCCAATTACTCATCCTTCAGCTTAATTACTGCGGGAAGACGGAGTGCTGCGCACTGTTTCTTGTTGTGCGCGTCAATGACTGTCAAGGAGAGCCCCAGGGAAGCTTCCCACACGGGGTGCTTTTCATCTTTTATCCCAGCTAAATGAGGAGGGTGTGCATGAAACCGAGAAGGGGATTCCGTTGTGGGGAACACACGGGTACAACTGCATGGCTTCCCACCACATGTTCTTGCAATGGCGGTGTGTTCCTGTGGCCGAGGTGGCCTTACAATGTCCACCCCCCCTTACCAAAAGGGTAACCGGAAAAAAGAGGACAAAATATAGGGCATCAAAATTCAGGACTTGATCAGTCAATCATTCAACGACCCCATTGCTGTGTGGGAAAAATGCTGAAGAAAAAGAAGTATCCATCCATCCATCCATCCATCCTTTCCTCCCTCCCTCCCTCCTTCCCTCAATCAATCAATCAATCAATCAATCAAACAATCAATCAATCAATCAATCAATCAATGACGCCGTCACTATGTGGAAAAATGCTGAAGAAAAAGAAGAATCAATCCATCCATCCATCCATCCATGCATCCAACCTTTCATCCATCACTCACTCACTCACTCACTCACTCACTCACTCACTCACTCACTCACTCACTCAATCAATCAATCAATCAATCAATCAATCAATCAATCAATCAATGACCCTTTCACTGTGTGGGAAAAATGCTGAAGAAAAAGAAGAATCAATCCATCCATCCATCCATCCATCATTCACTCACTCACTCACTCACTCACTCACTCACTCACTCACTCACTCACTCACTCACTCAATCAATCAATCAATCAATCAATCAATCAATGACCCTTTCACTGTGTGGAAAAAATGCTGAAGAAAAAGAAGAATCAATCCATCCATCCATCCATCCATGCATCCAACCTTTCATCCATCCATCCATCCATCCATCCATCCATCCATCACTCACTCACTCACTCACTCACTCACTCACTCACTCACTCACTCACTCACTCACTCACTCACTCACTCAATCAATCAATCAATCAATCAATCAATCAATCAATCAATGACCCTTTCACTGTGTGGGAAAAATGCTGAAGAAAAAGAAGAATCAATCAATCCATCCATCCATGCATCCAACCTTTCATCCATCCATCCATCCATCCATCCATCCATCCATCCATCACTCACTCACTCACTCACTCCCTCACTCACTCCCTCACTCAATCAATCAATCAATCAATCAATCAATCAATCAAACAATCAATCGTATTTATATGCCGCTTTTCAAAGAAAAGTTAAGGACATACTGACCACCTCTCTTCCCATGACCTGGATTTGAAAAGGGGAAGAATGGGGTGGTGGGCTCTAGAGGAAAGAGGGAGAGAATACAGAGGGTGTGTTGTTGAGGATAAAGGAAGTGTGGGGGTGGGCTAGAGCAGGAAGGGGGAAGTGTGGAGGAGAGACGTCTCGCTTGGTATACGCGAGGTTCACACGTCCTATTAGATTTTTGGTATTAATGTGATGTGCCTGGTCATTCCAAGAGGAAGGATGAAGCCCAGATGTGGTTGCAACTCTGACCATTAGTTTCTCTTTCCCTTTTTAGGTCCCACCCGCAGGAGACGTCTCTGCCGGTGCTGGTGGTAGCGACAGGGACCAAGAGCCAAGATGTCCGAGACACTGAATCTGGAGAAGGGCTGCACGGTGGACGAGCTTCTCCACGGCTGCATCGAGGCCTTCGGTAAAGGTGGAGGGGGCGGCCAATTCCTGGGAACCATACTGGGGATCCAGCCTTTGACATGGAAAGTGCCACGGGTGGTAGAGCCATTGATAGCGGGAGAAAAATGATGGAACAAGCTCAGGGAAGAAGCATCAACGTTACCAGAGATAGAAAAAGTTGTGTGAGTTCAGACTCAAATCAAGTCTGGGGTCACCGAATCTCTGCTACGCGAATTGACTCTAAGAGACACCTGACTCTATGAGTGACTCTATGAGTCACGAGTCTATGAAATAAGTCGGGTAACACTATGAGTCAACCGACTCTACAAGTGACTCTAGAGTGATTCTATGAGTCACGAGTCTACAAATTAAGTCGGGTGACACTATGAGTGACTCTATGAGTGACTCTAGAGTGCCTCTGCGACTTAAGAGTCTACAAATTAAGTCAGTTAACACTACGAGTGACCCGACACTATGAATGACTCTGGAGTGACTCTATGAGTCACAAGTCTATGAATTAAGTTGGGTAACACTACAAGTCACTTGACTCTACGAGTGACTCTTATGAGTGTCTCTGTGAGTCACAAGCCTACAAATTAAGTTGTGTGACTCATAGTGTTATCTGACAATTTGTAGACTCGTGACTCAAGAGTCACTCTAGAGTGACTCTAGACTCGAGGGTGACTACGAGTCACAAGTCTACAAATTAAGTTGGAGAACACCATGAGTCACTCGTCTCTACAAGTGACTCTAGAGTGACTCTGAGTCACACGTCTACAAATTAAGTTGGGTGACAGTACGAGTTACCCGTCTCTACGAGTGACTCTACAGTAACTCTATGAGTCACGAAACTACGAATTAAGTTGTTTGACACTACGAGTGACTCTATGAGTCACAAGTCTACAAATTAAGACGGGTGACGCTACTAGTCAACTGACTCTACAAGTGACTCTATGAGTGACTCTAGAGTGACTCTCCAAGTCACAAGTCTACAAATTAAAATGGGTGATGCTACGAGTCAACCGACTCTACAAGTGACTCTATGAGTGACTCTAGAGTAACTCTGTGAGTGACACTACCAAGTCCGTGAGTGTTTTCAAGTGTTTTCAAGCAGTTTACTCAACTTGAGTTTACTCAACTCGAGTCACTTGTTGGGTGACTCTACTCGAGTTACGAGTAGCATGGATCCCCATCCAGACACGGGGGACTTGGTGACTCGTGTCAAGCAAAGACACAAGCCACTGCTAGGCATATCCATTGACGGATAGTGATCACACCTATGGTGACAGCCCAGTGGTGCTGGGCGCACTGATGTCGAAGCATGCTGGAAGTGCGCAGGCATGCGCATGTAGGTGTTTCCTTCCAGCCCACCTTCTGTGTATTCCTGTCTGCTCTGATTTGGTTTTGTCTCCATGTACAGATGACGAAGGCAAGGTTCGAGACCCCCAGCTGGTGCGCATGTTCCTTATGATGCATTCCTGGTACATCCCATCCTCAGAGCTGGCTGCCAAGTTGCTACACATATATCCTTTGACCCCCCCCCCCGACCCACGGCATCATTAAGGGGTGCAGTGGGTATAGACCACACCAGATGAAACCCTCAGGAGGGTGACACCACTGGGAATATTGATAACCTTGATATTTTTGAATAATACCAATATGCAGTGATTATTTTCTAGAAATAAAGGTGGGGGCACCCACTGTGAAGATGTTATAAAGGTGGGGGTGCTCCCCATAACGGTGGGGTACTCACCATGAAGATGCTGTAAAGGTGGGGTGCTCACCATAAAGGTGGGGTACTAACCATGAAGATGTTATAAAGGTGGGGTGCTCACCAAAAAGGTGGAGGGACTAACCATGAAGATGTTATAAAGGTGGGTACTAAAAGGTGGGGGTACTCACCATGAAGATGTTATAAAGGTGGGGTGCTCACCAAAAAGGTGGAGGGACTAACCATGAAGATGTTATAAAGGTGGGTACTAAAAGGTGGGGTACTAACCATGAAGATGTTATAAATGTGGGGTGCTCACCAAAAAGGTGGAGGGACTAACCATGAAGATGTTATAAAGGTGGGGTGCTCACCAAAAAGGTGGAGGTACTTACCATGAAGATGTTATAAAGGTGGGGTGCTCACCATAAAGGTGGGGTACTCACCATGAAGATGTTATAAAGGTGGGGTGCTCACCCTAAAGGTGGGGGTACTCTCTATGAAGATGTTTCAAGGTGGGGGTGCTCACCATAAAGGAGGGGGCACTCATTATGAAGATGATATAAAGGTGGGGTGCTCACCATAAAGGTGGGGTACTCGCCATGAAGATGTTATAAAGGTGGGGGTGCTCACCATAAAGGTGGAGGTACTTACCATGAAGATGTTAAAAAGGTGGGGTGCTCACCATAAAGGTGGGGTACTCGTCATGAAGATGTTATAAAGGTGGGGGTGCTCACCAAAAAGGTGGAGGGACTAACCATGAAGATGTTATAAAGGTGGGTACTAAAAGGTGGGGGTACTCACCATGAAGATGTTATAAAGGTGGGATGCTCACCATAAAGGTGGGGTACTCGCCATGAAGATGTTATAAAGGTGGGGGTGCTCACCATAAAGGTGGGGTATTCGTCATGAAGATGTTATAACGGTGGTGTGCTCACCATAATGATGGAGGTACTGACCATGAAGATGTAATAAAAGTGGGGGTACTTAAAGGTGGGGGGTACTAACCATGAAGATGTTATAAAGGGGGGGTATTATGGTGGTGAAAATATATAGAACTTCTTCTCCCTTTTGCTAACCATCTTGGATCTTGCTGGCTGAAGTGGAAAACAGTAACCACTGCACCGTACGGCCTTTCGTGCACCTGAAAGCCTCGTGTATAATGTTGACCTGCCTACCTGAGGTTCTCTAGCTTAAAACTACCCCATGGTATGTGTGGGGCCCTTATTCTTCCTATCCTTTTATTCTCCTTAACTCTGCCCTGAACATACCAGGAGTCCCGTGGGCCGGAGAACCATTCCCTACAGGTCAAAACTTGCCATCTGGTTAGGTAAGTGTTGGTGCAGAGGGTGGGACAGACAGACAGACAGACAGCATCAAGACTTCAGGCAATGGGTTATATGAGCTTCTCATTACCTGTATTTTCACTGGAGGCTCTGCCGGACCCGTAGAAATGCAGTGTGACCCACCAACAGGGTCCAGGACCCACAGTTTGAGAAAAACTGGTCTTGACACAAGAGAGACAACATTGGACAGGAAAGGTTCTAGGGAGAGAGCTAGACACATGGTATATGGTATACACATGGTATAGTATATGGTATAGCTAGACACATGATATATCGTATATGGTATAGTATATAGTATAGCTAGACACGTGGTATACGGTATACACATGGTAGACATAGTATATGGTATAGACACATGGTATATGGTATAGTATATGGAATAGCTAGACACATGGTAAATGGTATAGACATTTGGTATATGGTACAGCTAGACACATGGTATATGATATATGCATGGTAGACACATGGTATATGGTATAGCTAGACACATGGTATATGGTATAAGCATGGTAGATACATGGTATATGGTATAGACACATGGTATATGGTATAGTATGTGGTATAGCTCGACCCATGGTATATAGTATACGCATGGTATATGGTATAGCTAGACACATGGTATATGGTATAGACACATGGTATATGGTATAGTATATGGAATAGCTAGACACATGGTATATGGTATACACATGGTAGACACATGGTATAGCTAGACACATGGTATATGGTATATGCATGGTAGGTACATTGTATATGGTATAGACACATGGTATATGGTTTAGTATGTGGTATAGCTAGACACATGGTATATGGTATACGCATGGTATATGGTATAGCTAGACACATGGTATATTGTATACACATGGTAGACACATTGTATATGGTATAGACACATGGTATATGGTATAGCTAGACACATGGTATATGGTATACGCATGGTAGACACATGGTATATGGCACAGACACACGGTGTATGGTATAGTATATGGTATAGCTAGACACATGGAATATGGTATAGTCCTCTATACTCCTCCATTTCTGGATGCAACTGTAACTGTCATGCCTGGTCTTGGCAGGTATTGGATCTCGGCGTTCCCCGCAGAATTCGATCTCAACCCCGAATTGGCAGAGCAGATCAAGGAGTTGAAGGAGCTTCTGGGCCAGGAAGGGAATCAGAGCCACAGTGACCTCATTGACATCGAGAGCGTGTAGGTCAACAGTGGGGGGCACCCACCATGGCCCTCTCAACCCTTCCCAGTACTTTGGGTGGCTTCACACTTGAGGGCTATATTCCTGTGGGGGGGGGGGGGCGGTGGGGGGGTAGGGAGCAACTCCAGTATAAATCATAAGAACTTTTAAGTCATACCCTACAATCCAGAGTAACTACGGGAGCACGTAAAGACATTACATGCACGTATGTGTTAAGGGTTGTGAAAGTGGGATATTCGCCAGTTCCATTTCCATCCCATCCCGAGGCTGACGTCTTCCGCTCCCCTTTTCCAGGCCGACCTATAAGTGGAAGAGGCAAGTCACGCAACGCCAGCCGGTGGCGCAGAAAAAACGCAAAACCTCGTTGCTCTTTGATCACTTGGAGTCCGGAGAACTGGCCGAACACCTCACCCACCTGGAGTACCGTTCCTTCAGCAAGATCCTGGTGAGAATCCAGAAGGACACCCTGTGGCAGGGAGTTCCACCGATAATCTCCTCAACGGAAGGATACCCTGCAGCAGGGAGTTCCACAGATTGCTTAATTCTCCTCTACGGAAGGACACCCTGCAGCAGGGAGTTCCACAGATTGCTTAATTCTCCTCTATGGAAGGATACCCTGCAGCAGGGAGTTCCGCAGATTGCTTAATTCTCCTCAATGGAAGGATACCCTGCAGCAGGGAGTTCCACAGATTGCTTAAATCTCCTCTACGGAAGGATACCCTGCAGCAGGGAGTTCCACAGATTGCTTAATTCTCCTCTATGGAAGGATACCCTGCAGCAGGGAGTTCCACAGATTGCTTAATTCTCCTCTACGGAAGGATACCCTGCAGCAGGGAGTTTCACAGATTGCTTAATTCTTCTCTACGGAAGGACACCCTGCAGCAGGGAGTTCCGCAGATTGCTTAAATCTCCTCTACGGAAGGATACCCTGCAGCAGGGAGTTCCGCAGATTGCTTAATTCTCCTCTACGGAAGGATACCCTGCAGCAGGGAGTTTCACAGATTGCTTAATTCTCCTCTATGGAAGGATACCCTGCAGCAGGGAGTTCCGCAGATTGCTTAAATCTCCTCTATAGAAGGACACCCTGCAGCAGGGAGTTCCGCAGATTGCTTAAATCTCCTCTATGGAAGGATACCCTGCAGCAGGGAGTTCCACAGATTGCTTAATTCTCCTCTATGGAAGGATACCCTGCAGCAGGGAGTTTCACAGATTGCTTAATTCTCCTCTATGGAAGGATACCCTGCAGCAGGGAGTTCCACAGATTGCTTAATTCTCCTCTATGGAAGGATACCCTGCAGCAGGGAGTTCCACAGATTGCTTAATTCTCCTCTATGGAGGGATACCCTGCAGCAGGGAGTTCCACAGATTGCTTAATTCTCCTCTATGGAAGGATACCCTGCAGCAGGGAGTTCCACAGATTGCTTAATTCTCCTCTATGGAAGGATACCCTGCAGCAGGGAGTTCCACAGATTGCTTAATTCTCCTCTACGGAAGGATACCCTGCAGCAGGGAGTTTCACAGATTGCTTAATTCTCCTCTACGGAAGGATACCCTGCAGCAGGGAGTTCCACAGATTGCTTAATTCTCCTCTACGGAAGGATACCCTGCAGCAGGGAGTTCCGCAGATTGCTTAATTCTCCTCTACGGAAGGATACCCTGCAGCAGGGAGTTTCACAGATTGCTTAATTCTCCTCTATGGAAGGATACCCTGCAGCAGGGAGTTCCACAGATTGCTTAATTCTTCTCTATGGAAGGATACCCTGCAGCAGGGAGTTCCACAGATTACTTAAATCTCCTCTACAGAAGGACACCCTGCAACAGGGAGTTCCACAAATTACTTGAATCTCCTCTATGGAAGGACAGGACACTCTGCGGCAGGGAGTTCCACAGACTACTTAAATCTCCTCTATGGAAGGACACCCTGCGGCAGGGAGTTCCACAGACTACTTAAATCTCCTCTATGGAAGGACACCCTGCGGCAGGGAGTTCCACAGATTATTTAAATCTCCTCTACGGAAGGACACCCTGTGGCAGGGAGTTCCACAGATTACTTAATCTCCTCTACTGAAGGACACCCTGCAGCAGGGTGTTCCACAGATTACATAATCTCCTCTACAGAAGGAGATCTTACAATGATCTACGGAGATCTTGACTTAGAGTCTCCATTCCACGTTGGGGAACCCCATCCCTTCCTTGATCTTGCCCCCAAATGTCAAACTGCTGCCCCTCCAAACCCCTAATTCTCTGCTCCTCCTTTTTTTGGGACCCAGTTCCAGGACTACCACAGTTTTGTCATGCACGGCTGCACGGTGGACAACCCCATTCTGGAGCGCTTCATCACCCTCTTCAACAGCGTCTCCCAGTGGGTGCAGCTCATGGTTCTCAGCAAGCCCACGGCTCAGCAGCGGGCCCAGGTCATCACCCGCTTCGTCATGGTGGCTCAGGTGAGGTTCTGCCAGGTTCTGATGGTGCTCACTTGATTCGGATAGTGGAGACTCTCTAGCCCCTCCTCTTCTGTCCTCCACGCTTTCTCTTCCGCTTTGTTCTCTCCTTTTCCGCATCCAGGGAGTGAGGCACTCTAGCCCACCACTCTGCTCTCCTTCCTACTCTGCCTTTATTTCCAAATTCATTTATTTCCATCGTTTCCAAATCTAGGGTGTGGGACACTCGAACCCACCACAGTCCTTTACTCCATGCTGCCCCTTCTTTTCCTAATCCAGAGTGTGAGAAAATCTAGCCTGCCACTCTCCTCTCCTCGTCAATCAATCAATCAATCAATCAATCAATCAATCAATCAATCAATCAATCAATCAATCAGTCAGTCAGTCAGTCAGTCAGTCAATCCATCCATCCATCCATCAGCCAGCCAGCCAGCCAGCCTGCCTGCCTGCCTGCCTGCCTGTCTGTCTATGAGTGTGTGAGTGAATGTCTGTCTGTCTGTCTATGAGTGTGTGAGTGAATGTCTGTCTGTCTGTTTATGAGTATGTGAGTGAATGTCTGTCTGTCTGTCTGTCTGTCTCTCTGTCTGTCTATGAGTGCATGAGTGATTCTGCCTGTCTGTCTGTCTGTCTGTTAGTGAGTGAATCTGCCTACCTACCTATGAGTGAGTGAATCTGTCTGTCTGTCTGAGTGAGTGAGTGAGTGAATCTGCCTGCCTGTCTATGAGTGAGTGAGTGAATTTGTCTGTCTGTCTGCCTGTCTGCCTGCCTGCCTGCCTGCCTGCCTGTCTGTCTGTCTATGAGTATGTGAGTGAATGTCTGTCTGTCTGTCTGTCTGTCTGTGAGTGAGTGATTCTGTCTGTCTGTCTGTCTGTCTGTCTGAGTGAGTGAGTGAGTGAATCTGCCTACCTGTCTATGAGTGAGTGAGTCTGTCTGTCTGTCTGACAGTGAGTGAGCGAATCTGCCTGCCTGTCTGTCTGTCTATGTGTGAGTGAGTGAATATGTCTGTCTGTCTGAGTGAGTGAATCTGCCTGCCTGCCTGTCTATGAGTGAGTGAGTGAGTCTGTCTATCAGTGAGAGAGTGAGTGAAACTATCTTCCTGCCTGCCTGTCTATGAGTAAGTGAATCTATCTATGAGTGGGAGTGAGTGAATCTGCCTGCCTGTCTGTCTGTCTATGAGTGAGTGAGTGAATCTGTCTGTCTGTCTGTCTGTCTGTCTGTCTGAGTGAGTGTGAATCTGCCTGCCTGTCTATGAGTGAGTGAGTCTGTTTGTCTGTCAGTGAGTGAGCGAATCTGCCTGCCTGTCTGTCTGTCTATGTGTGAGTGAGTGAATATGTCTGTCTGTCTGAGTGAGTGAATCTGCCTGCCTGCCTGTCTATGAGTGAGTGAGTGAGTCTGTCTATCAGTGAGAGAGTGAGTGAAACTATCTTCCTGCCTGCCTGTCTATGAGTAAGTGAATCTATCTATGAGTGGGTGAATCTGCCTGCCTGTCTGTCTGTCTATGAGTGAGTGAGTGAATCTGTCTGTCTGTCTGTCTGTCTGTCTGTCTGAGTGAGTGTGAATCTGCCTGCCTGTCTATGAGTGAGTGAGTCTGTTTGTCTGTCAGTGAGTGAGCGAATCTGCCTGCCTGCCTGCCTGTCTGTCTGTCTATGTGTGAGTGAGTGAAAATGTCTGTCTGTCTGTCTCTGTCTGTCTGTCTGTCTGAGTGAGATTTAACTACACATTAGGTAAAGAAATCTTTTGTCTGCCCCAACTCTCCCAACATTCAATGTTAGTGGGGAGCTTAGAGGTCATCTAGTCTAGCTCCACGACCAGTGTAGGTGACCACATCATTGCAAGAAGGTGGTCGACCACCCTCTACGTCTGACAAGGGAGAGGCTGATGGTGCTGGTGCCAGGCATCGCTTACACTTGAGAAACTCTTCAATCCGCTCCTCCAGCTTCAGAGAAGCCTCCTGCCTGCTTGTGCGCCGAACCGTGATGTGGATCACGACCGTGTTGTGGAGGTGGCGTGTTTTTAACTCCACAAGTCGCCTCCAGCTCTAATTAGCCACGGCGGTGGCGACACAATTGGAACCCTGTTTGGGTTTATCTTCTCCTCGTGGGCAGCGCGTGAAATTCAGGGTAACCTTTCTTTGCAGGATCACTTCCCTTGGAAGGAGAACGAGACCCATGAGCGAGTGTCAACGCCAGCCGTTCTATAAATATCTGTTGGTGCGCTCACGGGCTGGGGAGGGAAGGGACAGACTCATCAAATGGCACAAGTTGAATTCTCCTGCAGGCAATACTCAGGGGCCAGATCCAGCAAAGGCCTCTGAGATAGACCTGCCCGGACCTGCCCAGGACCTTGTGGTATCGGAGTTGGTGCACCAAAATGCTGCCCTTCTTGAATGGTTCCTCCTCCTCCTCTGTGGATTGAGGGGAAGTGGATGTGTGGGGGAGATAAAAATAGTGGGCCAGACTGGCAAAAATGCTCCAAATGGTGTAGCCAAAACGGGGGTAGAGAAAGTCTTGGAGGGAGCATCCATCCATCCATCCATCCATCCATCCATCCATCCATCCATCCATCCATCCATCCATCCATCCATTTATCTATCCCTTCCTTTCATCCATCCATCCTTCCATGTCTGTCTGTCTCTCTGTCTGTCTCTCTGTCTGTCTGTCTTTCATCCATCCATCCCTTCCATATCTATCTGTCTGTCTGTCCGTCCATCCGTCCTTTCCGTCCATCCGTCTGTCTCTTCCTTCCTTTCATCTATCCATCCCTTCCATATCTGTCTGTCCATCCGTCTGCCCTTTCCAGGTCTGTCCATCCATCTGTCTTTTCCTTTCTTTCATCCAACCATCCGTCCGTCCATCCATCCATCCGTCCGTCTGTCTATCTGTCTGTCTGACTGTCTGTCCCTTCCTTTCATCCATCCATCCCTTCCATATCTATCTATCTATCTATCTATCTATCTATCTATCTATCTATCTATCTATCTATCTATCTATCTATCTATCTATCTATCTATCTATCTATCTAGCCATCCATCCATCCATCCATCCATCCATCCATCCATCCATCCATCCATCCATCTACAGTATTTCTATACTGCTTCTCAACTAAAAAGTTTACAAAGTTTGTAAACTTTGAGTCTCAACTAAAAAGTTTACAAAGCAGTTTACAAAGAAAATTAAAAAATAATGTCTAATGGGCATTAATGAGCATATAAGGGGCTCCTTTATCTCTCCTTTGGAGCCATACAGACTGTGCAGCCCTCCGAAACCGACTGCTCCACCCCCTCTAGCTGGCTCCACTGGCTCCAAGAACTCACCATTCTTCTCCTCCACACTTCCTGTTCTGCCATCTCCTTTCCTCCACACTTCCTCTTCTTCTCCCTGCCTGATCAACCCAGTACAGAAAAAGAAGTGTGGTGGAGGCAGTAACTGATGTTACTCTCTCTATTTGGGCAACAGAGGTGGGCACTGGCATTGGAAAAGTGCCGAGAAAGAAAGACACTTTCCTGGGAGTAAGACCCATTGAGCTTTCTTTTGAGTAAACATGGTTAGGATTGTGCCATATATTCCAAAAAACTGATCTCTCTTTCCACTGTTTCCCCCATCCTTTGCCTGCCACCCCCACCACTTGGTATCTGTCTGGCCATCCACACATGGGCAGAGGCTACTCCAGCTGCAGAATTTCAACACACTCATGGCCGTGGTGGGGGGGCTCAGCCATAGCTCCATCTCTCGCCTTAAGGAGACGCACAGCTTTGTCAGCCCGGAGACCAACAAGGTAGGGGAGAACAGAGGGGTTTGGTTGTGGTGGGGAGAGAGGTTGACGTTGGAGGACCCATAGGGGGAGGGGCAGAAAAAAATTAAGGGGTTAACATGAAGACGCACCAGGAGTTGAGTTTTGCCATGCGACGGATGATGATGAGTTTCCCAGTATTCCCAGCATGAGTATTCCCAGTGTTAGCACAGGTCCTCATGCCTGTTTACAAACATACATGTACCACATCCTGAGTCCTTGGTTATGCAGAGCTCAGTGCTAGTTGGCAACATCCCTCCAGAGTTTTATTCTGATGTGTTTCTGGGGGAGAGAAGGCTGAGGGTTCTATTCCTACATGAGGGAAAGTAGGTCGAGGGTTCTAGTTTCATGTGCATTGGGGCAGAGAAGGTTGAGGGTTCTATTCCAACGTGTCTCTGGGGCAAGGAAGATTGAAGTTTCTATTCCCACATGTTTCTGGGGTAGAGAAAGCTGAGGGTTCTATTTCCACACATCTCTGGGGCAGGGAAGGTTGAGGGTTCTATTCCCACATGAGGGAGAGTAGGTTGAGGGTTCTAGTCTCTCGGTCGAGGGTTCTATTCCCTATTCTATGTGGGGCAGAGAAAGTTGAGGGTTCTATTCCAACGTGTCTCTGGCGCAGGGAAGACTGAAGTTTCTGTTCCCACATGTTTCTGGGGCAGAGAAGGTTGAGGGTTCTATTCCCGTATAAGGGAGAGTGGTTGAGGGTTGTATTCCCATGAGAGTGGGTTGAGGGTTGTATTCCCATGTGTCTCTGGGGCAGAGAAAGTTGAGGGTTCTATTACAATGTGTCTCTGGGGCAGAGAAGATTGACGTTTCTATTCCCACACGTCTCTGGGGCAGAGAAGGTTGAATGTTCTATTCCCACATATGTCTGGGGCAGAGAAGGCTGAGGGTTCTATTCCCACATGAGGCAGAGAAGGTTGAGGGTTCTATTCCAACGTGTCTCTGGGGCAAGGAAGATTGAAGTTTCTATTCCCACATGTTTCTGGGGTAGAGAAAGCTGAGGGTTCTATTTCCACACATCTCTGGGGCAGAGAAGGTTGAAGGTTCTATTCCCACATGTATCAGGGGCAAAAAAGGCTGAGGGTTCTATTCCCACATGTCTCTGGGCAGCGAAGGTTGAGGGTTCTATTCCCATGTGTCCATGGGGCATAGAAAGTCAAGGGATCTATTCCCATGTGTATCAGGGCAGAGAAGGCTGAGGGTTCTATTCCCACATGAGGCAGAGAAGGTTGAGGGTTCTATTCCAACATGTCTCTGGAGCAGAGAAGATTGAATGTTGTATTCCCACATATGTCTGGGGCAGAGAAGGCCGAGGGTTCTATTCCCACACGAGGCAGAGAAGGTTGAGGGTTCTATTCCCACATTTGGATAAATCGGAGGGTGCCATATTTTCTGGGTTGTCTCCGACTCCCCCGTCCCTGCGCCCTTCAGGTCTGGGAGCTGCTCACGGAACTGTTGACCTCGGTGGGGAACTACAGCCGTTACCGGCGGCGTTTTGCCGAGAGCGTGGGCTTCAAGTTCCCCATCCTGGGGGTCCACCTCAAGGACCTGGTGGCCGTCCACGTGGCCCTCCCCGACTGGCTGGATCGTGCCCACACCTGCCTCAACGGGAACAAGATGCAGCAGCTGTTCAGCATCCTCAGCGAGCTGGCGATGGTGCAGAGCATCCGGCCGCCCTTTGAGGCCAACCCTGACCTCCTCAATTTACTCATGGTGAGTGCACCACTGTCTCCCCCACCTTCACACTCCCTTTTGCACCTTTAAAAACAAAAATTAATATAATATAAAATTATATAAATATACATATGAAACATTCATATAACCATATTTCCTCAAATCTAATGCGCACCCGTATTTTAAAAGGTTCCAGATCTTTAGAAAATGTTTACTGGCGATTGTAATGTGCAGCTGCAAAGCAGGTGCAAAATTTAATTTTACTGCATACAACAATGAGTTATGTGATGATGATGATGATGATGATGATGATGATGGTAGGACAATGGGTTTATATTATGACTTTTACCTAATTGCACTACTTCATACAATGAGTTTCTTACATTTTAGATTGAGTCGGTCTATGACCTGAGAAAGGCAGGACACAAATTTTTAAAATAATAGTAATAATAGTAATAATAGTAATAATAGTAATCATCATCATCATCATCAACAACAACATAGGACAATGGGTTTATATTACGACTTTTACCTATTTGCACTACTTCATACAACAATGAGTTTGTTACATTTTACATTGAGTCGGTCTACGACCTGAGAAAGGCAGGATACTAATACTAATACTAATACTAATACTAATAATAATAATAATAATAATAATAATAATAGGACAGTGGGTTAATATTAGGACTTTTACCTATTTGCACTACTTCATACAACAATGAGTTTGTTACATTTTACATTGAGTCGGTCTACGACCTGAGAAAGGCAGGATACTAATACTACTACTACTACTACTACTACTACTACTACTACTACTACTAATAATAATAATAATAGGACAGTGGGTTAATATTAGGACTTTTACCTATTTGCACTACTTCATACAACAACGAGTTTGTTACATTTTACATTGAGTCGGTCTACAACCTGAGAAAGGCAGGATACAAATTTTTAAAATAATAGTAATAATAGTCATCATCATCATCATCATCATCATCATCATCATCAACATAGGACAATGGGTTTATATTATGACTTTTACCTATTTGCGCTACTTCATACAACAATGAGTTTGTTACATTTTACATTGAGTCGGTCTATGACCTGAGAAAGGCAGGATACTACTACTACTACTACTACTACTACTACTACTACTACTACTACTACTACTACTAATAATAATAATAATAATAATAGGACAATGGGTTAATATTATGACTTTTACCTATTTGCACTACGTCATACAACAATGAGTTTGTTACATTTTACATTGAGTCGGTCTATGACCCGAGAAAGACAGGATACAAATTTTTATAATAATAATAATAATAATAATAATAATAATAATAATAATAATAATAATAATAATGTAAACTGTTAAGCTAAATACTGACCTATACTTATAATCAAAATACTGTATTTACTTCAATCTAATGCACCATCAAATCTAATGCACACCCTGATTTGGGAGATTGTTGCCGCAATCCCAAAGACCCTTTCCAGGGAGTAAGACCCATAGAACACAATGGGGCTTACTAATAAGTAGACATGGTTTGGATTGTGCTCTAAATTAGATTAAAAATGGTGCATGTTACATTTGAGTAAATCTGGTATATTGCTTTCATGTGGCTAATTGAAACACTATATTAGTCATTAATAAATTTAAAATATTACATATATTTATTAATTACGAGAAGGCTGCGTGCTCACAAGCGAAAGGAGGACAGGGAAGATTTTTCCCCCAGGACACAAGGCTAAAAAACAGATTGGGTCCTCCTTCCAGGCTCTTACTTTACTTTGTACCCTCTCCAGGTGTCCTTGGATCAGTACCAGACCGAAGAGGAGATCTATCAGCTCTCCTTGCAGCGCGAGCCACGGAACAAGTCCACGGTGAGTGCACGAGATGTGCAATTTGGGGGGGTCTACTTAAAAGTAAGCCCCATTGCGTTCAGTGGGTCGTATTCCCAGGAAAGTGTCTTTAGGATTGCAGTCTTTATTTGTACGCACATAAAAAGAGGGGCTGTCGGGAGTTGAATCTTCTATCCTCCCCTCCAGGGTCACCCAATTTGAGTAATTACCGAATTTACTCGACTCTAATGCACCACCGGATAGGTGCACCATATAATAAAAACACCATATTAATGTAACTCTAACTAACCATCAAATGTAATGCGCACCCTGATTTTTGGAGACTGAATTTGGCTGAAATTATCAGGTTTACTCAACTCTAATGCGCCACCGGATCTAATGCACACCCTATACTTATAATACAAACACCATATTTACCATATTATAGCATTATATTATATATCATTATATACTATTATATTATAGCATCCTTTTGTGGTTCTCCGTTTCAGCCATCCAGCCCCACCTCGTCCACCCCACCACCCCAGCCGGTGGTCATTGAGGAGTGGGCATCCGTCCCCAAACCCAAGCCGGATCAGGCCGTTGTGCGGAAACACATTGAGAAAATGGTAGAGGTAGGTCGATTTGAGCAGTGGTTTCAAAGTGGGGGTCGGGACCCCCTTGGGGGATCATGAAAATTAGTCCTACAGAAACACATTGAGAAGATGGAGGTAGGAAGATTAAACCAGTGGTTTTCAAGGTGGGAGTCGGGACCCCCCTTGGGGGGTCATGAAAATCAGTCATGCAGAAATACATTGAGAAGATGGAGGTAGGTAGATTTGAGCAGCGGTTTTCAAAGTGGGGGTCGGGACCTCCTTGGGGGGTTCATAAAAACCAGTTGTACAGAAACACATTAAGAAGTTGGAGGTAGGTAGAATTGAGCAGTAGTTTTCAAATGGGATCGGGACCCTCTGGGGGGTCATGAAACTCAGTTGTGCAGAAACACATTGAGATGATTGGTGGTAGGTAGAATTGAGCAGTGGTTTTCAAAGTGGGGGTCGGGACCCTCTGGGGGGGTCATAAAAATCAGTCGTGCAGAAACACATTGAGATGATTGGGGGTAGGTAGAATTGAGCAGTGGTTTTCAAAGTGGGGTTCAGGACCCCCTTGGGGGGTCATAAAAATCAGTCGTGCAGAAACACATTGAGATGATTGGGGGTGGGTAGATTTGAGCAGTGGTTTTCAAAGTGGGGATCAGGAACCCCTTGGGGGGGGGGGTCATGAAAATCAGTCGTTCAGAAACATGCTGCTGGTGGAGATGAACCAAGACTGGTAACTGACTGGGGCGGAGGTTTCAGGGAGATAAAGCTCTGAATGCCCATCTCCAAATTTTGTGAAGGTGGGGAAAACTCTTGTGGGGGGGGGTGGGGGTGGGCTCTGAATATTAGACCCCACTGTTCTCAGATGGAAAAGGACAGGAATTGTAACTTGGAAAAAAGGAAATTAATAACTTACTGGTGTGGTGCCGTATGGGGGTAGCGGGGTCCTTGAGGTGCCTACATTTGTGTCACACGAGAGTGACCCCCCACTGCTTCCTCTCTCCCCCCACCCCCCTTTCAGTCTGTGTTTCGCAACTTCGACGTCGACGGAGACGGGCACATTTCCCAGGAAGAATTCAAGATAATTCGGAACAACTTTCCGTACCTGTGTAAATTTGGAGACCTGGACGAGAATCAGTGAGTTGGAAAAGGATGAAGACCTGCCCCCCCCCCTTAAAAATTCCTCACTCACCCCATATTTGTTTATTCTCCGTTTCATACCACCCTTCCTCCTAGGGGTGGCGTACATGGTTTCTCCCCTCCTTTTGTCCTCACAACAACCCTGTGAGGTAGGCGAGGCTGAAAGAGAGTGACTGGCCCAAGGTCACCCAGGAAGCTTCATGGCCAAGGAGGGATTTGAACCCGGGTCTTCCTGATCTCAGTCCAAACCACCACTATTTAATCCTGGCTCTCCTGGTATTATGAGACTCATGAATTGAAATCCTTAGTGTGCAGGTGTGTTCATAGATATGGAAAAGAGCATTAATGCATGCTGGGCACCAGCATGCTCAGTCGGGTCTGCTCCGAAGAGTGCATGCCGAGAACTCCGAGCATGCGCATTGGGTGAGGAGCACCCTGAGTCCAGTGCGCATGCCCAGAGTTCTGGGCACGTGCGCTCTGCTTCGACGAGGAGCATCCTTTCTGGAGCAGACCCGACTGACGGCACTGTAGCCCAGTGCGCATGCCCAGACCTCCGGGCATGCATGTTGGGCCAGGAGCGCCCCGAGTCCAGTGCGCATGCTCAGGGTGCGTGTACTGAGCACAAGTGCACTTTGCTCCTTTTCGGAGCGGTGCACACCAGTGCGCGTGCCTGTAACTCTGGGCATGCTCAATAGGCTCAGGGCACTCCTGGACCGATGCACATGCCCACAGTTTGGGGCATGTGCACTGGGCACTAGCACCATCAGTTGGCAATCAGCGCTAAAAAGGTTAGCCATCACGGCTCTAGGATATCGTAATTTCCCATCCTGAGTGTTCGCAGCATGTGCTTGGAACATGTCTCTGTTTTCGGGGATTGCGCCCATCTACTGGCACATTTGACAGAGGATCTTGTCCTCGTTTTTGTGAGGATTATGGCAACTTGGACAGGTTGGTGGCATAGCTAAAGGGGGTGGAACAGACAGTTTTGGAGGGAGCCTTACTATGCCGTTCAAAGGGCCTTTCAGAGCCATTCCAGACCATGCGGCTCCATTTTGCTCCCACCACCTGGAATGGAAAGGACTCCTTGCACGCCGCAGTGAGACTCCCTCCGATTGCTCCGCTCCCCCTCTAGCTATGCCTCTGGTTGTGCAGATCCCATTGAGGACTAGAGCCCTGAAGTTTCGTAATAAAACTTGAAAAGGAGAGACACATAGGGTGAAATCCAGAGTAAGTACAGGGAGTCCTTGCTCCAGAGTAAGAACAAGTTACTCTGGATTGCAATATGAATTTCCCATAGATTTTCACTTGGTGATGCCGTAACTACAGGTGCACATAATGTCTCTTACGTGCTCCCGTAGTTACTCTGGATTGCGCTCGTAGCTGCAGTAAAGCAATTTTACGGCCAACTGTTAACCCGGGTTTGTTTGTACGCCTGCAACCGGATTCTGCTGTGACTTTGGGGTGTGTGTTGTCCTGCGTTTGATGGAGGGCGACGTGGGAGGAGGACGCCAAATTATGCGCGTCCTGGCTGCATCCCCAGGCTTGGGATTTTTGGCTCCCAGCCCTCCAACCTCCACTTGCGGAGCTGGAGAAAGAACCCTAAAGGGCTTCCCTCCAGACATCATACAGTCGCACCGCTCCTTATTTGGCGAGGCTTGACTCTCGGCTCCGACACACACGGCACAGACTCTTCTCAACCTCGGTGGCTTCCGGTTGTGGTTTATACCACTCTTGGTGTGTAAGAACAAGGAGGGACTTGGTGGGGCTCTCATACCCGTCAGCTTCTGGCGCATGAAACCACCACCTGCTGCCCTTGGGAGGCCACCCCAAAGCCTGCCGTGTCACTCCTTTGTCCTTCCCCATGTTGGCCTCACACCTGCAACACAACCAGCCCTTTTCCGCTGCAGGGAAATCGGAAAGGAACGTGCCGCACCCTGAACCAAAGGGACTGTGGTCGATAGTGCTGCGCATGTCCTGCGCATGATGTGCACCATTGCAACCTCTGGCTTTTTTTAGGGGGGGGGGGCATGTTCCACAAGCATTGCACACCCTTTTCAGATTGAGGAGAGCTCAGAACAGGGTGGAAAGGATTGGGAAGGCCCCCCTGATCCTATACACCCTATTGTGTTATGGCTGTGAAATTGTCCAGAGTCGCATGCAGCGGCCTGGGATTTACAGTGTGCAATTCGATCAGTGCAATCCTAAGTGTGTCTACTCAGAAGTAAGTACCATTATAGTCAATGGGGCTTACTCCCTGGAAAGAGTGGATAGGATTGCAACCCCAATTCCATTACGTATTCTGGTGCATGGAGACTTCAGCCATAGCTCCAGAGTGAAGGTGATGTGGCCACGTCACCAAATCTAATCAGAGCGCACACTGATCAAGGGGGACCATACCTCATAACCGCAAAAGTGGACAAGGCCCCCAAAATGTAGGACACTCCAGAAAAATGTAGGACATGGCAGAATAAAAGCTTAAAATCAAAAACATTAAGTTTAAAAGCTAAGAATTTAAAAATCCTAAAAATTTAAACACTGCTTAATAGACAAACTATTATCGGCATTAATAATCAGCAGTTCCAAAATACAACCTTAGAGTTGAAAAGGTTGTTAGAGTTTATTGCCTAATATTAAATTGCAAAGGGTGAGAGATAAAATGTATTAATTTAAAATTAATATAAGATACTATATAATATAAGATAATATAAGATATAAGATATAAAATGTGTTAATTACAAGAAGGCTACATAATGCCTGCTCACAAGGAAAAGGAGGACCAGGAAGATTTTTTTTTCCAGGACACAAGGCTAAAAATGGAAGGAGATATAATGTGACATCCAGTGCAATCCTAAATATGTCTACTCAGAAGTAAGCCTCATTGTGTTCAATAGTATTTACTTCCAGGAAAATGTGGTTAGGATTGCAGCCGTCATCACACTCACTGTATGATCCTGATTGGGTCAGATTGTGTAAGAGCACAATCCTAACCATGTCTACTCAAAAGTGAGCCCCATTGTGTTCAATGGGTCTTACTCCCAGGAAAGTGTCTTTAAGAGTAAATAGGATTTACTCCCAGGAAAGTGACTTTAATCGTAAATAGGATTTACTCCCAGGAAAGTGACTCTAATCGTAAATAGGATTTACTCCCAGGAAAGTGTCTTTAAGAGTAAATAGGATTTACTCCCAGGAAAGTGACTTTAAGCGTAAATAGGATTTACTCCCAGGAAAGTGTCTTTAAGAGTAAATAGGATTTAAACCCAGGAAAGTGTCTTTAAGTGAAATTAAGGCCCTATTAAATGGCAAAATATGGCTGCAATCCTAACCACACTTTCCTGGGAGTAAATCCTATTGAACACTATGGGACTTATTTCTGAGTAGACATGCTTATGATTGCACTATATATCTCTTTACCAGCAGCAGAGGAACTGCTTCTTGGAGAGATACAGGTATTCCCTGCTATCTGACAATTCATTTTCTGCCGATCCAGTCTTTCAGCACCTTTCAACTATACCCATAACTCATTCATTCAACGCATGTTCCTCACTTTCAACCACTCTCTGCTGTTCTAAAGGCCAAAATTGTCCTTCCCTGAAGGAATATTAATGAGAATCCATTTGCAGAAATCTTTGACTGCAATCCTAAAGAAACTTTCCTGGGAGTAAGACCCATTGAATACAATGTGGCTTACTTTAGAGTAGACATGGTTAGGATTGTGCTTTGCGTGGCAGCAGGATTGTGCAAAATAAAAGGGACATTTTCAATTTACTAACTAAAAAAACATTAGAAACAACATTTCTAAACTAAAAAAGAATTGGGTTCCACTTTTCAACCGTTTTCACTTTTGGACAATGCTCTGGTCGCTAATCTGTCCAATAAGCGGGGACGATTGTAAATACAGCAACAGAAGCGACAAGAGCCGGCACATCATCCAGTGCGGGGGCACAGCATGTCACCCCCGGGACACGTGCGCACTGTCCCTTGTGGCACTACGCACGCGCCTAAGTTGGCATGTGCGCCGTGTCACTTCTGAAGCCGACTGGCGCATGCATGAAGTCGCAATTTTGCCTCATGCACAGCCTCCTCTGAAGCCAGTCGGCTTCAGAAGAGACTACCTCCTCTCCAAGGAGGCTGCGCAGTGAATGGCCGCGCAGAGGGACGCACTGCGCATGTCCAAGATTTCAGACATGCGCAGTGCATCTGCACAGCCATTGGGCCTTGCTCCGAAAACGGAGCAGCTGGCTCCACCTTTGCCGCAAGGCCCAATGGGTGTGCAGAGACACACTGCGCATGTCCAAAGTCTTGGATATGCGCAGTGTGTCTTTGTGCACAGCACCTCAGCTGGCCATTCGGGTTGGCTTGCGCGGCAGAGCGGCAGCGCTGACGTATGGGTGCGCTGACACCCAGTGCTGCTGTAGGAGTGTCAAACTCCTCCGGCACGTTACCCCCTGCGGCGCGTCACCTGGTGCGACCGCACCACCCGCACCACCCTAGTGACGCGGCTGTCCAGCATGCAAACTTCTATATATTTTTTGTAGGTGCAATTCACATTTTACGGATGCTCTGTATTCTCGTTTTGCGCCACTTGAAGCCCGTGGCCGCGCCGCGGTGGCGCGGCAAATTTTGTATGCCGGTTACGCTTTGCATGCTGCAGAACCGGAGTTGTTTTTCAGTTGCCTCTATAATGGGAAGTCTGCAACGGGAAAGGGAGGTGCAGTTTGGAGTGTGTTGTTGCAACAGAGAGTATGTCAAAGATGTGTTGTTTTAGGACCGGAAAAGGATGTGGGGCGGCAGCGTTGATGGCGCAACCGCCATACCTCTGCCTTTAATTCTGTTTATAGCAGTGATTTTCAACCTTTTTCATGCCGCATAGGGTTGCCGTAAGAGGCACTTACTCTGGATTTTTCTATGCATTTCCCATAGGTTTCCCATAGGTGGCATCATAACTACGTCTGTGTAAAAGCTCCCGTAGTTACTCTGGATTGTAGGCATAAATTATATGGGAAGCATAGAATTTCAAATTTACTTTTCTTTAGGTGCAATCCTAACCTAGACTGGCACAACTCATGCGTCTTCCCGTTCCCGTATGATGTAGGGAGGCAAGCACATGTCTGCGCATTGGCCTAACACACACCGGGAGTGGCGCTGAACTCTCTTATGGCACTTTTGTGACGCTCCCAGGTCAGTACAGGACTTATAATGGGGCTTAGGCTGGCCTAACTGCAAGTTAAGATTGCAGTCTTACCCTACAATCCAGAGTAACTACGGGAAGACGTAAGAGGCACTTACTCTGGATTGCTCTATGCATTTCCCATAGGTGGCACCGTAACCACGTTGGTGTAAAAGGTCCCATAGTTACTCTGGATTGTAGCCTTACAGTGCAATCCTACTTGTGTCTACTCCAAAGTAAGTTCCATTAAGCTCAATGGGGCTTACTCCCAGGAAAGTTCTTTTAGGATTTCAGTTTAAATTTAATCTTAATTTCTACTACCTAAAAAAAATCTATTTTACAGTGCAATCCTAATTATATCTACTCAGAATTAAGACCCATTGATTTCAATAGTACTTACTTCCAGGAAAGTATGGTCAGGGTTGCAGCCTTGAACAAACTATGATCTTATTTAACAATTCCAACAAACATAAAAATTATAATAAGAATTATATGACAATTGTCTACTCATCTAACCCATAGTTCATTAAACTCATTCGCTACAATCCAGAGTAACTACGGGACCTTTTACACCAACGTAGTTACAGTGCCACCTATGGGAAACCTATGGGAAATGCATAGAGAAATGCCTCTTATGTCTTCCTGTAGCCTCTGGCTGCAATCCTAAAGACACTTTCCTGGGAGTAAGACCCACTGATCACAATGGGGCTTACTTTTGAGTAGACATGGTTAGGATTGTGCTCTTTGACTCATTGAACACAATGGGGCTTACTCTTCAGTAGACATGGTTAGGATTGTGCTCTAGGCTGCAATCCTAAAAACACTTTTCTGGGAGTAAGACCCATTGAACACAATGGGGCTTACTTTTGAGTAGACATGGTTAGGATGGTGCTCTAGGCTGCAATCCTAAAGACACTTTCCTGGGAGTAAGACCCATTGAACACAATGGGGCTTACTTTTGAGTAGACATGGTTAGGATGGTGCTCTAGGCTGCAATCCTAAAGACACTTTTCTGGGAGTAAGACCCATTGAACACAATGGGCCTTACTCTTGAGTAGACATGGTTAGGATTGTGCTCTAGGCTGCAATCCTAAAGACACTTTCCTGGGAGTAAGACCCATTGAACACAATGGGGCTTACTTTTGAGTAGACATAGTTAGGATGGTGCTCTAGGCTGCAATCCTAAAGACACTTTTCTGGGAGTAAGACCCATTGAACACAGTGGGGCTTACTTTTGAGTAGACATGGTTAGGAGTGTGCTATCTGTCCCATTTGCCAGTATGTGAACACAATCCCCCCAAAATGGGTTTGTACCTGTTTTTCGAGACCTATGGCAAATGTTGAGCGCAGGTCATGGGGCTCTAGGTGCACCCAGTTCAAACCTCCTCTCAGCCCTGTGCTTACTAGGCAGCCTTAGGCTCCAATCCAGAGTAACTACGTGACCTTTTACACTGACGTAGTTACAGTGCCAACTATGGGAAATGCATAGAGCAATCCAGAGTAAGTGCCTCTTACGTCTTCCCATAGTTACTCTGGATTGTAGGGTTAGGCATGGCCCACCATGCTCAGCCTCAGTCTTCCCTTGGTCATGTGCAGTATGGACACAACGTCAACTCATCTTTTTGGGGTGACTTCAGGGCATCCTGGAAAACTCTTTGCTCACTCGGGAAAGTGCGACTCAAACGCACAAGCGTTTTGATCCTAATCCTTGCGACCCTTTATGACTTAGGGACGGCTGCATCAGTCGGGAAGAGATGATCTCCTACTTCATGAAGTCCAGCATGGACCTCAACGGCAAGATGGGCTTCATCCACAGTTTCCACGAGTCAACGTTCCTTCGCCCCATCGCCTGCCGCCACTGCAGGGGTCTGGTGAGCTATTTTTCCGGATAGGGTCATATTCAGAGCAGAGCGACTCCCTTACAGCATTTTGGGGTGTAAGAACCACCTTGGAGAGCCAGATTAGAAAGGGTACCCCAGTCCTTTGTAATGGGGGTCCATCTAAGTGTGCGCTTATTTCTGTGCTGTGTGTGAAGAAGTCCTCATTCTTCAATTAATTATTATTTATTAATTATTAATTAGATTAATCGTTCATCCATCAAAATTATTCATTAATCAATTACTCAATTATTAATCAATTATTCATTAATCAAAATTCCACCTCTGATACTGTATTTACTCAAATCTAACGCTCACCTTTTCCAGCGCACCAAAATCAGGGTGCGCATTAAATTTGATGGTTAATTAGATTCATGTGGTCCTTGACCTGCGCTGATGTTTTTAATATTGCTAATATTGCTAATAAAGCGGATACCAATATACCCCTCCGTCCTGTTAGATAAGCATTTGGTTATCATTATTATCATCATTATTATTATTAATTATTAATTAATTAATTAATGCATTTTCTTTCCAATTTTTATTCCAAATTTTTATTCCAAATTTAATTAATTAATTAATTAATTAGAATTCAGGGCCGGTTTTCAAAACACTGCTGGGCGTTAAGTATTTCAAAAATGTGTCGCATTTCGATCTGCGCATTTTTGTCCCGGGGTTGTGCGCGGAATTTTTGTCCTGACCTCTGGGGGAATGTGGAGGACTTCCATAGCAAGCCACATCTCGGGCATCAGGGTTTGGGTGGATCGCACCCCTCCAGCGCATGAAATTGATTCATGTGCCTCTTGGAGGCATTGGACATAATCAACGGCAACTTGCCATTGATTATGTCAAATGCCGGTGAGAGACACATGGATCAATTTCATGCGCTCGAGGGGTGCGATTAGTGTTTTGTGTGGGTAGCCGTTGCCGGATCGGAACGTTCTTTGTTTTTGGACGAATACATTTGTGCAAAGGCTGCTGGAATGCGCTTATTAAGCGCATGACTCGTGAACTGAGTATTGTTTGTTTCATTGTATTGCCGTCCACGCATATTGTGGCGAAAAAACAGACCGCAGAGGCGTTGAAGGGGGATGGAGACATGGCTGGGTCCGGGTCGGTGGAGACGCTTGGCACACCGTCTCCTGTGCACCTGATCCTGCCTGCACGGCTTAAGTGGGTTTTAGGGTTGCAAATGGCCTGGGAGGAAGAAGGCGTTGAGATCTGGGGTTTGGGCTGGGCGTTTGGTAATGGGCTTTTCGGAGTAATCCAGGCTGGCCCAGATCCTCCATATATAGGGTTGCCATATATCCCTTAAAAAAATCCCATTTGATAGGTGGGGAAGACAGAGTCTCAGCCTTGGTCTTGCCCATTTGCAAAATAGGCATTTTTAGGTCCACCTAGCAAGTTCCTGGCAATCTTGGGGTAACCCTGAGTCACCCCTCAATTTATTTATTTAGCGTATGGCAAATACATGAACTTATATGGTAAATCAGATGTTAATGTTCCATTGCGGTGTATTTTGAGTGCCAGGAATTCCACATTGATGTCTAACTGCAATTCCTGAAGTCTAGACTAGCTAGTGGTGCTATCCGGGGTGCACCACGAGGAGGGGTGTATGGGGTGTGTATTAAATTTGACGGCGCATTAGATGTAAGTAAATACGGTAAATAAAATAAAAATAATAAATAACATAAATGAAATAACAATAAATAAAAAATTAGCAAACTTTCCAGTTAGACCAGTTGCTTGTTCCTAGCTTTAAAAGAGACCCGCGTAGCTCAGAGGCTTTGGCACTTGCCGTTATTCCTTCCGGGATGCGCACAAGTAGTGCACGCAAGTGTTGCTCCTTCACCGTCCATCCTTAATTCCCACCAAGACCGTTAATTAACTTTTATTTCTCTCTTTTTAGATCCTCGGTCTCTATAAGCAAGGACTGAAGTGTCGAGGTGAGTTGTGGGGTGGGGGTTAGCGTGTCAAATATTGGTGGAAGATGTGGGCGGAAAAGAGGGTCTAGATCAGGGGTGAGGAAACTTTTTTACCTTTTACCCCAAAATATGTTTAGATGTAGGGTACATTACTGCGCACATGTGTGCGCACTCTTTCCAAAGCTCCAACAGAGTGCTAGCGCTTCTCTGTGGCGGAAGTGGTAGTGCTTTCCATTGGAGCTTTTGGAAGGGGAAGAGTGTGCACCAGCGCGACTGTCCATTCCCCCCAGGAATTTCATTTTTACCCCATTTGGGGTAATTTACCCCGTTCCCAGACCACTGGTCTAGACGAGCTTGGGGTAATTTACCCCGTTTCCAGACCACTGGTCTAGACGAGCTTGGGGTAATTTACCCCGTTTCCAGACCACTGGTCTAGACGAGCTTGGGGTAATTTACCCCGTTCCCAGACCACTGGTCTAGACGAGCTTGGGGTAATTTACCCCGTTTCCAGACCACTGGTCTAGACGAGCTTGGGGTAATTTACCCCGTTCCCAGACCACTGGTCTAGACAAGCTTGGGGTAATTTACCCCGTTTCCAGACCACTGGTCTAGACGAGCTTGGGGTAATTTACCCCGTTTCCAGACCACTGGTCTAGACGAGCTTGGGGCAATTTACCCCGTTCCCAGACCACTGGTCTAGACGAGCTTGGGGTAATTTACCCCGTTCCCAGACCACTGGTCTAGACGAGCTTGGGGTAATTTACCCCGTTCCCAGACCACTGGTCTAGACGAGCTTGGGGTTCCCGACCAATTGCTTTTCAATAGCACAAGCCACCCCATAAAAATTGATCAAGGGAGGGACAGTCAATGGGGAGCTTCACTCACCCTTTATGTTTTGCAGCCTGTGGGGTGAGCTGCCACAAGCACTGCCGGGATCTCCTCAATGTGGAATGCCGTAAGCGTGCTAAGAGCGTCAGTCTCGATGGACCGGCAGCTCTGCCGGCCCGATCCTTCAGCTTTTCCCTGCCGCGGCCTGGGCGAACTTCCTTGCGACACACAGGTACGGACATGCCCGTTCACTCTTCCCAAGTGACTCCTTCATGGTCTGCTCTGACTCCAGATCTGCCACCGTTCTTCTGCTCCCAACAGGACACACTGGAAATGCTCTGCCCCAAAGGTTCCCAAATATTTTAGTGCTGGGTCTAGGGTTGCCATATGTCCCGAAAAACAAGGACAATCTTACTCCCAGGCAAATGTTTTTAGGATTTCACCCTGAGCCAACTGGCTCAGTTGGCCTCATCAATGGAAGGCTGAGAGGAATCCATGACCTCGTCTTCCTTTTGAGGTTTGGGTATCTGGTCACCCTATATTAGGCGACCCATTCCCTGCAATAGCTTAGGGTCCCAGCAAACCAAAATCTGGCCACCGCCTTCCGGATAGCTGACCTTCTCAATGCACAGAACGAGCATTGGGTCATCCATTCGCTTGTGATGGGGGTCAATCTGCTTTTCCCATTGCAAAAAAATTATTTGGGGGAGGTGGAAGGCAGTTTCCTGGCTAAAACCAGATTAACCCTACAATCAAGAGTAACTACGGGAGCACGTAGGAGACATTTACGTCAACGTAATTACCTAGTGAAAACCTGTTGGAAATTCATATTGCAATCCAGAGCAAATTGTTCTTATGTCGGAGCAAGGACTTCCCGTAGTTACTCTGGATTGCACCCAATATTTTCCTTCAGGCCTGCAATCCCCGAGCAATGCAAATACAAGTTGGGCACTAAATTATTAAAAATATTATTTAAAATTACCTGCAAACTATGCGTATAAGGGGTATAAAAATGCATTTTATGTTTAGATTTGGGCCTTATCCCCAAAGGATCTCATTAGGTATATGCAAGTATTTGGAAATATGGGAAAAACCCAGTATCATAATGCTTTGGGTCTTAAGCACTTTGCATAAGGAATGCCTGACGTATACGAGGGCAGCGGAGGCTCAGTGGTTAAAGTAACCAGTACTGGGTTAAAGCAGACCCAAGTACGTCAAGACGCAAATAGATAAATAGGTATTTAAATACTGTAAATGCAAATAGTTATATAGGTACTACTTAATGGGAAGGTAAACGTGTTCCATGCACCTTTGGGTATGCAGGACACATGACCACGGACATGGAGAAAGCTGTTTCTCTGGCCTTGTAACGGGGATAAGCGTCACTCCCTAGAGTCAGTCATGGCTAGCAGGGCAAACTGCAGGGGATACCTTTACCTTTACCTAACCCGTATATAAGTTATGGGAAAAGTTTAACTTATGGGAAACGTTTATGGGAAAGGTACGGGATACCTTCACCTAACCTGTACATACCTTCACCTAAACATAAGCTATATATATAAGTTTGGGCATCCAAATCTGTCCCATACATTCTGCTTCCCTCCCTCTATTGCCCGAATTTTGAATACGACATTTACGCAAATCTAATGCGCCATCGACTGTAATGCGCCACCAGATCTAACACGCACCCTATACTTATAATCAAAACACCGCATCTACTCAAATATAAGTAACCATCGAATATAATGCGCACCCTGATTTTGGAGACTGAATTCAGCTGGAAAAAGTGAGCGTTAGATTTGAGTAATTACAGTATATGGGATGTAAACCTCTTGGGGCATGGATCTGTCTCCACGTTCTGCAAGGAGCGCCATATGCTTCTGACTTAAGTGACTTCAGAGTCACTTAAGTGTGTTTGTTTTGGTGTTTTGTAAGTCTGTGGCTACAATCCAGAGTAACTACGGGAACTTTTACACCGACATAGTTAAGGTGCCACTCATGGGAAACAATCCGTAGAGCAATCCAGAATAAGTGCCTTTTACGTCTTCCCGTAGTTACTCTGGATTGTAGGGAAAGTTTCTTCTTCTTCTGTCCTTCATTATCCCCATTGCCCTGGCACATATTCATATTTTGTTTTTGTTTTTTGCCTCTAGCCTCTGAGTTCACAAGCTGTTTTGTGCAGTCACCCCGAGGCAAGTTGCAGTTCCCCCGCACCCCCTCCCCACCCGCTGAGCCTCACCCCAGGCCGGAAACCAGCTTCTCACGCCCGATAACGGGTCAGCCCAGCATTGCTTCCTGCCTGAGTGTTTCCTGTGTTGCTCTGCATGTGCATCTGGAGCAGGGGGGTCCCATATGGACTTTTTTCTGCAACTAATTTGAGATCTCCTTCTGTTAACTGAAACCTCCCCCTTCCATTTATACAGTATAAACTATAAATTAAAATTATTATA
>JAREYC010000018.1:2545000-2870000 GCA_030015325.1 Cryptoblepharus egeriae | reverse complement strand
TGATCACTCTTTTTTCTGTGTTGAGATGTTCTCTGCTGTTGTAGGTCTGCGGACTTAACCCCTGCCTCTTAACCCCTGCTAAATGCTGCCACCCCTACTAAGAACTGCTACTCCTTTGCTAACTCCTGGTAACCTTAGAAGATGTGGGGTGGGGAAGAAGCCCTCCTGCTTCATCCTACCTTCTTCGACAACAATTCTGTATGGGGTGGCAGCAGGCAGGTGGAGGCCTATGGGATGCTGAGACTAATAAGATTAATAAGACTTGAGGCTGCAATCCTAAAGAAATTTTCCTGGGAGCTTACTCACACAATGGGGCTTACTTCTGAGTAGACACGGTTAGGATTGCACCCCTAATTCGGTCCACATTCTGATCTCTCCACAGAAATCCAGGAGGAAGACGTGCAGGCTGTGGAGGACGGGGTCTTCGATGTCCACCTATGAGGCCAGCATGCATGCTGGATGTAGGCTTCGGGTAAGGATCTCAAAGGGCTGTTGCTTTGTGGTCCTAGGAGTTAAAGGAAATGCATCATGCGCATGATGTGCATAAATGTCCATTAGGTATCATTCCCAAGATCTTGTTGGTCCAGGCAGAACATCAGATGTGCAGGCGACATTGGCCACAGGTTTTGCTAAGGTGGGAGAAACACATGGCCTGCGCAGTGATGGGCACGTACCACCTACATTGTGAAGTCATCCAACACTGAAGCATTGGCGCCACCAATGTGCACCACCATCCCAACATGCGCACCACCGTCACCATGGTGGTGACATCTGAAGGCCTATGTGCTCTTGAGAAAGTGGTTGGGGCATATTGATAGCGGAAAAGTCCATCACCATGTTTCAGTTCACCTGTGGAACTCCTCGCCACTGGATGTGGTGTTGACATTTGAAGGCCTATGTACTCTGAGAAAGTGATTGGGACGTATTGAGAGGAAAAGTCCATCATAGGTCATAACTCATGGTGGGTATGCGCAATTTCCTGAATGTCAGTTGTAAGGCAATAAGATATGGGAATGTGGTTGTCTTGTGTGCTGTCTGAGACTATGTAATGAGTCTGTGGAACTCCTTGCCAGAAGATGAGATCTTCAGAGTAATTATGGGACCTTTTACACCGATGTAGTTATGGTGCCACCAATGGGAAATGCATAGAGCAATCCAGAGAAAGTGCCTCTTACGTCTTCCCGTAGTTACTCTGGATTGTAGGGTATGTTGGACTAGATGCACCTTTGGTCTGATCCAGCAGGGTTCTTCCTATGTAATGCATCTGTGGAACTCCTTGCCACAGGATGGATCACTGTTAAATATAGGAAGACTGCAATCCTAAAGACACTTTCCTGGCAGTGAGACCCATTGAACACAATGGGGCTTACTTTTGAGTAGACATGGTTAGGATTGTGCTCATAGTTGGACTAGATGTACCTTTGCCCTGATCTATGCCCCGGACAAATATTCTCACTGTTGTTATCAAAGGAATTGGTTTAAATATTTGCTGGTTCTTTACTGGTATTTGATGGTATTTACTGGCCAAAGTTTATTTCTAGTTTTTTACAACCAAAAAACACACCTTAAGATAAAGTAAACTTCATACTTAACTAGAAGTTGCATCCTCTGCTCTGATTTTTATCTCTCATCCCTTGTGGTCTCTTGGAAATAGGATGGAGATTGCACTCTTTGCATGCTCAGAGGTCTTATAAAATCAGATTAAGCAGTTTGAGCTGTGATGATGAGGAGGCAACAGATTATGCGCACCCCATAGATGCAAACTTTGGCAAATCTTAATGAATTGGCTATAAGCAGCTGCGTCACCAGACCGCACCGGGTGACGCGCTCTGTAGGGGTGACGCGCCAGAGGATTCTGATACCCCTCCGGCCGGCCCCTGGCGTCAGCGTGCCCACTCCGCGGAACCAGAAGCTGCTGCTCCATCTCAGAGCTGGCTCGAACGGCCAGCTGGGGTGCAGTGCGCAAAGACGCACTGCGCATGTCCAAGCAGCAGCCCCTGACGCCGCCTTCACAGCAAGACCCAATGGCTGCACAGAGATACACTGCACATGTCCGAAGCGAGGCCGAATAGCCGTACAGAGGCGCAGACTTTCCATTCGGCTTCAGAAGCGTACTGCGCAGGTGTCAGAGTTGGCGCCTGCGCAGTCCTCTTCTGAAGATGAAGCAACTCTGCAGGCGCCAGTTTGCACAGTCCCAGAAAGGGGGGTGCATGCGTCCCAAGGGTGATGCGCAGACTCCCGCACCGAGTGACGCGCAGAGTCTTGTCAACACCGGCTACAAGTGTAGGTGTAGCTCTTCCGTTCTGGCTTTTTGATATATTTTAAATACAGCTTTTTAATATTTTAATAAATATTTTAATAATATTTTTTAAAAAATATTTTAATATTTTTAAAGACAGCTTTTAATGCTCAGCCATTTTTAAATTGTGTAACTCACACTTTTTGTGTTTGCAGAAAAAAGTTTCCTTCATCCGCCACCACTGCTTCGGGAAGTCCTCGACCACACGGTGGGTCCTGCTACTTGGGGTGTGTGTCCTTCAAGGCTGAAGACACACCGACAGGGGAGCACCGTGTGACGACGTGATCGAGGAGGGGACCTTCCTCAAACTCCGGACACTTTTCTTCCCCACTTCGACGGCCGAGGTGGGGACACCTTAGGAGGGAAAGCTCGAAAACCTCCGGAGTGTGTATATTTCTATCAAGAACAGGATTCCAGGGTGCCAAATAATAAATTTGAAATGGACTGTCATGTGCCATGTCATGCGCCACGTCATGCGCCACCACCGAAACGTGGGCAGGCTGGTGAAGGGCTGTTGAGAAGTCTTCCTCGTAGTTAAGTGGGCAGTTAGGGGGGCATTTGGAACCCCTATTTTTTTCTAGCCTTTTGCAGGTTGCATGAAAGGAGGACGTTGAATAGGTAAATCTTTCCGACACCATCTCCACCAGGGCCGGCCCATTCGTGAGGCCGGCTGAGCTCGTTCTCTTTGGGATTGATGTGGAAGGGTCTTTCTCTGCCCCTTCCGTGTCCACTGAATGAATGCAAAAAAGAAAGGAACGGAATAGAGGAGAAGAAGATGATGGGCTCGAACATCTCTGGCTCTCTAGCCGGCCACTGTCCTCTTCTGCTCTGCTACCTTTGGTGGGATATAAGTGACCACCGGGTCAATGGGGAGGCACAATATATAGAGTTCCAGGAGTTCCCAGACCAGCCCTGATCTCTGTGTCGGATTTTTTCCCATGTGCACATTTCCTCTGAGCATACGCAGAACGTCGTGCAATAAAGAGAAACGTGTTTGGGCTTCCACCAGATCCAGCCTGCTCTGATTCCTGGGGGTAGGAAAGTGAGGGTGGGGGGAGCGGCAATGCATGCAATAGGGAACTTTTGTTGTTGGAGATATTGGGGGGGGGGAGATGAGGAGGTGCAGTTGGTTGAGTGAATATCTCTGTGTCAGATTAGATGAGGATTAAAAATAAAAATAATAAAATCTGCATTGATTTCCCCCCCTCCGGGTGCCAGATTCTGTTTATCGTTCTGTACGGTTCGCATTGCCACTCTCATCACATTGACCGGGAATTAAGAGCATTTAATCCTGTCTACCCAGAAGTGAGCTCCATTGTGTTCAATGAGTCTTACTCCTGGGAAAGTGTCTGTAAGATCGCAGCTATACCAATAAGTATCGTGTTTAAATTAACCACGTCAAAGCAATTTATCTACAGGAGTGTTTTAAGCTTTTATGTCCTACGTTTTTCTGGTGGGAGATCCTTGTCCTCCTTTTTGGTTATGCTCTGTGTTGGATTCCATGAACTTCCATATCCCGGAGCAGTCTATCTCTGCTATCAGAGGATAGGGTGAAACAGTGGAGCAGTTCCTTGTGTATAACGTATGGACTCCTTGCAGTTTATTGCCCAGATCCAGCAAGGTGATTCTTTGGGACCAACAGGCCGGAAACGGCCGGACATGTCTGGATTTTGCTTATTGGACCAGACCGTCCGGTCCACTAAGCAAATGTCCAGCCATCTCGGGGGGGGGGGGAGTGTTTGGGGACACATGGGGCAGCCGCAGCACGGCATGGCTGAGTTTTGACCGGCCACGGCAGCCATTCTAATCAGCCTCTGATTGCGCATGCGCGCAGCGTAATGGTGCGCATTGCTTCCATTACGGAAGCAATACTTCCTATTCCTCACCGCGGCCGGCTTTGTGCACCTCCACTCTCACTCTTGTCGGACCTGGTTTCTCCCCTAAGTGCCCCCACCACCCTCCACCAAGCATCTCCCTAGAGGCAGCCCAGATAAACCCTCATCCGTGTCTACTCATTAAGTCAATGGAGCTTACTTCTGAGTAAAGGGTGACTCTATGTTGGACCCCAAAAGGGAGGACTTTTTAATGTCCAGATTTTCAGTGGAAAATCTGGACTTTGGGGGGATCCTGTCCTCTTTTTGGGTTCCAGCATATGGTCACCCCGCTAACAAACAGGTTCCTATGGTGGGTGCTGCCCCCCCTCGGAGATAGTTAAGCAGGGGAGAGAAAATTGAATTATGAAAAGTATTGATTGGCGCATGGATGGCACCGGCGATAAGCACCAGGCAGCCTTAAGCAGGCAGGTAAACAGGGCCCTGTGCTCTCAGCCTCCCCTCCGGCTAAGCGGATTAAAGGGAGGAATGGGACGTGACCTTTAAGAACGACATCCACCACCTTTGCTGATGGCAGCTTCTCCATACCCCAGCCTGAACGAGCCCAAACCGATGGCAGCTCACTCAGATCGACACCGTTCCCCCTCCCCCAAAAGAAATTTCATTTTTGTGGCTTTGGGACATGGTTTGGGACCAGCAACCTTTGCTGGTACAGGGTGACCCTATATCATAATCACAAAGGAGGACAAGGACCCCCAAAATGTAGGACATCCAAGGAAAATGTAGGACCCAATGAAATAAAAGCCCAATGCACTCATATATGCTGCTTTCATGTGCTTCATTTAAACACTATACACAATCCTAACCATGTCTACTCAAAAGTCAGCCCCATAGTGTTACTCCCAGGAATGTGTCTTTAGGATTGCAGCCTATATCCGTGATTTTCAATCTTTTTCATCTCACGGCATACAGACAAGCGGAAACCATCAAGGCACACCATCAGTTGTGTGACCATTGCCAATGCACACCATGCTTCTGGTAGGGGGCTTAAATCCATCCACCCACCCATTCATGATTAATTAATTCATAAATGAATGAATAATTCGTGAATGAATGATCATCTATCTATCCTTTCCCCCCTCCTCACCCACCCCACAACATTTATGTAGAGGTTGCAAAATGTGGCCCCTCCTGTTGCCAGTGACGTGCCATACTGTGCATCTCCAGCAATCTAGCCAATGCTCCCCCCTTCTTATTTTACCCTTCTCCCTTCCTTTTCCATGCCAGTGAGCAGGTGGAGGAAGAGGAGGATAAGTAGACATGAGCAGGTGTGTGGAAGTTGTGCCTGGACATGAGCAGGTGCATGGACCACCTCCTGCTGGTCTGCGCCCCATGGGCCCCCCATTGCAACCACCTCAGTTGGCCGCATGAATGGGCCGGCCTGAGATTCAATTTCAATCTATAGTTAGAAAGCAGCACAATCCAGACAGCAACCTACCTACCGGTTAGAGTGTGGCATTAAAAAAAGCTGGGACGGACCAACGGACATGTCCAACAGGTCAGACCAACTGACATGTCCAACGGGCCAAACCAGCGGATGTGTCCAACAGGCCAGACCAACAAATGTGTCCAATGGGTCAGACCAACTGACATGTCCAACGGGCCGGACCAACGGACGTGTCCAACTGGCCAGACTAACGGATGTGTCCAACGGGCCGGACCAATGAATGTGTCTAATGGGTCAGACCAATGGACGTGTCCAACTGGCCAGGCCAATGGATGTGTCCAACAGGCCGGACCAACAGACGTGTCCAACTGGCCAGGCCAATGGATGTGTCCAATGGGCTGGACTAACGAATGTGTCCAATGGGTCAGACCAACGGATGTGTCCAACGGGCTGGACCAACGGACATGTCCAACTGGCCAGACTAACAGATGTGTCCAATGGGCCGGACCAACGAATGTGTCTAATGGGTCAGACCAATGGACGTGTCCAACTGGCCAGGCCAATGGATGTGTCCAACAAGCCGGACCAACGGACATGTCCAACTGGCCAGGCCAATGGATGTGTCCAATGGGCCGGACCAACGAATGTGTCCAATGGGTCAGACCAACGGATGTGTCCAACGGTCTGGACCAACGGACGTGTCCAACTGGCCAGGCCAATGGATGTGTCCAATGGGCCGGACCAACGAATGTGTCAAATGGGTCGGACCAATGGACGTGTCCAACTGGCCAGGCCAATGGATGTGTCCAACAAGCCGGACCAACGGACATGTCCAACTGGCCAGGCCAATGGATGTGTCCAATGGGCCGGACCAACGAATGTGTCAAATGGGTCGGACCAACAGATGTGTCCAACGGGCTGGACCAACGGACATGTTCGTTCTTCAGGCTACCTCTGACATCTCCACGCCTGTCTCTATCCAGGATATAGATTGGACGGGCTCGGCTCCTGCAGATTTTCCTTTCCACGCTGCCACCAGGGAAAGGGGGGAAAAGGACAAAGGGTTATGCTGAATAATTTATCTGTGGCAAATTAATTATGCATTAATAAGTGTTTAACAATTGGCTGCGAAGGAGGGGTTGGGGGGATGTGTGGCTCAGAGTAAGACACTGTTATGGACAGCTAATGGCCAGTGTGCTGCCCGCAAACCTTAACCTGGTATTCTTTATCATCCATCCATCCATCCATCCATCCATCCATCCATCCATCTATCTATCTATCTATCTATCTATCTATCTATCTATCTATCTATCTATCTATCTATCTATCTATCTATCTATCTATCTATCGGTTATACTTTCTCCACAAGTGGACCAAGGTGGCTAACTCTTTTTCCTGGGGTTGGGCAACAAGTATTGGGCATCATTTACAAATGGGGTTGCCATATATCCAGAAAAACAGGAACAATTCCAATCTGTGGGATTATCAAATGGGACAGAGGGTCCTTTCCCCATATTGTGGAAAAGATTTATGGCAACCCTAAATTTATAAACCTTTAGTAGGAATAAATGGTTGGTCAGTTACGTATCCAAACAAATAGCATGCTAAAAATAGTATTAATATTAAGACAGTACGCGAGTCTGTGTGCATAGGCGCACACACATTATACTCTATTTACTCGAATCTAATGCACCATCAAACATGCACCCTATACTTATGATAAAAATACTGTATTTACTCAAATCTAATTAATCATTGAATCTAATGTGCACCCTATACTTATAATAAGACTGCATTCACTCAAATCTAATTAACCATCAAATCTAATGCGCACCCTATACTTATAAAAATACAGTATTTACCCAAATCTAATTAACCATCGAATCTAATGCGTAATCTATACTTATGATAAAAATACTGTATTTATTCAAATCTAATTAATCATTGAATGTAATGCGCACCCTATACTTATGATAAAAATACTGCATTTACTCAAATCTAATTAACCGTCAAATCTAATGCGCACACTATACTTATGGTAAAAATACTGTATTTACTCAAATCTAATTAATCATTGAATCTAATGTGCACCCTATACTTATAATAAGACTGCATTTACTCAAATCTAATTAACCATCGAATCTAATGCGCACCCTATACTTATAAAAATACTGTATTTATTCAAATCTAATTAATCATTGAATCTAATGTGCACCCTATACTTATAAGACTGCATTTACTCAAATCTAATTAACCATCGAATCTAATGCGTACTCTATACTTATGATAAAAATACTGTATTTACTCAAATCTAATTAACCATTAAATCTAATGTGCACCCAATACTTATAACCAAAATTCTGCATTAACTTAAATCTAATTAACCATTGAATCTAATGTGCACCTTATACTTATAATCAAAATATTGCATTCACTCAAATCTAATTAACTGTCAAATCTAATGCGCACCCTATACTTATAAGGCTGCATTTACTCAAATCTAATTAACCGTCAAATCTAACGCGCACCCTAAACTTATGATAAAAATACTGTATTTACTCAAATCTAATTAACCATTAAATCTAATGTGCACCCAATACTTATAACCAAAATACTGCACTAACTTGAATCTAATTAACCATTGAATCTAATGTGCACCTTATACTTATAATCAAAATATTGCATTTACTCAAATCTAATTAACCATCAAATCTAATGCGTACCCTATACTTATAATCAAAATACTGTATTTACTCAAATCCAATTAACCATCAAATCTAATGTGCACCTTATACTTCTAATCAAAAGACTGCATTTATTCCTATCTAATTAACCATCGAATCTAATGCACATCCTGATTTTGGAGACTGAATTTGGCTTTAACAGTTGAGCATTAGATTCAAGTAAATAATGGATATATGTACATACGCACATGCATATACACTAACAAGTACTATATTGCCCATACTATATGGCCTCCCTGCCGTCGTGGTATAGACCTGAAAATGGAGATGGGGGAGCAATGGGAAGATGCAATTGGGCATCTGTCACCCTTTGAGAAAAGGGGGGAAGCCTGAGATGTGGGGCCACATCTCAGTAGCCAAAGGGGTCCCCCCTCCAAAAGCAATCCCCGGAAAAGCATCCCTTGCAAATCCAAATGCCGCTCTCCTTTTTTTGGCTTGGCAGAAGCTGCTCCAGAGAAAATCTACTGTCCCCATTATGGCTCCTGCAGATCATTTAAATAACATCTAAGTGGCTCGGTGCGCGGTACACATGTCATGTAATTATGCATAATATATGCCATAGTTTTCGGGCTGCCAGCTGATGCGTGCCTATGCTGAACACGGCGAAGGCATGCTCGGTGTCGGTCAGGCTCAGAGGGTGCCTTCCAGCCCGACCCTTTGCAAAAACAGCATTGCAAAATTTTTCCTATAGCGGTTCATTTGAGGACACGGTGCCCAGTTTTGTGCCAACAGAAAAAAAAAAAACAGGGCATAGGGCAAAATCCAGAGTAACTATGGGGAGTCCTTGCTCCGGTGTAAGAACAACTTACTCTGGATTCCAACATGAATTTCCCATAGGTTTTCACTAGGTGGTGCAGTAACTACTGGTGCACGTAAAGTCTCTTACGTGCTCCAGTAGATACTCTGGATTTGGGAGTTCATCAAATAATAACATGCATTTGCACTGTGGGTTTTACTTAAGTAGCAACATTGGACCATCGGCTTGTATATCAAAGCAAATTTTCCCATAAGGAATAATGGAAACACAGACGATTCATTCCACAACCCCAAAATAGTCATATACTAGCAAAAAGCATACCCGCGTTGCGGGACTAAAATTCCCCCATACACCATCCCCCAAAACGCAACATCCCCCCACGGTGCAACGTCCCTCCATGGTGCAACATCCCCCCATGGCACAACTATCCCCCATGTGCATAAGTCCTCCCATGTGCATAACTCCCCCATGCGCATCAACCCCCCATGCGCATCAACATCCAAAACGCATTGCGCCCCTTTTCACCCCCTTCCGGTTGGAATTTCCTAAAACCAGTTCTTAGTGCATCCCTCAGTCACAGAAGGAACACCCACCCCAAATTTCACACTTCTAGGCCCAGTGGTTTTGTTAGGGCATTGATGAGTCAGTCAGTCAGTCAGTGAGTCAGTCAGTGAGTCTATCAGTGACTTTTCTTTTTTATATATAGATTATCACTATTATTATTCAAAATCAACAGTAATACACAGCAAACAACTCCATGCTGGTTTCTATAACATCACCAGTCAGACCTTTCCCAAGTGTCTAGGACTGTATTATTATTATTATTATTATTATTATTATTATTATTATTATTATTATTATTATTATTATTATTATCATCATCATCATCATCATCATCATCATCATCATCATCATCATCATCATCAATACACAGCAAACAATTTCGTGCTGGTTTCATTCACATCACCAGTTGGACCCTTCCCAAGAGTCTAGGACTGTGTGATGTAGCAGCATATAATTCGTGCTGATTATTATTATTATTATTATTATTATTATTATTATTATTATTATTATTATTATTATTATTATTATCATCGTCATCGTCATCGTCATCATCAATACACAGCAAACAATTTCGTGCTGGTTTCATTCACATCACCAGTTGGACCCTTCCCAAGAGTCTAGGACTGTGTGATGTAGCAGCATATAATTCGTGCTGATTATTATTATTATTATTATTATTATTATTATTATTATTATTATTATTATTATTATTATCATCATCATCATCATCATCATCATCATCATCATCATCATCACACAGCAAACAATTTTGTGCTGGTTTCATTCACATCACCAGTTGGACCCTTCCCAAGAGTCTAGGACTGTGTGATGTAGCAGCATATAATTCATGCTGCTGCTGCTGCTGCTGCTGCTGATGATGCATCATCATCATCATCATCATCATCATCATCATCATCATCATCATCATAACTTGGAGATCTATCTTGCTCAGATGAGACCCCCCTCACTGGACTGGCCCCGAAATTTCTATTCTGGGGAGGAATTTTAAGGAAAGTGGAGTAATGACGCCGCTGGAACGAACTTCGACGGTCGCTTTGGCGGCATCCGAGGCTGTGTCTAATTAGTGGTTCTCTTTACTGCGCTGATCGCTCCAGGAGTTTGTTCCTGAAGTGCTTTGATGGCACCCGTGGAAGCTTTCCGATCCATTAAGGAGTAGTCCGGGGGTGGCTAATGGAGAGCTGGGTTTGGTGCCTCTACCATAACTTCCACAACTTGGCCACATGTGTCAGGTGCACCTCTTTCCCCACATTGTCACTGCTGACACATACGGCTCTCAGGCCTTGGATTGCCAACATCCTTTTCTGAGCATGGCTCCTCTGCCTTTTATTGATTATTATTATTATTAGTTGCATCATTGGGGGGAGGAAGCTTGGATCTGTTGTAGCCCGACCTGCAGGTACCCATTTGACTGAAAATGACCGGAGGTCTCCAGAAAAAAGGTGGGGCTGACAAACAAACCGGAAAAACCCAGCCTCCCTCCAGGTTCCGGAAATTTCCCGGTCCCCATTTTTGTTTTTGCACAGCGTGCAACTCTCAGGCTCCCATTGAGAGCCTGGAGACGTGGGACCAGGAGGAGGTCCCAGCCACACACGCCGTCCCACCCCCTCTGATGCCCTTACACCAGTCTCCAAAGCCAGGCTGCGACTGCTGGAGGCCCCCGCAAGCCCCCCGTTCCCCCGCCAGTCTGTGAGGCCTCTGAAGGCTGCACCAGACTTCAGAGGCCGCCCCGCCACCCACCTGCCTGCCAGTCCCTGAGGCCTACGTAGGCCACAACTGGCCTCTCTGCTGCCCCCTGCCAGTTCCCGCCCTGCTGCCTCCTGCTGCTCCCCTAGGCCGCTGAAGGCCGATTACGGCTTTGGAGAACCCCCCACCAGTCCCCTATGCCTCCAGTCTGGAGGCCCCCCCACAGCCTTCCTCCACTGCTGGAAACCCACTCTGATAAGAGCATCTCACCTACCTACCTTTCCTCCCTTCCCCCTACCCTTTTACCTCTCCCACCCCCATGCCATTCCCTATTTACTTCTCACTCCCCATGCCCTTCCCTACTTACCTCTCTCACTCCCCATGCCCTTCCCACTCCATGCCCTTCCCTACTTACCTCCCTACTTACCCTACTCACCCTACTCACCCTACTCATACCTTCCCTACTTACCCTACTCACCCCATGCCCTTTCCTACTTATCTCTCACCCAACATACTCTTTCCTTCTTACCTTTCCCACCCTATGCTCTTCCCTACTTCCCTCTCCCACCCCTTATGCCCTTTCCTACTTTTCCCCTTATGCCCTTTCCTTCCTCCCTTCCCCTACCCTTTTACCTCTCCCACCACCCATGCCCTTCCCTACGTACCTCTCCCACCCCTTATGCCCTTTCCCACTTTTCCCCTTTTCCCCTTATGCCCTTTCCTTCCTCCCTTCCCCTACCCTTTTACCTCTCCCACCACCCATGCCCTTCCCTATGTACCTCTCCCACCCCTTATGCCCTTTCCCACTTTTCCCCTTTTCCCCTTATGCCCTTTCCTTCCTCCCTTCCCCTACCCTTTTACCTCTCCCACCACCCATGCCTTTCCCTACGTACCTCTCCCACCCCTTATGCCCTTTCCCACTTTTCCCCTTTTCCCCTTATGCCCTTTCCTTCCTCCCTTCCCCTACCCTTTTACCTCTCCCACCACCCATGCCTTTCCCTATGTACCTCTCCCACCCCTTATGCCCTTTCCCACTTTTCCCCTTTTCCCCTTATGCCCTTTCCTTCCTCCCTTCCCCTACCCTTTTACCTCTCCCACCACCCATGCCTTTCCCTATGTACCTCTCCCACCCCTTATGCCCTTTCCCACTTTTCCCCTTTTCCCCTTATGCCCTTTCCTTCCTCCCTTCCCCTACCCTTTTACCTCTCCCACCACCCATGCCTTTCCCTATGTACCTCTCCCACCCCTTATGCCCTTTCCCACTTTTCCCCTTTTCCCCTTATGCCCTTTCCTTCCTCCCTTCCCCTACCCTTTTACCTCTCCCACCACCCATGCCTTTCCCTACGTACCTCTCCCACCCCTTATGCCCTTTCCCACTTTTCCCCTTTTCCCCTTATGCCCTTTCCTTCCTCCCTTCCCCTACCCTTTTACCTCTCCCACCACCCATGCCTTTCCCTATGTACCTCTCCCACCCCTTATGCCCTTTCCCACTTTTCCCCTTTTCCCCTTATGCCCTTTCCTTCCTCCCTTCCCCCTACCCTTTTACCTCTCCCACCACCCATGCTCTTCCCTACGTACCTCTCCCACCCCTTATGCCCTTTCCCACTTTTCCCCTTTTCCCCTTATGCCCTTTCCTTCCTCCCTTCCCCCTACCCTTTTACCTCTCCCACCACCCATGCTCTTCCCTACGTACCTCTCCCACCCCTTATGCCCTTTCCTACTTTTCCCCTTATGCCCTTTCCTATCTTTCCTCCCTTCCCCCTATCCTTTTACCTCTCCCACCACCCATGCCCTTCCCTACTTACCTCTTCCACCCCTTATGCCCTTTCCCACTTTTCCCCTTATGCCCTTTCCTTCCTCCCTTCCCCTACCCTTTTACCTCTCCCACCACCCATGCCCTTCCCTACGTACCTCTTCCACCCCTTATGCCCTTTCCCACTTTTCCCCTTATGCCCTTTCCTTCCTCCCTTCCCCTACCCTTTTACCTCTCCCACCACCCATGCCCTTCCCTACGTACCTCTCCCACCCCTTATACCCTTTCCCAGTTTTCCCCTTTTCCCCTTATGCCCTTTCCTTCCTCCCTTCCCCTACCCTTTTACCTCTCCCACCACCCATGCCCTTCCCTACGTACCTCTCCCACCCCTTATGCCCTTTCCCACTTTTCCCCTTTTCCCCTTATGCCCTTTCCTTCCTCCCTTCCCCCTACCCTTTTACCTCTCCCACCACCCATGCCCTTCCCTACTTACCTCTTCCACCTCCCTTCCCCTTGCATGGGCTGTGTTGCTGCAAGCAACTTTGAGGGCACCTTCCATGTCTGGGTCAGAATCAAGCACGTTAAGAGGTTTTCAATTTTAAAAGTGTTGCAATTAAGTCCAGGAAAGCAATACAAGTATTTTTGCTTTATTTCAACATGTTCTACATTTGTCCTACATTTTTGGGTGTCCTAATTTTTTTTTAACCAGGGTAGCAATTTTGAGAAGCTTGGAGGGGAATTTGGGGTTTGGCATCTGGTCACCCTGCCCTACCTTTCCTGACTGAGTGCCTCATATAGGGGCCAGCCCCACACATCTCAGGAATTCAGTCTTGACCAAGGGTGTGATGCTAGTTCGCCTCCTCGTGGTGCGCCCCGGATAGCATGAAAGTGGATAGCATGACTGGATAGCATGACTAACATTGCGTGGTGCGCCCTGGACAGCATGACTAACACCAATTGGCAGCCAGACTACATCAAAGAATTGGCAGCTGGCGACACTGCAGTGGAACATTAACATCTGACTTACATTTAGTCTATATATTCGCCATACGCTAAATAAATAAATGAACATATAATCAAACAAATTAATTAATTAATTCTGGCATGCACAGATATGCACGTAGCTGTGGTTTGTGCCCAGAGTTTCATACCTGTTTGCCATACCCCCATGCCCTTCTCTACTCACATCTCCCACACCCATGCCTCATAGATGTCACTGGAGGTGTGCAGAGAGGTGGTGGTGACACTGCTGCTGGTCGAAATTTTTTATTTTTATTTTTGAATAACACCACCATGTAATATATCAATCAATGCGTAATTTTGCACAGAACGCAACGAAGCAAACCACGTTGAAATATCTTCATAGTACAAAAAGTAACAGCCGATAAATAAACCAATAAAGGTTTTTGAATTGAAAAGTAATAGCCATAAAACCAGTGGGGTGGGGCAATGGTGCATCACTGCATCCACCTCCTGGGACAGTTCCCTGTCCCTTGCATGAGAGGATGTCCATCATAGCACAAGGGATGTCACTGAGGCTCACCTGCCAACCCACCCCTTTTATTCTGCCCCATAAATGGACCGGTCCTAGACCTCCAGGCACCCAAGATGCTCATCAGAGGTGCAAGCTCTGTGGATGTGTGGCCTGGATGTGTGTCCCATCAATGTGGATCTTCTGATGAGAAGCCCTGTGTTTGTCACCGAGGCAGTGCCTCACCTCTGCCAGTTTGCTGCCAAGACCTGATCACATTATTCGTACCCTTCTGCCCCCGGCTTGGCATCTGTGGCTTTGCAGCCCTTGACACGCATCAGAAATGGTCCTGTCTGTCCGTCTGTCCCTAACCCCACGTTTGAAGGACACTGTCTTCCAAAGGGGCTTGGAAAGCTATTTGAGTACATAAAACCAGGGGGAGGGTGGGCACCGTATTTGCAATTGACCCTATGCATATATGCACCAGGGCTAACTGGTCTGGAGTCGAGGGTGGTCCATATCAGGTCCTGCATCAAGCAGTAGGAATTATTCCATGGAACTCCTTGCCACAGGATGCGGCAACTCCTTACCAAAGACGCAGGAGACTTGTCATCCGGTTGGACCACTGGAAGATACAGGAAGCTGGACTAAATGCACCTTTGGCCTGATCCAGGGGGGCTCTTCTTGTGTTAGTCTGTGGAACTCCTTGCCACAGGATACGTTGAGGGTATCTAATCCTTGAAAAAGGATTAGATTGATAGATAGATTGATTACATTAAAAGTCCATTACAGGTTATAGTTGTGTAATGAGCAATTCATTCATTCATTCATTCATTCATTCATTCATTCATTCATTCATTCATTCATTTTTAATTTAATTTTATTTATTAATACCCTAATATAATATTAATATTTATTAATAATAAATATTTATTATTTATTAATAAATAAACCTTATTTATACCCTGCCTTACTCTTAAAGACCCAAGATGTGTTGAGATCCAATCTCCTGGTCGCATCTGATGAACATCTTGGGGGTCTCCCCAAAAGCCCCATGGGGATGACCCCTAAAATTCTCTGCCTGTGGATCCCCTATGCCCCCTTATCTGCCAAACAGATCACTATTTTTGGGGTACTGGGAGCAAAAAAATCTCCTTCCAGAACAAAATTCTCCTGGATAGGCTTCCTCAAGAGGAAATGGGCTCAGGAAGGAGGATTTTATAGTACCCAAGACCCACAACGTGGGCATCGGTCGCCCTTGCAGGGTGTATGTGGAAGTGCGTCAGTGCTTGCCCTGTGCTGCGTCATGCATTCTGGGTATGCTCTCTGCGCATCTTGACATGTGAATCTCTTTCTCTCCACCTTTCATCTTCCCCTGGGGTGGGGGTGGGGGGGTCTGTGCAAGGTCAAGGCAGGGGTTTGGTCCTGGGTGCCTCTGCCTGTAATCCTAATGAGATCTCCTCTGACCCCCCTGACCTTGCTATCACCCGGAGAGGGCATCTCTGCACACAGATAAACAAATTGCTGGGCCTTGCCGTTGCGGCTCCGACTATGTTGCTGCTTCTTTCGGATCCGACTGCGTTGGCATTAAGAGAAAGGAAGGTTTTGTACTTTATGATGCCAGGGATTTCTCTTGACCCCGATGAACTCTTGTTTTACAGAAGTGCATGTGAAGTAGCAAGATACGCGTACTCTCGAGCATGTCCAGAGTGCCTTCCAGTCCAAGAGGAATTTGATCAGGTGGTTTCTTATGGGCTCCTTCCCAAAGGGGAACGGAGACGAGAAAAAACTGGTGAACGGGGCAGGGAAGGGGTTAAATGAAATTGGGAGAAGGTGATAACGCTGGAAAGACCTTCAGAGCGCCTCCCAGTTCAGCACCCAGGTTTACCTGCTTGGCCTCCCAGTCACCCCAGTCTCCATCTTCCAAACCCAGCCAGCTGAGATCATAAGAAATTTATGGGTCCCCACTTTTGGCACCTGGTTTGCCTTTTTTTACCCCAGACCCAGGTACGATGTACCCCAACCCATTTGCAACTGTCTGCATACTGGAGCTTCTAGACTTCTTACTGGGTGATGGGTCTGGCCTGCATTTCAGAGTGAGCCCCTGCCCTTATGTAGGTACTATTCATTGCACCCCACAGCACTGTCTGCCAAAGAATGTCCTATAAATATATGATGTTTCTGCCCTGCTGAGTTGGACCCATGACCGCATCATCAAGCTGTCCCTTCCCCGTTTCTCTCCATCAAGCCGTTTCTGGGGTCCTGGAAGGATGGAGACGGCCAGTGACGAATGGCTCTGTGGCTGCCTGGAATGGCACCGTGCATTCCTCCCTCCAAGACTGAATGCTACACCCCCTGCTAGCTATGCCACCGGGTATGGATAGGAGAAAGAGGAGGTTTTATATACTCAGTTTGCCACCTGAGGCTACCCAATCAATCGGCCTCACTGATGGGCCGGCCTGGTTCAATAAACGTGTGGCAACAGAGACATGGGGGTACTAATGGTGGCCTGGCATGCTAAAAACTGGCCATTTGGGTGGGTTGGCGTCACCATTTCTGCTGCGGCTTTGGGATTTAGGAATCTCGCTCCTCCTCCTTTCCCAGCATGTTGGGAAGCCTGGGAACCTCTTTATTGGTGCCAGGGGATCCCCAGCCCCAGGATTTCCCTTGTCCCCGATAATGGTTGTGACCGAGACCATTCCCAGTTCTTTGATGGGGTTGGTTGACCGACCACCTTGCATATGCACCCCACACTTAATTCTTTCCCCGTCTCCCTGATTCCTACATCTTCTCCCTCCCCCAGCCTCTCCATAGCACATCCATGCGGCCTTGTTACCGCCGTGCCCCTCCTTCCGCCTTGGTTCCCCACCCCGCATCGCTTGATTTTAATTGCTTCTGCCATTCAAGGGCAGGAAAGGTCGTTCGCTCTTCCGTGGGGCCTCCCCTGGCAGCCGCCAGCCAGTAGGCTCAAGGGCTGCTAGGCAACGATGGATGGCAGCGATGTCCAACCTGGCACAGCTGCGCCGCGTCCTCTGCCACCACTGACCCTCCTGCCTTCGCAGGGTGGGTCACCCGGGGCAGTGGCACCCCCGAGGCCACTGAGCTCCAGTCCCAAACCCACCGCTCTGAAATGCTGCCAGGCATCATTGGCATGGCACAAAGCTGGCACAAAGCTTTGCCCCTCTGGGAAGCGAGCCGGTCATGGCGCCACGCGGTTTATTTTCCTCCCTCTCTGTTAAAGCCAAATTTGGCGACTTTAATCAGAATCCTGACCACATCTTTGCAGTGGCATTTTCAGCATTCCCAGGCGCCGGCTGGGCAGAGCGGTGCAGGTGGATCTGGCGCGCTGCCCCCTTTTGCTGCCCGCGCCTGAGGTTTGATTAAGTGTTAATGGAGTCCTTGCATGGAAATTATCGGCTCTCTGGCTGTGGTGGAGACGCATCATGCGCTGCCTTTTTGGAGGTGGTTAACGCTGTACCTTATCAATGCATCTCCGGGCAAGGAATTCCTGAATCCGGCTCACCATTTGGCTGCCATCCTAACCTCTGGTTAGGCTGGCACTAGTCCCATACTGGCCTTGGTGTGCCACAAAAGTGCCGTAGGCTGTGCCACTTCTGTGCCAGTCCTGGGTGGGATGGCTAGACCAATGCATAGACATGTGCTGTCCTCTACATACCACTATGGGAATGGGGAGACGAGTGAGTTGCGCTGGCCAAAATTGGTTACGATTGCACCCTGGGGGGTCACCCTTGATGGACCCCCCAGCAACACTGCTCAGTAGCGCCACCTCTGTTGGACCCGCCATTCAACCCTTGCTTCTGGGTTCTATGTGGACATGACCTTGATGGCCAGCTGGTGCTGAGCATGGCTTCCAACTTGTGGAACAGATGACCTTTGGAGGTCCCTTCTATCTTTGAGGTGGTGGTGAAAAGAACGGGTTTCCGCTCCCCCTTTCGTTCCCCAAATTTGAAGAGGAAAAATGGAGTAGCAAAAGAACGACAGAAGAGGGTGGTGGAAGTAAGAAGGAATGTAAGAGGAAACGAGAAGGAGGGCAAGAGTTTCATAACTTAGATTTATTTGTTTTTATGTAGCTTTAATTGTATTTTACTCTTTGGTTATTTAATGTTTTTATCTTGCTTTTAATAATATTTTATTCTTAAGTGTACTTGGCCCACTTGCTTCGGGATTTATAAATCCTAAATTGGATTTATAAATCCAATCCAATGAACGAACGAACGAATGAACGGATGAACAAATAAATAAATAAATTGTTCCACCTGCCGTCCACGGTACAGATTATTATTGACTTATTATTTTTAACAATATAGTTATTGTTTTCGCAAAATGGGGATTCTCTGTATTAACAATAGGAACGGTCAATTCCCATGGAAAACACTGGAGGATAATGGGTGGATGACAATAGGATAAGACATGAGACTCCCATATAAAGAACAAATGGGAGAATTATAGTTCTGTAATTCAATATGGATTAAATGAGAATTTACAATTCTGGCTTCAATATACTTGCCCGAGATGCCCTTTGTTAAAATGGGATATAAGAAAATATTTCATCAAACGGTATGTAATTAGTCTGCAGAACTCCTTGCCACAGGATATGGTGATGCCATCTGGCTTTCAAAGAGGATGGGACAGATTTCTGGAGGAAAACTCCATCACGTTACAAGCCGTGTCAGCTGGTTTTAGAAATTGGCTAACTCAGAGCACAATCCTAGCCATGTCTACTCAAAAGTAAGGGCACAATCCAGAGTAACTATGGGGAGTTCTTGCTCCAGTGTAAGAACAATTTGCTTTGGATTGCAATATGAATTTCCCATAGGTTTTCACTAGGTTGTGCAGTGACTACTGGTACATGTAATGTCACTTATGTGCTCCTGTAGTTACTCTGGATTGTAGTGTTTTGTCTTATTGTGTTCAGTGGGTCTAACTCCCAGGAAAGTGTCTTTAGGATTGCAGCCTCAGAATACCTTAAATCCCCCAATCTCCCTTACCTCCCTTCCCAAAGTCCTGCGGCACACCTTCAGACCATCCGCGGCACACCTTCAGACCATCCGTGGCACACTAGTGTGCCGCAGCACGCTAGTGTGCTGTGGCACAGTGGTTGAAAATCCAGACTTCAGCAAGACTGTGGTGCCACCTGCTGCCCGCTCAAGAATGAATTGTGCTGAACCACTGAATGCGCCCGAGTGCGGCTCAGTTAATTTTTGGAACCTCAGGTGTCCGCTTTGGTGGGCTGCGATCTCCCACCGACACCTTGGACCTGGTGATGGATGGAGAGGTGGCCCCCGAAGAAGCTCGGAGTACTTAATTTCTGGAAATTGGTATAAGTTGCAGGAGGAGAGTTCCAGTTTAGTGTGTGTGTGTGTGTATGTATGTATATGTGTAACATAACAGGGGAGTACCGACAGGCAGTGGTGGGCCCAGGCCGGTTCAGACGGGTTCGCTCGAACCTGTTCCTAATTTTGGCCCACCGCTAGCAATCCAGTTGCTAGCGGCGGGACAAAACCCAGGCAGACCAGTTCGCCCAGGCGAGTCCACCACTGCACCTGTGTCAACATTGACGCAGGTGCAGTTGGGTCCTGAAGAGGACACGACTCCACCTGCATCAATCTTGACGCAAGCACAGTCATCTCCTCTTCAGGATGTGACTGTGTCAGGGTTGGGGCCTGCCCCTCACCCTGCCCCTCACCCCGCCCACCCGCAGCCGAAGAGGAGCGCAGAGCAGCGCAGCCTCCCCAGCCCCGCCCCTGACACTCCCCGGCCCCACCCCCTGACCCCGAACATGCCCCTGGACCCCTGCCTGCCCACTTCCGGTGAACCGGTTGTTGGGCCAGGCCGGGCCCACCTCTGCTTGACAGGGGAGCACCAACAGCATTGAGCGCCCCTGGCATGCATTACATCATGACGCCATGTGGCATCATGATGTCATCACACACACATGGGCCCTTCACAGCTCGCTGGAGAAACCCTATGGCCAGCTGCAAGGAGCGCATGCACGGCTCATCTGTAGCCACACACAAGCTGTTTGCAGCAACCAGAGGGTTTCTTCAGCTGGTTGTGAAAAGCGTGTGCACAGCTCAGCTGCTGAGTTGTATATGTGCCCTTCTGAACCAGCCATGTTCCCTGGCTGGTTTGGAAAGGTGCATGCACAGCTCAGCTGGAGCCGCACATGAGCACTTCTGAGCCAGCTGGGGAATGCTTCTCTGGCTGGCACAGAAGGGCTCATGCGTGGGTCAACTGGAACCATGCACATGCCCTTCTGAGCCAGCCAGGGAATGCTCTCCGGGTGACATAGAAGGGTGCTGGGATGGGGCAAGTGCTAGGAGGGGGGTACACTTGCACCCATCAACACGTATGTACCCATGGCACAAGACACCTTGTGCTATGTGCAGGGTACGCCACGGGCAAATGAGTTTGGCTTTGTTGGATGCAGGAAGACTTTGGGATCATTTTTGAGGCCTTCCTCCTGTAGCTGAAACAGAAGGGTTATAATAAGGTGTGATTGGGGTGGGAGAGGCACTCTGTACATGCTCAGAGACACTCCAGCTCTATTCCCAGTTTCGCTTATTCCAAGGCTGAGCCTGGAAAATTATGCGTAGACTGCGCTCTTGAGAATTGAAAGTGGAAGTTTGGAGGCTTTCCCCCTTCACCATACCGCTCCTTCCTCCCCCATAACATGCTGTAGCCCTTGCGATTTGCCTGCCAAAGGTTGCGTGCTTGCCTGTGGCTGGCGCTCATTAGCAGCCGCGGCCGCGGTCGTGAAAAGGAAGGAATATTCTGGCCATGCGGTCGGCCTGACCTTTATAGATCATGCAATGGATTTCCCTTCAGAGCCCCTGCAGTCAGCACATCCCACGCATGGCTCCGCTATTGCCTCTGGAGCATGGCTTAAATTGTGCCCAGAGCTGAGCCTGGGAGACTTTGCAATGTGAGCGGCTGAACTGAGAAAGTAGGAGTGAAGAGGAGAGTTCCTCTGGGCATATGCAGAGCACCCCATAGGCCTTTGGCCTTAAGAGTGCACCAGGATCCTTATAGGTTTCTAGGTGTTAACGTTTTCATCAATGGTGACAACCAGACTATTTTTCTTACCTGTCACTCAAAGGGATAATATTTAAGAAATGGGGTCCTCAAACTATGGCCTGTGGGTCGGATACGGCCCCCAGGGTCCTCAATCCGGCCTGATAGGCATTTACAGAACCCCCTGCCCCCTGGTGCTTTCCCCTGGCACGTGGGAGCGCTTGCCACCAGGCGTGTGCACTGCTCCCAGATCGCGTGGGGTGGGCTTTTCCCTGGTGCGCGGGAGGGTTTGCCACCAGGCGTGCGCGCCTCCCGCCAGCCAGCAAGAATGGATCTTACTCCCAGGTAAATTGTTGCTAGGATTGCAGCCTAAGAGGCCAATCCTATGCATTGGCTACTCAGAAGAAAGCCCCAATAAAGACAATGGGGCTTACTCCCAGGTAAACTGTGGCTAGGATTGCTATAGTCCACTATAGTCTGGCCCCTGACAGTGTCTGAAGGACAGTGAACCGGCCCCCTGTTTAAAAAGATGAGGACCCCTGTTTAAGAACATCAGAAATGCTCCGCTGGATCAGGCCAAAGGATCACCAACTCTGTCTTCCTATATCCCGGATCTGGCATTCTGTGATTGCCTATATCTAAAATACAGATGCATACCCATCACATACCCATGTGCGTACCCACGCGTACCCATTGTGCACATACACATACCCATGGGACATACTCGTCATGGCTTATAACCCATGATGGACTTTTCCTCCAGAATTTGGTCTAATGCCCCCTCCAAGTAGGGTTGCCATAATTCTCTTCCACTAACTCGGGACAGGACCCTCCGTCCCATTTGCCAGTATGCGAACGCTATCCCCCAAATTGGGACTGTCCCTGTTTTTCAGGACATATGGCAACCCTACTTGCAAGGCATCTAGATGCCATACCCTGTGGCAAGGAGTTCCACAGGGCTATTGCAAGCACATACTCATCATGGCCTGGAACCTGTGATGGTTTTTTTTTACCCCAGAAATTGGTATATCCCCCTATTAAATGGCAGCTGGGCAAGATATTTGGAGTCGGGCACGAGAAGGAGTCCAGCTAAGCCGATTCTGGAACAGGATTCGATTCTGGAACCATGTAGCTTGGTGGAAGAGCAGCTGTTTTGCATGAAGCAAGTGCTAGCAGGGCCGGCTTATCCATGAGGCAGATTAAGTCGGTCGCCTAAGGCGGCAGATATGCAGGGAGCACTCCTGCTCGTTGGATTGGAAAAAGAATACGGGAGCGGCACGGATGAGTATATGGGCAGCAGAGCGTGCATGCGTGCATCGAGTGTTGTGCATCCCATATTTTCACCTGACAAGTTTTCAGTAACCAAAAATCACCCAGGTTGAAAAGATTCGGCAAGGTGGATTGGCAAGCCGGCCGGCAAGGCAGGGCTGGCCGAATTCCCTGCAAGGATTCCCACGCGCGTGCAACAACCTGGATGAACGTCCAGGATTTCGGGAGTTATTCCTCTCCTGGCGTCTCTCTGCGCGGCACGCTGGTGAACGCTTCTATTGTAAAGCTGTTCAGCGACAGATGGAGAGCATTAACAGTTGTCGCGGGAAGAGCCCAAGGGGGCCATGCGTAAGTGTGGCAGTGAGAGCGCCGGAATTTGGACCAAAGAGCCGCGGGTTGATTTTCCTGGCATTGCACCAAACTTGCCGGATTCTGGGCCGGCTACTGTGTCTCGGCTACTGTGTCTCGGCGAGCGCCAAATGGGATCTGTTGTGTCTGCAGGTGGCGCGCATTGAATTCAGTGGCACACAAATGCGCAAAATAGCAGTGGCGCAATTTGGAGATGTATTGATGGTTATGACTGGGACGAAACCTCTCTGGCAAAATTGATCAACCTTCTTGTGTTTCCTTTTTGTCTTTCTGACCCAGGTGGGGGGTGGGATCATGCGCCACTGTTTTGCGCTACTGTCGGTCAAACAGCGCCAGGGCTGATCCACATCTGATGGGTGATCTGGCGACATCTTCATGTGTTCAAGAGGAGTGTGGAGGAGAAAAATGGTACAGAGTTCATTGTTCTCATGTGCTTCCATGTGCCCGTTTTACAGTTCTCGTGTGTATTATAAATAAACTCACTAACCCTACAATCCAGAGTAGCTAAGGGGGCACATAAGAGACATGTGTACCTGTAGTTATTGCACCACCTAGGGAAAACATATGGGAAATTCATATTGCAATCCAGAGCAAATTGTTCTTACACTGGAGCAAGGACTCCCTGTAGTTACTCTGGATTGCGCCCTAAAACTGAAACCTAGGGCACAACCCTAACAGGTTTAGGCCAACGCAACTCACTGATGTAGGATTGCCCTAATTTAATCAGGACAGGACCACCTGTCCCATTTGCAAATATGTGAACACAATTCCCAAACATCAGGATTGTCCCAGTTTTGGGGGACGTATGGCAACCCTACAATCAGAGGTGGGCCCGGCCTAGCCCAACAACCGGTTCGCCGAAAGTTGGGGGCCAGGCCGGGGCCAGGGGGCGGGGCTGGGGTCAGTGGGTGTGGTCAGGGGCGGGGTTGTTGAAGGCCAGGGGTGGGGCTGGGGAGGGTCAGGGTCAGGGCTGGGGAGGCTGTGCTCCTCTCCGGCTGCGGGTGGGCAGGGCAAGGGGCGGACCCCAACCCTGACGCAGTCACGTCCTAAAGAGGAGGTGACTGTGCTTCAGGACGCGATTGCACCTGCAACAAGATTGATGCAGGCAGAGTCGCGTCCTCTTCAGGACGCGACTGCACCTGCGTCAATGTTGATGCAGGCGCAGTGGTGGGCTCACTTGGGTGAACCGGTTCACCCAGGTTTTGGCCCACCGCTAGCAACTGGATCCCTAGCGGCGGGCCAAAATTAGGAACAGGTTCGGGCAAACCCGCCCGAACCGGCCTGGGCCCACCACTGCCTACACTGATCTCCCTGGTATGAGAAGGCTGATGCATGTCTGTGCACTGACCTAACCCCCCACCCGGGAGTGGCGCATAACTTTTGCAACATTCCCGGACCAGCATGGGAGTTGTGCCAACTTCAAGGACCCTGTCCTGCTTTTTGGATGCCAGCATATGGTCACCCGATCTGTGGGTGTCACAAAAATGCCACAAACACCTCCTGGAGGGTTAAGCCAGTGCACAAACATGCATCGGCCTCCCTATGTAGGGCTGCCGTAATTCTTGTTCACAAAATTGGGACAGGACCCCCTGCCTGATTTGCTGGTATGCAAACACAACCCCCACCCCCAATCAGGATTGTCCCTGTTTTTCTGGACATATGGCAACCCTATCCCCACACCACCTCAGGAACGGGGAGACAGGTGGGTTCTGCGGGCGCTTGCACCAGGGTAACCCGATCAGATCTCCACCTGCCACCCAGCGCCAATGGGAGACGGATCAGCCATGCATGACCGAGCTGGGCGGCCCAACCTCCTCCAGGTGGTAACAATGGCTGAATGCAGAAGCCGACAGTGGGAGAATGGATGGAGAGAAGCTGATGAAATCCCTGATCAATGGGGATGGATCTATGTGTGGGGGGTGGAATAAAGGAAATTAAACCTTGGCTTCCATGTGCACGCATGCGTGCGCGCGCACACACACACCCGAATTAACAGCAACCAGCTTTCTCCAAAATGGTGTTGTGCACCTCTCCAAAAATGGCATTGATTGCATCAGGGATAGGGTTGCTAGTGCTAGTTCCTTCTTTCCTGCTGTCCTCACAACAACCCTGTGAGGTAGGAGAGGCTGTGAGCGAGTCACTGGCCAAGGTCAGCCAGGAAACTTCATGGTCGAGGAGGGATTTGAACCTGGATCTAACAGGTCTCAGTCTAACACTTTAACCATTAACCTGCAATCCTAAAGACACTTTCCTAGGAGTAAGACCCACTGAACATAATGGGACTTACTTCTGAGTAGACAGGGTTAGGATCTTCAGCTTGTGAAGAGTCAGGACCCACCTGCACGTGTTGAGATCCAATAGGTGAGAGAACTAGGCAAGTGAGTAGCCATGGATCCTGCCCACCCTTCAGCATGAAAGGTGGAGGAAGAGTAGAAGGACACCAGGTGAGCAGCAATGTCAGGACTATGGCACACAGGTGGATGGGGGGGAAGAGAGGGTGGGACCCCTTGAAGTTTGGAGTCTTAGCCAAAGCGCCCTTTGGAAGCCAATGTATCAAGGAAGCCAACGACCTTCTCTAGGACTTCTGGCTGCTCTTGAACCCTGCGCAGACCGGTTGGACAGGTCAAGCCCCCCTATTGAAGACCTTTGGTGGTGGCCCTTGCCATGGTGCATCATCGCCCATCACCTACTGCTGGAGGTGATGGGTGATGATGCACCAGATCAAGGTCTTGCCCCCCCCCCGGTTGATGTGCATGGGGGACTGATGCACATGGGGGGTCGATGCACATGAGGGGGTCGATGTGCATGGGGGGATTGATGCGCATGGGGGGTCGACTACTTTCTACTGCACCAGTGCCGGCTGAAGCATGGTGACCACATGACCGGATTTTTCCGGATTAATCCTCTTTTTTAGCCTTCTGTCCAGGCGTCCTCCAAAAGGGCTTCATTGTCCTCCGTTTTGGCTTCATTTTGGGACTTTGCAATGGTGTGCAGAACCCCATCGTGTCATATGTTGTTGGATTCGTATCGAAGAGCAGAATCCAATGCAAAATAGGTATTGAAATATCTCCTTCCTATCCAAAGTTATGGCCAAAAAACTAAAAATCAAAAATATGCATTGAGCGCTATGGGAAAGTGAAATTGCCCATTGTGACGGATTTACTCATGAGTAGGCAAATGTGACATTGTCTGCCAGAAAGGCCAGGCTGAGAGGCATCCAAGACCTTGTCCTCCTTTTGAGGTTTGGGCATCTGGTCACCCTGCCCTTGGTGATAACCTGATTCTTCCCGAATCCCGGAGACAAGGAATTATTTATTGCCTCTTAGCTGCAGGACCCCCAACTGGGGGGTCTGCAATTGGGGAATTCATTCCCTGCGCTGACTTTTTTTTATTTATGAATTCACCAGCTATGAATAAATGTTTGTGGCTGTGAATTTAATTTGAAACCAGGGATTTAAAGGAAAAGCTGGTGGAGTTGCGGAGTGGGGAGGCACAGAGGAGTGCGTCTGAAACCAACACACAGGTGATAGGATTTGTATGGTGTCGTGCCCAGGGTTGGGATGGTTGAAAGAGGGTGCTTTGCCTTGATTTAGGGTGAAATCCAGAGTAACTATTGGGATTCCTTGCTCTGGAATGAGAACAAGTTACTCTAGATTGCAGTATGAATTTCCCATAGGTTTTCACTAGGTGGTGCAGTAACTACAGGTGCATGTAATGTCTCTTAGGTGCTCCCGTAGTTACTCTGCATTGTGTCCTTATTCTGAGGAGTCTCTGCCACATACTTGCTGTATGGCCTTGGCCACATTTCCTTTAGCTGCTTCGCTGAGGATGGCCAAAGATTTCCCCGAGTCGGTGTCGGCACATAACTGCTCCTTTCTACTGGGTGATGCACCAGTTGCAACCTCCACAATTTTTTCAACCCCCATATTTCAATATGCAACCCCCATATTTTTCCAGGACACGTCCTCTTTTTTAGCCTTGTGTCCTGGGGAAAAAATCTTCTGTTTCCTCCTTTTTCTTGTGAGCAGGCAGCATGTAGCCTTCTAGTAATGCATAAATTATATGTACTCGTTTAAAATTTAATCATAAGTACAGTGGTCCCTCGCTTAACAAGCGCCTCGCTTAACAAGCATTTCACATGACAAGCAAAATTTTCCAAGAAATCTTGCTTCACATAACAAGTTCCGCTTCACTTAACAAGCAAGTGCACTATGGGCACGTGTGCTATGCAGCCCTGATACTCCACACGGAGGCTCTTTAAAAGGGCTGCCGGCCAGCGCTGCTGCCTCTAACTACTCTAACTTGAGGGCCGTTGCCTGGGGGTGCCAGAGGAAGCTACCCCTAACTGCCCCCAAGTTCCCCAACCAACCACCTTGCACCACCAGCAACCAACCAACCACCAGCAGCAGCCCAGGTAAGCCTCCCAGGGAAGCGTCTTTGTATGTAGCCTCTTAACCATGTCAACCCAGAAGTAAGCCCCATTGTGTTAAATGGGGCTTACTCCCAGGAAAGTGTCTTTAGGATTGCAGCCTAAGTAGATTTCATAGGATCATGCCCATTGAATGCATGTTTTGAATTCAGTTCCAGTGTTTTGTCATCATTTTTACATCCAGTTGATATTTTTATAGGAATATTTTGGGGGTTGTGGAACCAATTGTCTGAGTTTCCATTATTTCGTATGGAAACATCTGCTTCACTTAAAGAGCGTTTCACTTAAAGAGCAGGCCTCCGGAATGAATTAAGCTCTTTATGTGAGGCACCAGTGTAATATACTGTATTTACTCCAATCTAACGCTCACATTTTCCAATCAAATTCAGTTTCCAAAATCAGGGTGCGCATTAGATTCAGTGGTTAATTAGATTGGATTAAATACAGTATTTTGATTATAAGTATAGGGTGCGCATTAGATTTGATGGCTAATTGGAGTAAATATGGTATTTAGGCTGCAATCCTAAAGACACTTTCCTGGGAGTAAGATCCATTGAACACAATGGGCCTTACTTTTGAGTAGACATGATTAGGATTGTGCTCTAAGTAAAGGAGTGCATTACCCCATCATGTCATATGTCGCTGGATTCGTATCGAAGAGCAGAATCCAATGCAAAATATGTATTGAAATATGTCCTTCCTATCAAACGTTATGGCCAAAAAACTAAAAATACTACAAATTTAACACATGAAAACAATTTGCATGACCCTTTGTTACGCTGCCACAAATCCCGTGCTGGCCAGAGGGTGTCACAAAAGCACCATAAGCCACTTTGGTGCCACGCTTTAGGGGTTTCGCCTGGTGCAGAAACATGCGCCGGCCTCCCCCACCACTGCGGGAAAAGGGATATGGGCAAGTAGCGCTGTACTAAATCGGTTAAGTTGCGGCTGGAGCGTTTTTTGGTTTTATTTTGTCTTTTCCTACATTTTTCTTGGGTGTCCCACATTTGGGTGTCCGGCTTGTATATGAGGCCAATTGAGGCAGTCGCATCAGGCACCGGATTATTTGGGGTGGGGGCACCCGTTTCCACTCGCCTCCTTCTGCTCCCTGGATTGAAAAAGGATGAGAGAGTATAGAGGGGGTGTCAGGGAGACCAAAGAGGTCTACCTCCACTCACTTCCATTTTTGTTGCCCCCCCCATAATTCGGTGCCTGACGCGACTGCCTCCATTGCCCTCATATACAAGCCGGGCCTGGACAACTGATTCACATGTTAGAACTTCCAAGAGTAAACACTATCAGTAAAAATAAACTTCTGCGCATGGCGAGCGTGGCATTGATGTGGGAAGCCCCTGTTGCAACAGCAGGTGAGGGGGTGCAACTGTTTCCATGTTGATCCCCCCTCCATCTGTTTTTACCCGCCAACATGTGCCTATGTTTGGGGCAGGGCTGTGTCTCCCACCAGGAGGAAGTGTCAAACGTGTCTACTCTATCTCGTTCCTCCTGTGCTGGGGGTGTATTTGGACCCCCCCAATCCCGGTCAGCTGTTGCTGTGGGTGAGACGTCGTGCCGCGTATTTAGAGGAGAAGCCCTGGCGAGGGACGCTTCGACAACATGGGTGGAAAGGTGGCCGCCGATTTGCGAATCTCTCCGTTTATTTATCGCTTACCATTACGATTAGCCACTTAATTTGCTACTCACCCGGAGAAGGGTGAATTAGCTGTCTCTATCGACTTGCTTTCCAACCTGATGAGAGCTGAGTGGAGGGGGGGATTTAGAGGAATTATTGGTGTGCTGCATGGTTGTAGGATATTCAGCACAGGGTTGCCATATGTCCGGAAAAACATGGACAATCCCGATTGTGACAAATAGGACGGAGGATCCTACTGCGCCAAACTGGCAAATAGGACGGAGGATCCCACTTGTGAAAGAGAATTATGGCCACCCTAAACTCGCACCATCTTTGTATGGTGTTTTTCAAACTGTGGGTCGGGACCCACCAGACCCATTGGATTGGGTCACAATCCAATTCCGAGAATCCCCATTTTGGGAGCAAATGGGATGGAGGATCCCGATTTTGTGGAAGAGAATTATGGCCACCCTAAACTAGCACCATCTTTGTATAGTGTTTTTCAAACTGTGGGTCGGGACCCACCAGACCCATTGGATTGGGTCACAATCCAATTCCGAGAATCCCAATTTTGGGGGCAAATGGGATAGAGGATCCTGTCCTGGTTTGTGGAAGAGAATTATGGCCACCCTAAACTAGCACCATCTTTGTATGGTGTTTTTCAAACTGTGGGTTGGGACCCACCAGACCCATTGGAATGGGTCACAATCCAATTCCGAGAATCCCAATTTTGGGGGCAAATGGAGGATCCTGTCCTGGTTTGTGGTAGAGAATTATGGCTACCCTTTCTTTCGTAACATGGTTTCATGGTTACGAGCACAATCCTAACCCTGTCTACTCAAAAGTAAGCCCCCTTGTGTTCAAGGGGGTCTTACTCCCAGGAAAGTGTCTTTAGGATTGCAGCCTACAGCTCTAGGGCTGCACTCCAAAAGACACTTTCCTGGGAGTAAGACCCCTTGAACACAATGGGGCTTACTTTTGAGTAGACATGGTTAGGATTGTGCTCTGAGGCTGCCACCCTAAAGACACTTTCCTGGGAGTAAGACCCCCTTGAACACTTTTGAGTAGACATGATTTAGGATTGTGCTCTATGATTCTATGATTGTGATTATATCACTATCTACATATGTATGCTTGTAAATCAGTCACTAGCTCGCACCCTCGCCTGCCTCACAGGGTTGTTGTGAGAACAAAAGGAGGAGAGCAACTGTATACACCACCCTGAGGACCTTGGAGGGTGAAATAAAGATGTGAATACATAAACAAATGCTTTTTTTTTTGCTTCTGTGGGTTGTTCAAGCCTAACCTTATCTGTCCTTATTTTGCCCCAAAATTGTCCGTTTGGGCTTGCGGAACTCCCTGCCACTGGAGACCAGCCAGGACCGACTGCAGGGTACATTCTGCCAGGCGCATAGAGCTGCTCATGTTCTGGCAAAGCTTTGATCTCTAAATCGCTTTAAGAGATGCTAGATTACATCTCCGATTTCTGCTGCCGCCTAGATTGGATTACGAATAAATTGTGCGGCGTTTCATTTTATTACGCCGGAAAGCAGATTATAGATTTTGAAAGAATGAAAATAAAAATATTTTAATGGAGATGATTTATATTTTATATTTTATTTTATATTATATTTTTTTGGTGGGGGGGAGAATAATTTATTTCAATGGTCCTGAGCAGTTTGTGGGTTTCTCTTCTTGAGAACTGGAGATGTTCGTTCTAGAGACGATATACCTATTAAGGTATAGGTATATATGATATGACCAATACCTATTAAGCATTGATTTATTTTATTTATCCCGTAATAAATAAAACCGTAATCATTTCGGTTTTAATCTGAACTGAAATCATTTCAACAACCCTGTAAGATAAGCAGTTGGTATTAATTTAATTTAATATATTTATATCTCGCTTTTCTTGGGCCCAGGTCGACTCAAGGCGGCTAACTAGTAAAAATTAAAACATTCAATAAAAAAAACATATATTTAAAATATATAAATATGTATAAAAGTACATATATTTAAAAAACTTATCTATCCATTGTATACAATACCATTGTAGCCCCATTGTATACAATACCATTGGATACATGTATACATTGGATACAATGCCACTGTATTCAATACCATTTGATACATGTATACATTGGATACAATACCATTGTATCCCCATAAGTTTTTTTTAAATATATGTATGTTTAAAAAACATTTTATATGTTTTTTATTGAATGTTTTAAATTCAACGGTATCCCCATACTTGGTGGAAGACCGAGACGGCAAGGGAACAGATTGCCTGGGCCATATAGTGAGTTTATTCCTGCCATATTTTTGCCATATTGGGTAAAATTGATATTTTTATTTATTTGATTTGTATCCACCTTCCCCTCTCAAACAAACAAACAAACAAACAAACAAACAAACAAACAAACAAACAAACAAACAAACAAACAAACAAACAAAAAACTCAAGGTGTATCCAAAGCCCCGGAAGGAATTCATGACATAGGTAAGATTTGAATCTGGATCCAAGAAGCCCAATCCTTGCATGTCTACTCAGAACTAAGACCCATTATAATCAGAACTAAGACTCCATCATCACCATCATCATCAGAGATGGGCCCATCCTGCCCCAAAATCCGGGTTTGCCGGAAGTTCGGGGTGGGGCTGGGATCAGGGCGCGGGGCAGGGGCAGGGCAAGGGATGGGCCCCAACCTCACTGTACTGCGCATGCGCCAGGCGTGGCACACGCACAATGTGTCTCCTGAAGCCTAGCTAGGCTTCAGGAGACTCAGTGCGCTTGTGTCTAGCTGGACGCAAGTGCACTGCATCTGGTGGCCACTGGCAAACCGGTCCCTGTGGTTCTTGCCAGCTGCCGCCACGACTGGCTCTCCAGTGGCCGCCTGGTGGGAAGATCCGGTTTGGGCGAATAGGCCCAAACCAGCATCTGCCCACCACTGACATCACCACTCATCATCATTACCACCCGCCACCCATCATCATCATCAGCACCCAGAATCACCATCTACCATCATCATCACCACTCACCATCACCACCAATCATCATCATCATCACCACCCACCATCACCACCCACCATCATCATCACTACCCAACATCATCACCACCCACCATCCACCACCCACCATCACTCACCATCATCATCACCACCCACCATCCACCACCCACCATCACTCACCATCATCATCACCACCCACCATCATCACCATCCACCATCACTACCCACCATCATCATCACCCACCACTCACCATCATCATCACCACCCACCATCATCACCATCCACCATCCACCACCCACCATCACTCACCATCCACCATAATCACCCACCACCCACCATCACTACCCATCATCATCATCACCACCCACCACCCACCATCATCATCACCCACCACTCACCATCATCATCACCACCCACCATCATCACCATCCACCATCCACCACCCACTATCACTCACCATCCATCATAATCACCCACCACCCACCATCACTACCCACCATCATCATCACCACCCACCACCCACCATCATCACCATCCACCACCCACCACCCACCATCACTCACCATCATCACCACCCACCATCATCACCACCCACCATCACTACCCACCATCATCATCACCACCCACCACCTACCATCATCACCCACCACCATCATCCCTTTCAACACTACCCACCACCATCATCACCACCCACCATCATCATCACTACCCACCACCATCATCATCCCCACCCACCATCACCATGCAGGTTCAGGAAACCTATAAATATTTAACCGTTGCCCATTTCTAAAGTGTCTCCAAGGAGAGCAGCCGTCAGCCTGGTGTGTTGGCAGTATCAATATATGCCCCGTGGTGCGGTTTGGGTGTAAGAAACCCCTGTGAAGAGGAAGACTCTGGACTGCCCTCAGATTCTGGAAATGTTCCCAGCATATTCACTTCTAGGTTTCTTGATACCATCTTTGGGGAAAGGTGGTGAAGGAGGAATGTTGTTGATTAGGAAGTTTGACACTGAGTAGCTGCATCCTGGAAATATCCATTCTGAGGTTGATTTGGGGTCTTTGGGGTCTGGATGACTCCTTGAGACCATATTGAAGGTGCAGCAAGAAATCTGCATTCCTCTCCCCACTCGCACCCCATCCATTCCTTATAGGGTTGCCAAATGTCCGGAAAAACACAGACAATTCCGATTTGGGGGGTTGTGTTCACACACCGGTAAACGAGACGAAAGATCTGGTCCCGATTTTGTGGAAGAGAATTTTGGCAACCCTAATTCCTCGGCAGGACGTGGTTTGGCTCGCTTGCTTGAGCTTCTAGTTGTACGTGATGTGGTGAGGATGTGCAGGTAGGATGTGCAGGGTACACCAATCCCTTAAAACTAGTGGAGACCAACTAGGAAGCTTTAACTGCATCCTAAAGACGCTTTCCTGGGAGTAAGACCTATTGAACACAAAGGGGCTTACTTTTGAGTAGACATGGTTAGGATTGTGCTAGTTTGATAGTGGCAGATAGTTCAGCGGATAGAAAGCCGCGGTGACATCATCCCAGTTTGGAGAGTGCCTCGAGATCCTGGTTTCCAGCCCTTATTGTTATTGGTTTCCAGCCCTTATTGTTATGTCTATCTTTGATCGCTCTCCCCATCTCCCTCCCTTACACCCCTCTCCAATAATCTCTTGCCACTATCAACCACTGGCTGGGCTCCCAGAGATCAATATTGCATTAGTGCTCCAGGCTGCGCTCATGCAAATGACAAGTGAGCTGGTTGGTCTGTCTGTCTGTCTCTCCGGGCAGACGGCACACTGTGGTGAGATTTTTTGGGAGGGACAGACGGACGCGACACCCTGAAAGCATGGAAGAAACTGAAGCTTATGGCTTGGAGACGGCAGGAGAAGACGACAGGGGGTGGTTGGTGATTTGGCAGAGAGCACCGTTGCCGTTCGGTAACATTTGTGCAATGCTTGTGGAAGGTGCTCGAGGTCTATTATGCTCAATGATCTCCGAACGACAACCCTGCGGGTTTGTCTGATGGATAATATTATGCCCATTTTGTAGATAGGGAGGACTGAGAGAAAAAGAGACAGATCAGCTTCTAAGGCCACCTATCGAGTGAATCTGTCCGCTGTCGCTCCCAATTCTTCCGAAATACTGTTTTAGGGCTGTACATTTAGGGCTATTATTTATTTATTTATTTATTTATTTATTTATTTATTCATTCATTCATTCATTCATTCATTCATTCATTCATTCATTGTCCATACATATTATCTATAGGTTAGCTATACGTATTTGTCTGTTCTTCATTGGACTTTCACCCTCCCCCCCCCCCAAAAAAACCATGCTCTGTTTTGATATCGGTCTTTCACAGTGAAACGCACTTACTTCTGAGTAGATCTGCAAAGGATTGTGCCCTAACGTCTTTAATTCCTTATTTGTTTTTTAAAAACTTGTTTAAATTAGTCTGTCCTTTCCATATCGATCGATCGATCGATCGATCGATCGATCGATCGATCGATCTATCTATCTATCTATCTATCTATCTATCTATCTATCTATCTATCTATCTATCTATCTATCTATCTATCTATCTCTTCCCCCTTCCTTCCTTCTTTATCCATCCATCCCCTATCTGTCTGTCTGTCTGTCTGTTCCCCCCTTCCTTCCTTCCTTCCTTCCTTCCTTCCTTCCTTCCTTCCTTCCTTCCTTCTTTATCTATCTATCTATCTATCTATCTATCTATCTATCTATCTATCTATCTATCTATCTATCTATCTATCTATCTATCTATCTATCTATCTATCTATCTATCTATCTATCTATCTATCTATCACTACTGGAGGGGGGACTCAGACAGAGGGCACAATTCTCATCATGTCTACTAATAAGTAAGCCCCATTGTGTTCAATAGGTCTTACTCCCAGGAAAGTGACTTTTGGATTGCAGCCAGATTGTCCTTCTCAGGAGGGGGTCCTGGGCTGAAATGCTCCAGAACCATTGGTCCGGAGTCACCAGTGACACCAGTAACAACCTTTGGAGAAGACATTTTGCTGGGATAAACTGGGACAGTTCCTTTCCTTCTGCCCAGAGATACTGCTTTTAAATATAAAGTAGATTAGCGGAGCGATTTGATGATTCTGAGTAAAGTTTTAAAAAGAGTGCCTCTGAGCATGTGCAGAGTTTATTGGAGTGATCACAGGCCGGTTCTCATCGGTTCTATAGAACCAGTTGTTAAATTGGGCCCAACACTGGCAAACTGGTAGCTAGCGTTGGGCCCAATTTCTGCCACCCACCTGTTCCGGCTAGGTCCTGCTGCTCTGTCTCGGAACTAGCCAGAATGGTGCTGTGCGCAACGACGCACTGCGCATCTTGGACATGCGCAGTGTTTCTCTGTGTGACCCATTGGGCCTTGCTCCGGAAGAGGGGCCAGCTGCTCCACCTCTGGAGCAAGGCCCAGTGGCTGCGCAGACGCAGTGCGCACGTCTAAAGTCTCGGACATGCGCAGTGCGTCCCTCTGCGGGGCCATTTGGCGAGGAGGAACTCTCCTCTGATGCTGACAGGCTTCAGAGGACATTGCGCAGGCACCAACCTTGGCACCTGCGCAGTGCGTCTTCTGACGCCGGCTGGCTTTAGAAGGCGCACTGCGCAGGTGTCAACCTTGGCGCATGTGCAGTGCATCTTTTGGCGCCAGTTGGCGTCAGAAGACGCACTGCGCATGTGCCAAGGTTGGCGTATGCGCAGTGCTCAGTGGTAGCTGTGAATCGGTTGTTAACCGGTTTGCAGCCCACCACTGATGGTTGCCTGCTTGCAAAGGTTACTTGCTTGCTTGCAAGGAAAAGGAATAAAGATATTTTTTCCCCCAGGATATGTGGCTAAAAAAGAGGACATGTCCTGGAAAGTAGGACATATATATGAATTCCAAGAAGGCTACCTACTTGCAAGGAAAAGGAATAAAACGAATATTTTTCCCTCCAGGATTTGTGGCTCAAAAAGAGGATAAGTCCTGGAAAAAGAGGACATATACATATACATGATTAGGGTATGTATATATGATTATGATCTTGAATTCCAAGAAGGCTACATGTTGCCTGCTTGCCAGGAAAAGGAATAAAATGAAGATTCATTTTTGCCTCCAGGATTTGTTGCTCAAAAAAGAGGACAAGTCCTGGAAAAAGAGGACATATATGACATATAAGATAAATATGACATATTTATATATATACAAAAGAGGACATATATGGAAAAAGAGGACAAATATGATATATATATATAATTATGATCTTGAATTCCAAGAAGGCTACATGCTGCCTGCTTGCAAGGAAAAGGAGGACAATGAAGATTTTTTTCCAGGACACAAGGCTGAAAAAGAGGACATGTCCTGGAAAAGGAGGACATATATTCACCTGGTGCCATCTGTCCTGGCAGATCCTGGGTCTGTGCCTATGATGTCACCCTGTCTTATTAAGGTTAAAGGCTGTGACTTCTAGCCAGGCACCCTTGGGTGGGCTTGGTGGGTGGGTGAGTGGGTAGGTGGGGGGAAGAGATGAGCCCCCCCAGCCAATTGGGGCTTGTGCACCCATTGGTCACTCTGTCCCTTGCCCAGTTTTTTTGTTGTGGGGGGGAGGCTGGCCAAGGCTGGAGGAGGAGGAGGAAGATGAGGATGAGGAGGGGCTGAGCCAGGGCGGCGCTTGGAGGCGCTGCTGCTTGCCAGCCTTCATCCTCAGCATCCTCAGCATCAGGACCACTCTCAGCAGCATCCTCAGCAGCAGCATCCTCAGCATCTCTGCCAGAGGACCAGCTTTATCCTCTCCTCCTGGGCAGGGAGAGGGTGTTCCTGCCCTTCTCTGCCTCCCAGCAGGTACCCACAGGCTGTGCCCTTGTAGGGGGGAGATGGGAGATGGGGGTGGGAGGGAATCAGGGGGGCAGGTGGGGGGAGGGGATCAGGGGGGAGATGGGGGTGGGAGAGAATCAGGGTGGGGTCCCTTGCAGGGCAGGGAGGGGGGCTCCTCTGGTGCCCAGTGTGGGAAGGGGAGGGGAAGGGAAAAGGGGGGCTGCGGTACCAGCTCAGCCTTCAGTTGGAGCCATTGGGGGTGGTGGTGGTGGGTGAGGATCAGGGTTGTGGGGCTCCCTGCAACAGTGATGGATGATGATGATGATGGTGATGATGAGAGGAGTAAATGGGGGGGGGGGGCTGCCCTCCCAAAAAACCCCTGCAGATCTCCATCATGTCCATGTCACCCATGGGGGGCTTCAGTCCTACCAAAGCTAAGGTCTTATGGGGGGGGGGATTGAGAGGGGCTAAGGTGGACATCCCCCCACTTTTCTCCCAGAACCAGATGTTTGGATTGATTGAAAAAATAAAAATCTGGTGTCTTCTCTGTGTGCATCCCTGGATGTGTTGGTGGACACAAAAATAATATATATATTTATATAAATATAAATGTATTTATAAATATATTTCTATAAATATATATATGTATTTATATAAATGTATATATGTGTGTATGTATGTATATTATAGATATATATATATACACACACACACACTCACACAAGATGCATTGTGTGTGCAATATATATTAAATGAAGTATATGTCTGGATATAAAATGATATATATGTCATATATGCACATGTCTGGATACAGCTAGATATAGATATAGAGACAGATATATAGATAGTGCAATCCTAAGCATGTCTACTCAGAAGTAAGTCCCATTGTGTTCAATAGTACTTACTTCCAGGAAAAATGTGGTTAGGATTGCAGTTATATACATAGTGATAAATATATGATACAGTATATAAATATAGAGATAAATATATAGAGATATAATATAGATATAGATAGATTGATAGTGGAATCCTAAGTATGTCTACTCAGAAGTAAGTCCCATTGTGTTCAATAGTACTTACTCCCAGGAAAATGTGGTTAGGATTGCAGTTATAGGTACATAGAGATAAATATATGATACAGTATATAAATATAGAGATAAATATATAGATTGTGTAATCCTAAGCATGTCTACTCAGAAGTAAGTCCCATTGTGCTCAATAGTACTTACTCCCTGGAAAATGTGGTTAGGATCGCAGTTATAGATACATAGCGATAAATATATCATACAGTATATAAACATAGAGATAAATATATAGATTGTGCAATCCTAAGCTTGTCTACTCCGAAGTAAGTCCCATGGTGTTCAATAGTACTTACTCCCAGGAAAATGTGGTAGGATTGCAGTCCTAGATATATAGGGACAAATATAATATCTAATATATTTACTGTATATATACATATATATCTAGATAAAGAGCTATAGAGATAGATATATAGTATCATATGTATGTATAAAAAGGTAAAGGGTCCCTGGCAGGATGTCTGGATATAACATGAGATATGAGATATATATATATACTGGATACAATATGATATATATGTGCATGTCTGGCTATGATACGAGATATATTGTATATATTCTGATATACGTCTATGTCATCTATATAGATGACTGGAGCTGGGTTTGGGCACTCCTCCTCCTCTTCCTCTCCCTCCACCACTGAAATTCAGAGATCTGGGCAATGCTGCCAGTGATGGTTGTAGGGTGAGAGTATCACCCTACAGGGAAGCTGCAACGCTGGTTCCATTACAGCCCTCCTTCATTATTTACTATCACTCGGAGTGTCCCCCTCTTTGGCGAGGAGGTCTCCGTATTTAGGATTTAATATCACCCCATTCCCCGTAACGGCCAGATATTGAATATTTCGGAATTATTTTTCATTATGGGGTGTGTGGTTTTGCCTGCAGGATGACAATCCCTTATTTGTGTGTTTGTTTTACTCTCGTGTAAAACACGGATTCTTGCTACAGAATTGTTTTTGTATGGCTTTTGTTCGAAGCGAAGCTCTCCAAAAATCCTTGAACACCAAGGAGTCAAAGGGGATCGCTGGACCAAAATTCTCGACAAATCCCAAATTGTGTGTGTGTTGTTTGTGCAGCATATATATGTAAAAAAAACAACAACCTTGTGTTACAACCCTCTTTGTTTTATGGTCCCCGACTTCCCTGTGCCTCGCAGGAACGGTTTTTTCATAGGTGATGATGATGAGGCAATGCTGGTGGTGGCTCAAAGGAGGCGTTGTGGGGACCAGACTCCCCCCTCCAAAACTGGATCCCTGCATGAGAGGCACGGCTTAAGGCTTTCTCATGCGGCGTGAAGCTTCCTTGGGATTTTTTTTGGGGGGGGGGCAAAGGACACTGATCAAAGCAGGAGGTGCTTTGTGATCCGTGCAGGTGTTGCCAACAGCTGTGGTCATCCCAATAAGAAATCTGGTGGCCATTTACGGTGATTGATTTTAATCCCCCCCCCCCCCCCCCGCCGACAATGTTTTATTTTAGGATATCGAGCATAGGGTTGCCATTTATCCGGGAAAAACCGGGACGAACCGGATTTTTGGGGATTGTGTTCACATCCTGGCAAATGGGGTAGCGGGTCCTCGGAGGGTCCTCCGAGAATTATGGCAACCCTACTCCAGTCTGATGTCTTCTCCTCGACATGGTGTCCTTCCTCGTCCATGGTGTCCCCTCTGAATCCTATTACCCCTCCAGTGGCACTATGATGGAGGCAGGGAAAGGGGGGCCAGATTTGGAGGCTGCCTTGATTTGGGGGGGCATAAACAGATCTAAGCAATTTGCTGTCTCCACCAGGGCCTTTCTCTGTAGGATGCAAGGAACGCAACCCCGTATAAATAAATAAAACCACGCCAGGATTCTCTCTCTGGGAACGGCAGCTCCCTCCAAAGGGAAGAGCCGTTACGTTGAACGGCGCTAATTAATTTGGAGGGGGAAGCCAAAGGGGCTGTTTTGCTAGCCCACTAAACGGGTTGCGCCAGCCCGAGCGAAGGGAGGTGTCGGCAGAGCAGTGGCGAGAGAGAGCATGACAAATATGTTTTCGAGGGAAGTGCTGGAGAGAAGATGACAGCAGCAGGTACTCCAGGCGGCTCAGGTGTGGGGCTCCCATTTGGAGCACACCTGCTGCTGCGGCGCTGTTGCCCCAGGGAGGGTGGCGCACGAACAGCAGTACCGCAAGCATGGCCGGGAATGAGTAGGTATCGCTGCTCGGCCAGGGATAACTCCGCAGACCCTGGCGTTGGGTGCCTGGACCCAGGAATGGGGTTTCATGAAGGCTTGACACGATCACACCGCAGCTCCGTACTGCGATAAGGTGGTGCACCTCCACCTCTGATCGGAGACACCTGCGTCCCCCATTGACATAGCGGTGGGAGTTGTCGCCAAAGCTCTCCAATAGACAGAACGGCTCTACTTTTTGACTCACAACAACCTTGCAGGGTAGCACAAGCTGAAATCCTAATTGTCATTTGGGCCTGTAGAAATCCCAGAACAAGTGGGGTGTCACGTAATGCACTTCTGCGCAACTCCTAGGGAGGTTAGGCCAGCGTGCAGTCATGCGCCGTCCTCCCCGTACCACTACGGGAATGAGAAGCAAGTTGTGCCAGACGTAGGGCACAATCCAGAGTAACTATGGGGAGTCCTTGCTCCGGTGTAAGAACAACTTACTCTGGATTCCAGTATGAATTACCCATAGGTTTTCACTAGGTGGTGCAGTAACTACAGGTGCACGTAAAGTCTCTTACGTGCACCCATAGTTACTCTGGATTTGGGGGTAAATTGGTTAGGATTGCACCCTGATAGACATGCCTCTGTTTCGACATGTGCTTCTCTATCACCTAGGGTTGCCATATGTCCCCCCAAATCCTGATTTTGGGGGATTGTGTTCACATACTGGCAATTGTGATAGAGGGTCCTGTCCTGATTTGTGGAAGAGAATTATGGCAACCCTATACCTAGATCCATCTAGATCCAATATTTCTCTACCTAGATGCACCTAGATCTACCGATCCCCTCAATTCGGAAAAGGGGAGAGGAAGTGTGGAGGAGAAGCCAGGGAGCGAGAGGAAGAGGAGCTGTTTCCCTGTGGCATACAGCTTAAGGAGCCTCATGGATGGACCGACCCTAAGTTGGACATTCCTGGCGTTATACAGATGGGACCCATGGGTTGCGGGTTTTGAACCCATAGCTGACTTGTCAATCATAGGGGCGCACTCCTGAGCCGCCGCCGTGGCCGGAGATGCACGCCGTTATAAAACAAAGCGCGCACGGACGCATGGTGGAAACGTTTTGTCGGTGGTGAGCATCACATACATGCAGCCAATCTCCGGTCTGTGGAATATGTGTGCCAAGGAAGGTGCCCTCCACTCTGGTGCCACGTGAATGTCATTGCCCTTTAGGGGACTGGACGCTTGTCAGGGCTGTAACCCGGCTCGCGGTTGTCTTTTGACGGAATTAACTTGGGTTGCTGTGGCTGGTGGTGCAGTTCGGCTGCAAACGGGGATGACGACAACGGTCGGGGAGGAAATTGGTCTAGGAGGCCAATGGGATCGGAGGGGTTTGTCTGAGTTCACAGCTCCTCCTTCCGCTTTTTGGATTGGAAGGGGAAGTGTGGAGGAGAAGAGAGAGTCTCGGACACTCTGGCCCACCACTCTTCTCCTCCACACATCCTGTTTGGAGTTAGTTTTGTTTTTCTTTTTGGAATCGATTAAGATGGTGAAGAAGGAAATGTCTTGGATGGGAGACACCTTCGGCAACGGTGCCCAATGGCATGGGTCAAACCTGCCTAGAATCAACCATTGATCAATGGGAGTGTTCAATGGGTCTTACTCCCAGGAAAGTGTCTTTAGGATTGCAGCCTTTGAGCCTGACCATGTCTATTGAAAAGTAACCCCCATTATGTTCAATAGGGTAACCATATGCCCCTTTTTCCCAGGACGTCTCCTCTTTTTTAGCCTCGTGTCCTGGAAAAAAAAAGTCTTCATTGTCCTTCTTTTCCTTGTGAGAAGGCAGCGTAAAACCTTCTTGTAATTAATAAAATATGGCTGCAATCCTAAAGAGGTTTTCCTGGGAGTAAGACCCATTGAACACAATGGGGATAACTTCTCAGTAGACGTGGTTAGGATTGTGCTCTGCGGCTGCAATCCTAAACACACTTGCAGCACAATCCTAACTTGTCTTCTCAGAAGTAAGCACCATTGTGTTCAATGGGTTTTACTTCCAGGAAAGGGTCTTTAGGATTGCAGCATTTGTTTATTTTTCCTATGAGTAAGACCCATAGAACACAATGGGGTTTACTTTCAAGAAGACACAGTTAGGATCTCTGTCTGTCTGTCTGTCTGTCTGTCTGTCTGTCTGTCTGTCTGTCTGTCTGTCTATTCCTTCCCCCCTTCCTTCCTTATCCATCCATCCATCCATCCCTTATCTATCTATCTATCTATCTATCTATCTATCTATCTATCTATCTATCTATCTATCTATCTATCTATCTATCTATCTATCTATCTATCTATCTATCTATCTATCTATCTATCTACTAAGAAGTAAGTACCACTGAGTTCAATAGTACTTACTCCCAGTAAGATGTATTATGGCTGCAATCCTAAAGACACTTTCCTGGGAGTAAGGCTCATTGAACACAATGGGTCTTACTTTTGAGTAGACATGATTAGGATTGCAGCCGTAGTTAGGATTGCTGTTAGGACCATACTTTCCTGGGACTAAGTGCTACTGAACACAATGAGACTTGCAGTGCAATCATAACCATGTCTACTCAGAAGTAACTCCCATTATGTTCAACGGGTCTTACTCCCAGGAAAGTATCTTTACGACTGCCACCTTTGAGTCTAACCATGTCTACTGAAATGTATTCCCCATTTTGTTCAATAGGTCTTACACCCGTGAAAGTGTCTTTAGGATTGCAATCTGGCAGTAAGACCCATTGAACACAATTGGGGGTTACTTTTCAAGTAGACATGGTTAGGATTGTGCTGTTACTTCTGAGTAGACATGCTGAGGATTGCAGTCAGTTAACCCCATGAAAGCAATTTTTAATTTTTATTTGATGTCCTACATTTCTTGGGTGTGTCCTACATTTTGGGGTCCTTGTCCTCTTTTTCGATTATATGTTCACCCTGGGGTGGGGGCTGTTTAATTTCTGCTTGTATCTGCTTGGTCGGCCCCTGGGGAAGAGGAAGGAAGACGGTAGACGAAACGTGCCTTGGGGCTGATCCCGCGGGGCTCCTCTTACGGCCAGAGTTATTGCACACTTGAGGTGATAAAGCATTTACGCAGAGTAAAAGGTGCTATATAAATGGAACCGGCTGAAGAACGAGCTCATTAGAACGAACAGCAGCCTCTCCCCAGCAACAACGTCCAGACAGATCTGATCCACAAGGGACACGATCCGTGGTGGATCAAGCTTATGGAGTCTTGTACACATTGAAAAATAGAACCCATTGAGTGATGCAGAAACTTTCCAAAGAGGCTTCAGCTTCTAGGTTGGTATTGCCAACCTATAGGGTTTTCACATCCAGCCCATCTTGGAGTTTCCACCAAGAATCTATCACTATCTCTAGGTATAGGGTTGCCATATGTTCCGAAAAACAGGGACAACCCTGATTTTTGGGAATTGTGTTCACCGGCAAATTGGACAGAGGGTCCTGTCCCAATTTTGTGGATGAAAATTTGGCTCCCCTTTACCTAGATCCACCTAGATCCTATATCTCTTTACATGGATGCACCAAGATCTGTGTAGATCCAACAAGGATCTAGGCTCCACCAAGGTTTTGTGGATGAGAATTATGGCAACCCTATACCTAGATCCACCTAGATCCTATATCTCTTTACCTGGATGCACCAAGATCTACTTCGATCCACAAAGTGTCTAGACCTTACCAAGATTTTGTGGATGAGAACTATGGCAGCCCTATACCTAGATCCACCTAGATCCTATATCTCTCTAGCTAGATGCACCAAGATCTATGTGGATCCCACAAGGATATAGGCTCCACCAAGGTTTTGTGGATAAGAATTATGGCAACCCTATACCTAGCTCTAGATCCTGTACCTCTCTACCTAGATGCACCTAGTTCTACCTAGATCCACCAAGGATCTAGGCTCCACCAAGGTTTTGTGGATGAGAATTACAGCATCCCTATACTTAGATCCATCTAGATCCTATGTCTCTCTACCTAGATACACCAAGATCTACCTAGATACACCAAAGACCTAGGCTCCACCAAAGTTTTGTGGACAAGAATTATGGCAACCCTATACATAGATCCATGTAGATTGAGATCCTATACCTCTCTACCCAGACACACCTAGATCTATCTAGATCCACCAAGGTTTTGTGGATGAGAATTATGGCAACCTTATAGATCCACATAGTTCCTATACTTCTCTACTAGATCCATCCAGATCTTGATCCTATACCTTAATTAGATGCACTTAGAACTACCTAGATCCACCAAGGTTCTACCACTGAGATGTATCTCCTTCTCCTCCAACCTGAATCTATCTGCTCCTTTAAGTTTAAGCGCAATAAGGGTGATTTGTGGAGAGGTCCTGTGGCCGTGAAGAGGAAGCCCTAATTCATATAATCATAGAGAACCAAGGTCATATATAACATGTATAAGGACATATATATATATATATATATATATATATATATATATATATATATATATATATATATATATATATATATATGTGTGTGTGTGTGTGTGTGTGTGTGTGTGTGTGTGTGTGTGTGTCCTTTATTCCTTTAGTCCTCACAACAACCTTGTGAGGTAGGCGAGGCGGAGCGTGTCCGACCCAAATCACCCAGGAAGCTTCATGGTTGAATGGGAATTTTGTCCTAGATTTTCCAGGTCTGTGAGCACAATCTTAACCATGTCTACTCAACAGTAAGCTCCATTGTGTTCAATGGGTCTTACTCCCAGGAAAGTGTCTTTAGGATTGCAGCCACGGAGGAGACCTTTCTATCCATATAAAAGCCTCAACCATTGTGTTAGTGGTTCTGCTCCATCTGAGGGTTCTATTCCATCTGAGGCTGAGGAGAGGCAACTGTCAACATTCGATTCCCATTTTATTTCTAAATGCCCATTTTATTTCTAAATGCCCCATTTTATTTCTAAATCTAATGCGCACCCAATACTTACAATCAAAATACTGTATTTATTTGAATCTAATGTGCCATTGAATTTAATGCGCACCCAATACTTATAATGAAAATACTGTATTCACTTGAATCAAATTAACCATCAAATCTAATGCGCATCCCAATTTTGAAGCCAGACAAATAATGAGCCAGGCTTAGAAGAGGCTGGGTTGGGGAGGGGGAGGCCATCGAGGAAATATGTGGCCAAAGGTACCCATATTGAACCCATAAGTCGCATTGGGGTTTTTTTAGGAAGAAAGGTAAGGTATGAATCGAATAAAGTATTTACTCGAATCTAATGTGCCATTGACTCTAATGCACGCCCAATACTTACAATAAAAATATTGTATTTACTTGAATCTAATGTGCCATTGAATCTAATGTGCACCCAATATTTATAATCAAAATACTGCATTCATTCAAATCTAATTAAACATCGAATCTAATGCGCACCCGATACTTACAATCAAAATACTGTATTTACTTGAATCTAATGTGCCATTGAATTTAATGCGCTCCCAATACTTATAATGAAAATACTGTATTTACTTGAATCAAATTAACCATCAAATCTAATGTGCACCCAATACTTACAATCAAAATACTGTATTTACTTGAATCTAATGTGCCATTGAATTTAATGCGCTCCCAATACTTATAATGAAAATACTGTATTTACTTGAATCTAACATGCCATCGAATCTAATGCGCACCCAATACTTACAATCAAAATACTGTATTTACTTGAATCTAATGTGCCATTGAATTTAATGTGCATCCAATACTTATAATGAAAATACTGTATTTACTTGAATCTAATGTGCTATTGAATTTAATGCGCACCCAATACTTATAATGAAAATACTGTATTTACTTGAATCTAATGTGCCATTGAATTTAATGCGCACCCAATACTTATAATGAAAATACTGTATTCACTTGAATCAAATTAACCATCAAATCTAATGCGCACCCAATACTTACAATCAAAATACTGTATTTACTTGAATTTAATGTGCCATTGAATTTAATGTGCATCCAATACTTATAATGAAAATACTGTATTTACTTGAATCTAACATGCCATTAAATCTAATGTGCACCCAATACTTACAATCAAAATACTGTATTTACTTGAATCTAATGTGCCATTGAATCTAATGTGCCATTGAATCTAATGTGCCATTGAATTTAATGTGCACCCAATACTTATAATGAAAATACTGTATTTACTTGAATCAAATTAACCATCAAATCTAATGCGCATCCCAATTTTGAAGATGGAATCCGGCTAAAAACAGTGAGCGTTAGATTTGAGTAAATACAGTAATACCGACGAATGTTTTTTATATTGTACCTCCGCAAGCGATCGCTGCAGGCTGTTACTAGTTCTATAAGAATATTCTTTTTGACTTCAGATATCGCACACACACACACACGCACATACTCCACGCGGACACACACACACATGCGCGCGCCCGCGCACACACAAAACCCACTGCATAGTTTACAGAGCTTCCCCTTGGAATAGTTTCCTGGAGCAGGCGTTATCGCTCCAGATAAAACGGCAGCCGAAGCCTCTCGAGAATTCCTCCTTCTATTGCCGTTTCCTTATCATCCCCTTAAAATTTTCGCACGAGGGTTCGACGCCCTTTAATTCACTCCAGAGTAGTGTGCGTGGATGCCTTTCTTTTCAATAGCTTCTCTGGGTACCCTTAACCCCCCCCCCACTACTCCTTATCCCCCTTCCTTGCTCCAATTATAAAAACAAAATCGCCGTTGTCGGAAATGGGTACTTCTGTACGTTCCGTCGAAACGCCGCCGTTCCTCCGCCTTTCCCATGGCGCCTTCTTCACGCTTTCCGAGACGCGGCGTTTGTGGGCTCGGACCACTTTGTCCTCTTCTGGAGTGGCTTAAAGTGTTGGCCCAGATAAATTGTACATGAATAATTTCTTTCCCTGCAGCCAGAAAATACACAAAAAATAAGCCCCTGGGCTGGCTATAATTGAATTGTGGGGTGTGCGCTTGTGTGGGTTGATTTTCCCCCTACGCATTTTAAATGAGATTTCTGGTGACCCCCCCCTTTCCAAACATGGATATGAACCTGATCTGGCAAAGTGGTTTGAGCAGCTGATCTTGTCATATGAGAGAGAGAGAGAGAGAGAGAGAGAGAGAGAGAGAGAGAGAGAGAGGGGAGAGGAGGGGGGCGGGGGGGACCACAGGGTCACCACTTTCCCAAGAGCTACTGTATATTCTGGCTATTTCCATATGAGACTTCCCGTTCTAAAAATGAATGTAGCAGGCTCCATCCTATATTTGTTTGCCAAGACTAAGAGCAAACCAATTTTATGATACACTAGCGGAAAGCGTACCCGCGTTGCGGGAGTAAAATTCCCCCATACGCCAATCCCCCCCACTGTGCATCAATCCCCCACGCACATCAACTCCTCTTGCGCATCCACCTCCATGTGCAACATCCCCCATGTTCATCTACCCCATGTGCATCATCCCCCCTGCATATCAGCCGCCCAATGAATATCAACACCCAGTGCGCACTAATCTAACAGTGCGCACCTTTGACCTACTAGGTCCCTTCCAACTCTATGATTCTATGATTCTAATCCCCTGTGCATACCAACCCCGCATGTGCATCAACCCCCCTTTCGCAACGTCCCCCCATGCGCATCAACCCCCCATGCGCATCAACCCCATGTGCATAATCTCCCCATGTGCATCTTCCCATGCACAACCCCCTCGTGTGCACCATCCTCCCCAGTGCAACCTCTTCCTCCGAACAACTTCACCCCACTGCACCGGGCACCAAGCACCAAATTGGCTGGAGCTTGGTCAGTCTTCCATGTTAAGTATAAGACAAAAACATGTTGCACCCCCTTTCAGCCCCTTAAGGGTTAAATTTCTCCACATCGGTTCGGGGTGGATGTTCAGGTGACAGAAGGAACTCACTCCCCGAATTACATGCTTCTAGGTCCAGGGGTTGGGGCAGAGGGTCACTCAGTCATCAATTCTCCAATGCAAAGTATAGGGAGGAAAAGGCGTTGCGCCCCTTTTCACCCCCTTCCGGTTGGAATTTCCAAAAACCGGTTCTTAGTGCACCCCTCAGTCACGGAAGGAACACCCACCCCAAATTTCACACTTCTAGGCCCAGTGGTTTCGGCAGGGCAGTGATGAGTGAGTGAGTCAGTCAGTGAGTCAGTCAGTGACTTTTCTCTTTTATATATGTAGACTAGCGAAATGTACCCATGTTGAGGAAGTAAAATCCCCCCGTGGGCATCATCCCCTCCTGTGCATCATCCCTCTCATGCGCAACATCCCACAACATCTGTCTACATTTTATGATACACTAGCGAAATGTACCCATGCTGAGGAAGTAAAATCCCCCATCATCCCCCTATGGGCATCATCCTCCCATGAGCATCATCCCCCCCATGCGCATCAACCCCCCCTGCACATCTACACCCCATGCGCACCAACACTTTCCCACTGTCTATCATCCCCATGCACACCCCCTCTCCCATACGCACCAACACTCCATGTACACCAACACCCCCATTGTGTATCACCTCCCATGCGCACCACCCTCCCATGCGCAACATTCCCCATGCACATGATCCCCCATGTGCATCTACACCCCATGAGCACCAACACTTTCACACTTTCACATCCTCCATGCACACCCCTTTCCCAATACGCACCAACACCCCATGTGCACCGACACATGTGCATGTGCATCACCAACACCCATGTGCATCACCCCCCATGCACACCCTCCCCCCATGCACCTCAATCCCCCATTTCTTGGGCTGTTTACAGATGGGGAGACAGAGGGAAGTGTTTAAAGAGCACTCCAACACACACAGACCCAGGGAACAGTTTTGTCGTCCCCCCCACATATGTGTGTGTGTGTGTGTATATATATATATATATATACACATATACATACACACACATTTCCCATAGGATTCTTCCAATCATTTATTCCCAAATTGAATGAATGAATGCTGCTCTGGGGTTTGGGTGGGGTGCTGGGAATAGGCCCCCCCCTCATTCTCGGGATCTGCTGAGCAAGTTTTGTGCTGTCACCAGAATACGGGAAAACTGGGCTTTGATGCTGCTAAACAAAGGCTACCCATTGCTGGCAGCAAGTGTTGAATTGATTTCTTTGTTGGCTATTTTTATACTCTGCCCAAAACAGCTGGCAAATTTAAAAATAATTTTCCAGTGAGAAGAAGAGGCAGGACGTTTGGAACAACCGTGTGTGGACATGCGTGTGCGTGTGCGTGTGGAGGTATCTAGAGAAGACCTGCGAGAGTACCGTGAACATGGTTGATGTGTCCCAAAGTACCGTGATCCTCGGGTTCTGGTGGTGTACCAGCAACAGACAAGAAGGGTATGGAGTGGGAGAGAGAATGAGTGAGTGAAGAGTGGTGGGTTAGAGTGTCCCTTGGAGCCAGAAAGGAAGAGAAGGGTGTGGAAAAGGAAATACAGAGGAGAGGGGAATGGTGGGTAGAGTGTCCCATGCCATGGATTCAGAGAGTGGGGGACTAGAGTGTCCCTTGGATTCCGCATGGAAGGGAGTAGAAGACGAAAGGCAGACAAGAAGAGAATGGGAGGCTGGAGTGTTCCATCGAGTCAGAGAGTGGTGGACTAGAGTGTCCTTTGGATTCTGCATGGAAGCATGTAGAAGCGGAAAGGCAGAGAGGAGAATGGGAGGCTAGAGTGTTCTATGGAGTCAGAGAGTAGTGGACTAGAGTGTCCCTTGGATTCAGAGAGTGGGTGTGGAAAAGCAAATGCAGAAGAGAGGAGAATGGTGGGTTAGAGTGTCCCATGCCATGGATTCAGAGAGTGGGGGACTAGAGTATCCCTTGGATTCCACATGGAAGGGTGTGGAAGAGGAAATGCAGAGGAGAGGAGAATAGTGGGTAGAGTGTCCCATGGAGTCAGAGAGTGGTGGACTAGAGTGTCCTTTGGATTCTGCATGAAGGGTGTGGAAGAGAAAGTGCAGAGGAGAAGAGAATGGTAGGCTAGAGTGTCCCATGTCACGGAGTCAGAGAGTGGTGGACTAGAGCATCCCTTGGATTCAGAAAGTGGGTGTGGAAGAGGAAATGCAGAGGAGAAGAGAATGGTCAGCTAGCGTGTCCCATGGAGTCAGAGAGTGGTGGACTAGAGTGTCCCTTGGATTCCGCATGGAAGGGTGTGGAAGAGGAAGTGCAGAGGAGAAGGGAATGGTAGGCTAGAGTGTCCCATGTCATGGAGTCAGAGAGTGGTGGACTAGACTGTCCCTTGGATTCAGAAGAGGAAAAGTGTGGAAGAGGAAATGGAGAGGAGAAGAGAATGGGAAGCTAGAGTGTCCCATGGAGTCAGAGAGTGGTGGACTAGAGTGTCCCTTGGATTCAGAGAGTGGGTGTGGAAGAGGAAATGCTGAGGTGAAGAGAATGGTGGGCTAGAGTGTCCCATGCCATGGATTCAGAGAGTGGTAGACTAGAGTGTCCTTTGGATTCTGTATGGAAGGGTGTGGAAGAGGAAATTCAGAGAAGAGAATGGTAGGCTAGAGTGTCCCATGAAGTCAGAGAGTTGTGGACTAGAGTGTCTTAAAATACATCAAGTGATGGGTATCCCAGGTGCAGTGTGGCCACCATTTCCTCATCCCACAAAAGCACCCTCTTCCACCCTCTTTGTGTAGCCAGTCCTACACCAGTACAAACCAGTACAACAACCTTCCCCAGCTAGCACTGCAGCTACAAGATGTGTCCCTGGCTGTCTATTCTCCAGTATGGGCTCCCATTACAACAAGGGGATACCCACTAAAATTGAGTATCGAGAGCGTTAGAACAAACTTAAAGAAAAGTGTTCCTCTACCGAATAGTCTGTGGAACTCCTTGCCACAGGATGCGGTCATGACGAGTTGGGCATCTGTGGAACTTCTTGCCACAGGATGTGGTGATGGCAAATTGGGCATCTGGGCAAGTTGCCTCGAAAAGGGGATCAGGCAGGTTTATGGAGGATAAGTCCATACATACATTACAAGCCATGATCTAGTGATGGAACCTCCTGCTTTAGATGTTGGCTATCTCTGATCACCGAATGTAAAGGAGGACACCAGGATGTGGGTCCTGGAGATCTCGCGTCCTAAGGGCACCAGGATGTGGGTTTACGTTACATCTTCTGTAACGTAAGAAGCCATTGTGAGATCTAGGAAGGTGTTCTATATGGGCCTATAACCTGATTCAGTGGGGCTCTTCTTCTATTCACCTATAGAATGAGGGGAAAGGACTCGTAAGATCATCTAGTCCAACCCCCTGCCTATTGCAGGAAATCCTCCTACAGCATCTCTACCTACAGCACCTCTTTTTCAAGGACAGTCTTGAAGTATTTGTAGAGGACACCCCTATATGTCCTCTTCTCATATCTTTCTCTTCTCTAGGGTAAATATACCAAGTTTCCTCAACCTTTCCTCCTAGTAAGACCTGTTATCCAAGCTTTCCCAAGGCAGACCCACTGGGGCAACTGGGACCCCCTGGGTATGTTCTGGTCTGCAAAGGGAGTGGGACCGCATGTAGTGAGGTTCGAAACAGCCCACACGTTACTTCCACATACTCTATTTACTCGAACGTAATGCTCACTTTGGTGATGATCTGGGATGATGATCTGGGATGATCTGGGATTTGATGATGATCTGAGATTGTCATTCTCAGAAGGGTGTCCCAGACTGAAATACAGTGGCGCCTCACGTAAAGAGCTTAATTCGTTCCGGAATCCTGCTCGTTAAGTGAAACGCTCTTTAAGTGAAGCAGATTATCCCATAGGAAATAATGGAAACTCAGATGATTGGTTCCACAACCCACAAAATATCCATAGAAAAATATTAACTGGATGTAAAAATGATGACAAAATACTGGAATTTAATTCAAAACATGCATTCAATGTTCAGGATCCTATGAACTCTACTTAGGCTGCAATCCTAAAGACACTTTCCTGGGAGTAAGCCCCATTTAACACAATGGGGTTTACTTCTGAGTAGACATGGTTAGGAGGATGCAATCCAAGACACTTTCCTGGGAGGAAGCCCCATTTAACACAATGGGGCTTACTTCTGGGTAGACATAGTTAAGAGGCTGCAATCAAAGACACTTTCCTGGGAGTAAGCCCCATTTAACACAATGGGGCTTACTTCTGAGTAGACATGGTTAGGAGGCTGCAATCAAAGACACTTTCCTGGGAGTAACACAATGGGGCTTACTTCCGGGTAGATATAGTTAAGAGGCTGCAATCAAAGACACTTTCCTGGGAGTAAGCCCCATTTAACACAAAGGGGCTTACTTCTGAGTAGACATAGTTAGGAGATTGCAAAGACACATTCCTGGGAGGCTTACCTGGGCTGCTGCTGGAGGTTCAAGGTGGTCGGTGGGGGCACTTGGGGGGGGGTAGTTAGGGGCAGCTGTCTCTGGCACCCTCAGGCAACTGCCCCCAAGTTGGGTGCAGTTAGAGGCAGCGGCGCTGGCCGGCAGCCCTTTTAAAGAGCCTCCATGCGGAGCGTCAGGGCTGCATAGCACGCGTGCCCATAGCGCGCTTGCTTGTTAAGTGAAGCAGAACTTGTCATGTGAAGCAAGGTTTTTGGAAATTTTTGCTTGTTATGTGAAACGCTTGTTAAGCGAGGTGCTTGTTAAGTGAAGTAGAACCACTCGGGAACCACTGATGTAGGAAATGTAGTAGCCCGTTGCTCTCCTCCACACTTCCTTCTCCAAATCCCGAAAGCAAGACCTGTTGGGTGGTGGTTGCCGAATTGCCGGGTAAGGGCAACCTCCAGGTACTGCAGCTCACCAGATTGTCCCGGCTTCAGTTTTTCGGCTCATCGGGGAGTAACACAACCTTTTCATCCATGCCCTAATGTGAATTTTCGCACACGTGTTTTTGTGATAAAGGAACCGGTTGGTGGGCTGGAGAACTATTGCAGAGGCGCCGAGACCCGAAAATGCCGGATCTCAGGCATGATGAAAGCCAAATTTGGGGAAGACGGTGCCGACTTTTTCAACTTCTGGGGCGAAGGTTCGCAAATTTGCCTTCTTCTTCCCCCGGAAGGCTATCAAAGGGTTTTGGAGGAGTTGGTTAGGGGAAGAGATTCAAGCAAAGCCGATCTCCTTTGTGTTCCTCTACCCAGGGGGTCGCCGGATCGGCTGTCCGTTAAAAGCTTGAATGGCCTTTTTTGTGGGATTTCTCTGCATCTCACATCTTTTTTTCCTCCGCATTGACTTTTTGATGGCTCCTTTAATAGCCCACCTGAGTCAAGAGAAAGACGGGAGCCTGCGCTTGATGGAGGAGGAGGAGGATTTGCGGAGAGCTTTTCTTTTTTAAGGTCTGGATGTCCAGAAATGTATTTAATTCTCAAAAGGAGTCGGAACAACTCGAGCCGGTTGTAAAACACGTGGGTGTCGAGGAAAAAAATTAATTTCGGGGTCAAGAGGCTTTCAGCCGGCGTAACGTACTGAAAACAAAATATGTGCATCATCCCATACGCATCATCCCCCATGCACATCCCCCGCTGTGCGCATCAACCCCCCATCCAAAGGCTAGTCTGGCTCCTAAGAATTTTGCATCCTAAGGCTGTAATCCTAAAGATACTTCCGTGGGAGTAAGTTCCATTAAGTACAATGGGGCTTATTTTTGAGTAGACATGGTTAGGATTATGCTCTAAATTTGGCTGAAAAGGGTGAGTGTTAGATTTGAGTAAATATGGTATGTCAATGCATTAGATCTGAGTAAATATGGTATGTTGGTGATGCATTAGATTTGAGTAAACATGGTATGTCAATGCATTAGCGCTGAGTAAATATGGTATGTTGGTGTTGCATTAGATTTGAGTAAACATGGTATGTCAATGCATTAGCTCTGAGTAAATATGGTATGTTGGTGATGCATTAGATTTGAGTAAACATGGTATGTCAATGCATTAGAGCTGAGTAAATATGGTATGTTGATGGTGCATTACATTTGAGTAAATGTGTGTTGAGGATGCATTAGATTTGGGCAGACATGGTAGTTTGATGAGGCATTACATTTGAGTAAATATGATGTGCTGATGATGCATTACATTTGAGTAAATATGGTATGTTGATGCATTACATCTGAGTAAATATGATGTGTTGATGATGCATTAGATTTGAGTAAATATGGTATGTCAGTGCATTAGATCTGAGTAAATATGGTATGTTGATGGTGCATTACATTTGAGTAAATATGGTGTGTTGAGGATGCATTAGATTTGGGCAAACATGGTAGTTTGATGAGGCATTACATTTGAGTAAATATGGTATGTTGATGCATTACAACTGAGTAAATATGATGTGTTGATGATGCATTACATTTGAGTAAATATGGTATGTAAATATGGTTTGTTCCCTTTTGCATGGTTGTTGTAACGTGCCTCAGTTTCCCAGCCTACTCAGCCTTTCTAGTCTCAGTAAAGCTGAACTAAGACTTCTTGCAAGCTTAGGCTGTAATCCTAAAGACACTTTCCTGAGAGTAATGCAGCAATCCTAAACACACTTTCCTGAGAGTAATGCTGCAATCCTAAAGACACTTTCCTGGGAGTAAGACCCATCAAACAGAATGGGGCTTACTTTTGAGTAGACATAATTAGGATTGTGCGGTTGCTCCCAGGAGAGTATGGATAGGATTGCACCGTGTACCTCACGTAGCAGGTAGCGTTAGGGATGTTTGGGTCAACCCCGTAAAAAGTAGATTTGATTTCTAAAACGAAATGTTTGGGGGGGGGAATTTTGGCCCTTGGGGGGGCTTTGATTTCACAGCGAAGGTCTCCAGCCGCCTGCAGAGGGTCTGACCGATTCATCCAAGGGCACTGGATGCCGGAGCGGTCCCGCTTCAGACTCCGAGCCATTAATTTCAGCTGATAAATCTCAAATGGTGTCAAGAAGAGCGGCTTTGGGAGCAAATTGATAAAATGAAACAGCGGTTCGGTCACCGGGGTTGGATGCGATTCATCCGTGATCTGCAGACCAGTGCGGCGGAACCGGCACCTTCCTTCCCGGCGTGGCACTTCTTGCCCAAAAGGGTGGGGAAGGTAGTTTTATAGGTGGGCGACTATATAGGCTGCAATCCTAAAGACACTTTCCTGGTAGTAAGACCCATTGGGAGTAAGACTTCTTGTCCACAAGGGTGGGGAAGGCAGTAGGTGGGCTACTATATAGGCTGCCATCCTAAAGACACTTTCCTGGGAGTAAGAGCACAAACCTAACCATGTCTACTCAAAAGTAAGCCCCACTGTGTTCAATGGGTCTTACTCCCAGGAAAGTGTCTTTAGGATTGCAGCCTAAGACCCATTGGGAGTACGTCTTCTTGCCCACAAGGGTGGGGAAGGCAGTATCATAGGTGGGCAACTATATAGGCTGCAATCCTAAAGACACTTTCCTGGGAGTAAGACCCATTGGGAGTACGTCTTCTTGCCCACAAGGGTGGGGAAGGCAGTTTCATAGGTGGGCGACTATATAGGCTGCAATCCTAAAGACACTTTCCTGGGAGTAAGAGCGCAATTCTAACCATGTCTACTCAAAAGTAAGCCCCACTGTGTTCAATGGGTCTTACTCCCAGGAAAGTGTCTTTAGGATTGCAGCCTAAGACCCATTGGGAGTACGTCTTCTTTCCCACAAGGGTGGGGAAGGCAGTATCATAGGTGGGCGACTATATTGGCTGCAATCCTAAAGACACTTTCCTGGGAGTAAAACTTATGGGGAGTACGTCTTCTTGCCCACAAGGGTGGGGAAGGCAGTATCATAGGTGGGCAACTATTAGGCTGCAATCCTAAAGACACTTTCCTGGGAGTAAGAGCACAAACCTAACCATGTCTACTCAAAAGTAAGCCCCACTGTGTTCAATGGGTCTTACTCCCAGGAAAGTGTCTTTAGGATTGCAGCCTAAGACCCATTGGGAGTACGTCTTCTTGCCCACAAGGGTGGGAAAGGCAGTATCATAGGTGGGCGACTATAGTGGCTGCAAACCTAAAGACACTTTCCTGGGAGTAAGAGTGCAATTCTAACCATGTCTACTCAAAAGTAAGCCCCACTGTGTTCAATGGGTCTTACTCCCAGGAAAGTGTCTTTAGGATTGCAGCCGGAGACCCATTGGGAGTAAGACTTCTTGCCCACAAGGGTGGGGAAGGCAGTTTCATAGGTGGGCGACTATATAGGCTGCAATCCTAAAGACACTTTCCTGGGAGTAAGACAATAGGACTTACTTTTGAGTATATATGGTTAGGATTGTGCTCTAACTTAAGAAAAGTCCTGCTGGATCAGGCCAAAGACCCCTCTAAACCAGATTCCCGAATGTCACCATGGCCTATCCTGTGGCAGGGAGTTCCACAGACATTGTCCCAAGGCATCAATATGGTCATATGGCCGGCATGTTGTTCGTTCTTCATAAATTGTCATATGTCATACTAAACACCAAAGTGCATGGAATGCTGTAATCTTCCCATACGTTATGCTGGATCAGAGCACAATCTTAACCATGTCTACTCAAAAGTAAGTCCTATTGTATTCAATGCTTCTTACTTCCAGGAAAGTGTCTTTTGCAGCCTAAACTGTGGTGCGCATTCGATTCGATGACGCATTAGATTCGAGTAAATGCAGTATTTTGTATATAAGGATAGGTGAGGTTTAATGCTGCAATCCTAAAGACACTTTCCTGGGAGTAAGACCCATCGAACACAATTGGGCTTACCTTTGAGTTGATATGGTTAAGACTGGGCTCTAATCCTGTACCCCAATAAACAGCACAATCCTCACCTATCCACATGTGCCTGGAACTGTGGGCATGCGCAGTGGGGCAGGAACATCTTCAGCCCATTGCGCATGCCCAGATTTTTGCGCATTGCGCATCTTCAGGCCATTGCACATGCCCAGATGCTTGGCACTGGCACACTGGGCAGGAGCAGATGCCAGGCTCGGGGACTGTGGCACACTATGGCCGCATGCCAGCAGGAAGGGCACTGAGTGCCCTCCCTGTCACGCATGCCATAGGTTCGCCACCACTGCGCTGCGCCATCATAATTGCCAATGTCCCCCATCCTCCTTTCTCTTTGACCTCCCTTTGGTTTTCTCTAAGCCTGGAGCAAAAGCAAGCAGAAGCTCTTCGATGTCCGTCAAAACAGCGGCGTGATAATGGTTAGAGACAACAAGTCTTTTGCTCCCCTAAGAGGAAGTGTGGTGGAGAAGAGAACAATAGGCTAGAGGGGACACCGTCCTCCACACTTCCTTTTTTATTTTCCGAAGGATGGAGAGAAAGGAGAATTTAGATTGGTGGTGGGTGGCACACTGCCTGGCAGCAAATTGCGTCGGTGCCGGAGATCATTGGCCAGCCACATTTCGGTGGGACTGGGCCAGCGGCGTCACCAGACTGGTGTTGCTGGTGCGGGCTGCACTGGAGTGACATGCTGCTTAGGGGTGACGCACTGGAGGAGTTTGACACTCCTTTGGCCGGTCCTGGGCATCAGGGTGCCCATTCGGCACGAATGGCCGAATGGCCAGCTGAGGCGCACTGTGCAGAGACGCACTACACATATCTAAGCCTTTGGGTATGTGCGTTTGCTCCGCTTTTGGAGCAAGGCCCTATGGCTTCGCAGAGACGCACTGCGCAAGTCCAAAGGCTTGGACATGCACATTGTGCGCCTCTGCCTGGCCATTTGACCTCCAGGCTGCCATTCCACCTCCCTAGTGAGGCTGAATGGTTGGCTTCAGAGAAGACTGTGCAGGCATCAGAGTTGGCACTTGCACAGTCCCGGAATGGGAATGCGCGCATCCCAGGTGATGCGCTGTGCCCCGCAACGGGTGCTGTGTTGTCCCTGAACTGGGCACCACAATTCTCATTCGTGGGGTGAAAACGGTTAATGCCAAAAATGGTTGCAGGAGTAGAGATGGAAGTTCTTCGCTTGAAAATAATTAAGCAGTGGAACGACGTAGAAGCGCAGCCTGAGGGTACAAATTACGAAAGTGCCAAGCGATGCACAATGGGGAGAGTCTCCCTGCGCAAGCGGGGCTGGGAATGAGCCGCTGGCCTTTGGGGGAAAAGGATGTGCGCTGAAAGTTTGGGGGAAAAGTTGGCTCTCCGGGTTGCGGAGGTCAATGGAGGTTTTGGGTATGGTGTTGGGTATCAAGATTGTCCGGGTTTTTCCGGACATATGTCAACCCTATTCAGGTGTCGGGTATGGTATGAAGGCAGTGGTGCAGGCAACGGTTGCCTAACACACAAGGCCTTCACAGCATACCCGACACCTGAATAGGGTTGCCATATGTCCGGAAAAACCCGGACAATCCCGATTTGGGGGGATTATGTTCACATACTGGCAAATGGGACAGAGGAGCCTCTCCTGGTTTTGTGGAAGAGAATTATGGCCACCCTACTTATGAGCTATACGGATAGGGTGCTGTGATGCAGGAAAATGGACTGGCAAATGGACCTGATACAGGGATTGAACTGGAGGAAACTGGAATTTCAGCAGCTCCACTTTACTCATGTCCTGAAATCTAGATACAGGACTGGGAACGAGAGAGATTCTCGACCGAGAGCACATTGGAAGGTTGAAAGCATGGGCAGTGATGGCTCAGTGGTTAAAGACCTGGTGGTGGCCAGTTTGATGACTTGAAAGCACATGAATGCAAATACATAAAGAGGTACCACTTCCGCAGTATGGTAACAACGTTTTGTGCGACTTTGATGTTTACTAATACCATCCGCATGGATAGGGTGGCCGTATTTTCCTTCCACAAAATTGGAACAGGACCCTCAGCCCCATTTGCCCGTATTTGAACACAACGCCCCCCAAATTGGGATTGTCCCTGTTTTCTGGACATATGGCAACTCTCCGCATGGAGGCAATGCTGGCTCTTCAGTATTGTAATGGGGATGAGCACCACCCTTGGGTGAGTATAGTTAATGCCAAATAGTTAATGCTAGTGGGTCACAACTTGTAAGGAAACCTTCGGGGGACACCTTTAAAGATTGAAAACTGAGCAGTGGGTTTTATGCATTGGTGCAATGTCCTTGTTTGTCAGGGAAGACCTCAGAAGAACTCCAAAGGGGTCATAATCCCCCCTACTGTAGACCATCCTTCTATTCCCCACTTTTCTCCTTTAAATTGGATGCTCCATGGCTCATTTTAAGCTCTGTATAATCCCTTGCAGAGAATGGGATGAGGAGGAAGGATCGAAGTGGGGAGAACGAGGCAGTCCCCGTTCCAGTAACGCTAATTGAGCTTGTCTCGTGGACAGACTGGTTTTTCCCAAAGTGACCCTTGAGACTCAAAAGAATCCATATTGGATAGTCCTCTGGTCTGCACCCAAGTGTATCTTCATCTTACTCCATGGTAGTGGTGGTCAAAGTGGGGGTCAGGACCCCCTTGTGGGCTTATGGCTTCATTTCAGGGGAGGTCACGAAACGTTGGGCACCACCATCTTGGAATCTGGCACTGGGCGTCTCTGTCTTAGAAAGGACACTCAGGCTGCTGTCTGTATTTTCTTGGGGGTAAGCTTCATTGAACGCAATGGGACTTACTTCTGAGTAGAGCACTGACAACACAGTGATTGTACGTCATCACTGTTTGATATAACGTCCGACCATGACATCACTTTTAGTTTGATGACATCACTACTGGGGGGGGGAGAAGGACTTTCAGCAAAGTTGGATTTTGCTAAAATGGATCAACTTACTATTTTTCTTCAGAAAAAATAAAATTGTTCACAAAAGTGAAAACTTATAATAATAATAATAATAATAATAATAATAATAATAATAATAATAATAATAATAATAATAATAATAATAATAACAACAACAACAACAACAATAATAAACTTTCCTTATATCCTGCCTTTCTCCCGGACGGACTCAAGGCAGCTTACGAAACATCCATAAAAACACCAACAATAAAATCCAATACATTAAAATAAATAATAATAAAATAAATGAATAGTAAACCTGCCAGCCAGGTTTCCCCATATTGTGTCCATCATGGATCGGAGGAAACTCCAATCCACAACAATTGGACACCGTCTCACATGGTACAAATGGTGACAAAGTTGCCATTAATAATAAATAATTTATCAACAATAAATCATTAATAAAAACGTTTCTTGAAAAAAGAGGGAATTTCCAAAGAGTTACACCTGCTGAGGGGTACATGGTGCTTAGTTACACCTTTGGTAAGCCTCCTCCGTAATCACCACCTGGCACCGCGTACTCACCGCGTGCCACTTTTGGGAGGGTATGCATGTCCCCCCCAGGTTTTTTGTCTCTTATTCAAGGATGTCCAGCTTGCGTCACGTCCAAACCCAGCAGCTTGTTGTGCTGGGAGTGCCGTGTTATCTTGTTAGGGTGAGGAGTGCCTTCCGCACTCGGCCGTCGACAGATCTGTGAGCTTCAAAGCGTTTTATTAAAACCGCTTTCCCGTCCTTATTATCTCTCCCCCTTTGCGCTCCTGTTGGTGAGCAATAACAGGCGATCTTTTATTTATCCTCGATCCCGTCAGGAGAAGCTTAGATCTGATCTGAACAGACTTTGGTTTGAATTATTGAGAGCAGACACGGAAACCAAAAGAAACCAGGCAGGGCTAGACGTGCGTTGAGACAGGAGGAGGTTGCCTACGTGTTCGAGGGGTCCCGTCGGCGGATGGGTTTCCAATATGACGTCTTCATCACAGCGTCAGACCGAGAACTGGGGAATGCAGGAGAGAGTTCCCTTGAGCCACGTGCAGAGTGCCCTCCACTTACCCCAGAGAAGCTCCCTTATTTGTATCAGTGCAAATAGCACACACCTCTGGTGCCCTGCGAACATGGACAGAACCCACCAAAATGTTGGGGGCCTCCAAGATTCATTTAGTCTATACAATTTTTAAAAGTTGTGTAAGAGAAGTGAAATTACGGAAGTGCTTCTGTTATTCCTTCGCCACCCAAAGCAGAAGAAGAGGAAGAGGAGGAGGAAGAATAAGAAGGAGGAGGAAGAAAAAGAAGGAAGAAGGAGGAGGAGGAGCGGTGATTTTCAACCAGCGTGCCACAGCACACTGGTGTGCCACGGATAGTCTTCAGGTGTGCCATGGAAATTTGGAGATTGACATTCATTAATAGGAAAATTGGGGGCTGCCTTGTCAATGGGAAAAAAACAACTGCTGGTGTGCCTTGAAAATTTCAGTGCCTGGTGAAGTGTACCATGAGATGAAAAAGATTGAAAATCACTGAGGAGGAAGAAGAAGGGAGGAGGAGGAGGAAGAAGAAGAAGGAAGGAGGAGGAGGAGGAAGAAGAAGGAAGGAGGAGCAGGAGGTTAGAAGGAAGTTAGAAGGAGTTAGAAGAAGGAGGATGAGGATGAGGAAGAAGATGAAGTAAGAAGAAGAAGGAAGGAGGAGGAAGAAGGAGAAGGAAGAAAAAGAAGGAAGGAGGAGGGGGAAGAAGTTGGAAGAAGAAAGAGGAGGTGGAAGATGAAATAGGGAGAAGGAGGAGGAAGAAGTAGGAAGAATGAGGAAGAAGAAAAAGAAGGAAGGAGGAGGAGGGGGAAGAAGTTGGAAGAAGGAAGGAGGAGGAGGAAGATGAAGTAGGGAGGAGGAGGAGGAGGAGGAAGAAGAAGGAAGAAGGAGGAGGAGGAAGAAGGAGGAAGAAGGAGAAGGAAGAAAAAGAAGGAAGGAGGAGGAGGGGGAAGAAGTTGGAAGAAGAAGAAGGAGGTGGAAGATGAAGTAGGGAGAAGGAGGAGGAGGAGGAAGAAGGAGGAAGAAGGAGAAGGAAGAAAAAGAAGGAAGGAGGAGGAGGGGGAAGAAGTTGGAAGAAGAAGGAGGAGGTGGAAGATGAAGTAGGGAGGAGGAGGAGGAAGAAGAAGGAAGAAGGAGGAGGAGGAAGAAGGAGGAAGAAGGAGAAGGAAGAAAAAGAAGGAAGGAGGAGGAGGGGGAAGAAGTTGGAAGAAGAAGAAGGAGGTGGAAGATGAAGTAGGGAGAAGGAGGAGGAGGAAGACGGAGGAAGAAGGAGAAGGAAGAAAAAGAAGGAAGGAGGAGGAGGGGGAAGAAGTTGGAAGAAGAAGGAGGAGGTGGAAGATGAAGTAGGGAGAAGGAGGAGGAGGAGGAAGAAGGAGGAGGAGGAAGACGTAGGAAGAAGGAGGAAGAAGAAAAAGAAGGAAGGAGGAGGAGGGGGAAGAAGTTGGAAGAAGAAGGAGGAGGAAGATGAAGTAGGAAGAAGGAGGAGGAGGAGGAAGAAGAAGGAAGGAGTAGGAGGAAGATGAAGTAGGAAGAAGAAAGAAGACAACAATTTGTCCTTATTTGTCCTTATTTTCTCTTATTTATCCTTAAGAATGTTTGCTACACACCCCAAGGCTTCCAGCTAGACTCCTATACCATACTCTACTTGGTGCTGCCCTTGAAGTCTGCCTTGAGATCTGCCCTTTCCAGCTTCCCAACTGTCCTTTTCACCATCTCTCCTCATTGGATCCTCTCAACTGCCCCCTTCAGTTGCCCTTTTGCCACCTCTCTCTTCTATGGCTCTCCTCAATTGCTCCCCTAGCTTCTTCTCCACCTACCCTGTTATGTTGGAATGTTGACAGTTGCATCTCCTCAGCCTTCTTGATTGACACAGAACATTGGCCAGAAGACGAGGACACCCTTAAACCCTTCTGGGTAGACATGGTTAGGAGGCTACAATCCAAGACACTTTCCAAGTGTCTCCCCACTTTCTCCTCCTCTTCCTCCTGAGCCTCTCTCTCCCCTGCTCCCTTCTGGCTAGCCCTGAGCTGCTTCCCTCTTCTCCACTGCTCTTCTCTCCCTCCGGCCACAGGAGTAACGGCGCGGAAGTGTTGCTTTCGCCACAGGCAGGTGCACTAGGCAGCATCTATGTGCTATGCTTTTTAAAAGGGCTGCCGGCCAGCGTGTCTGCCCCAGCTGCCAACGAGTGTGCTTGTTAAGTGAAGCACAGTTTGTTACGTGAAACAGAATCCTAGAGAAATTTAAGCTTCTTATGTGGATCACTTGTTAAGCGAGCCACTTGCTAAGCGAGCCACTTGCTAAGCGAGCCACTTGTTAAGCGAGCCACTTGTTAAGCGAGCCCTTTGCTAAGCGAGCCCTTTGCTAAGCGAGCCCTTTGCTAAGCGAGCCCTTTGCTAAGCGAGCCACTTGTTAAGCGAGCCACTTGTTAAGCGAGCCCTTTGCTAAGTGAGCCATTTGCTAAGCTAGGCACATGTTAAGCGAGCCACTTGTTAAGCGAGCCACTTGTTAAGCGAGCCACTTGCTAAGCGAGCCACTTGCTAAGTGAGCCACTTGTTAAGCGAGCCACTTGTTAAGCGAGCCACTTGTTAAGCGAGGTATGGCTGTACCACATTTACTCAACTCTAATTAAATCTCAAATCTAATGCCACTCAGACGAAATTAGGCTGCAAAAGGTGAGCGTTAGATGTGAGTAAGTACAGAAAATGGTCCTGCTTTGCAGTGCTTTGTCCCCATTAAACTGCTCTTCCTTCGTCAACTGTAACGAAACTTCACAGTAAGCCATTTTCTCCCCGACTCTTTCCGGAGCCGAGTCGTGGCTCGGATTAAACCTTTGGCTCCCGGATGATGAGACATTTTTGATGCCTGTATCTTGAAATTGGGAACATTGCTGTGTTTCCAGGGAACCAGAATTGGCCTCCTGCATCCTTCCCGGCTGATGATGCAGCTGGGGTTGGGGGGGGGGGGAATAAGGCTGCCTTGAGTCCACTTCCTTGCCGCCTTGCGCTCGCCTCCCCCCAGCACTTGTCTCCTCTTTGCATGTCTCCGCTCAGTCGCTGCAGTGCTTGACATGTGGGGAAAAATTATGATTAATGAGAGAGGGAGGAGACGAAGCATCCTCCAGTCGTTGCTGAATGTGTGGGGTGGGAGAGGGGGAAAGGTGGAGGAGGCGCCCGTTGGTGCCGTTAGGACGGGCATGATTGTTTGGCATTATTCTTGGTTGCAAAGAACGGGATCCGCAGCACTGATCTTGATGCGCCAAGAAAGGACAAACACCCCCCAGCCCCCAGAAACCATCCGGACTCACAGGCTGGGTACCGGCTGTTAAATTTCTCCTTAGCGTTCAGCGTTGGCACATCCATGTGCAACAGTTTCATACGTGACTCTATACGTTTTCCAGAAGTTTCAACCACTTTCCGAACCTACGGTTGCATTTCTGTTACTTACATAAGGGTGGCCAAAAGCACCCTTGTCGTTGGTAGTTAGAACATCAGAATAATGATTGTCGTTGTTGTTTAGAACATCAGAAGAGCCGGATCAGGGCTGGATCTGGCCCGAGGCCCTCCTACTTCAGCGTCCTGTATTTCACAGTGAACCATCCTGTGGCAAGGAGTTCCACATACTAATTTCTATATCTATCCCTCCTCTCCGCCATCCATCCAATCTATCTATTCCATCCATTCCATCTGTCTGTCCCTTCCACCCATCCATCCCTTGTCTGTCTGTCCGTCAGTTCATCCCTCCCTCCCTCCCACCCTCACTCCCTTCCTTCTATATTTATCTATCTCTCCATCCCTTCCATATCTATCTGTCTGTCTGTCCATCACTCCTTCCCTCCCTCCCTTCCACCCATATCTATCTATCTGTCTGTCTGTCCGTCTGTCCGTCTGTCTGTCCGTCCCTTCTGTCCCTTCCATCCCTTCCATCCATATTTATCTATCCCTTCCATCCATCCATCCATCCATCCATCCACCCATCCCTTCCCTATCTATCTATCTATCTATCTATCTATCTATCTATCTATCTATCTATCTATCTATCTATCTATCTATCTATCTATCTATCTATCTATCTATCTAATCCTTCCATCCCTTCCATCCATATTTATCTATCCCTTCCATCCTTCCATCCATCCCTTCCATATCAATTTTTCCCTTCCATCCATCCCTTCCATATCTATCCTTTCCATCCTTCCACCCATCCCTTCCATATCTATCTATCTATCTATCTATCTATCTATCTATCTATCTATCTATCTATCTATCTATCTATCTATCTATCTATCTATCTATCTATCAAAAGTTCACAAAGTGGTTTATAAGGAAAACCACTTATATATATAAATTTATATATAAAAATTTATAAGGTATTATAATGCTAATGGGTCTGTATGTTGACTAATTACTGTATTTACTCAAATCTAATGCTCACCACTTTCAGCAGAATTTCGCCCCCAAATCCAAGAATCGAGGTGCGCATTAGATTCGAGGGCACATTAGATTTGACTCAATGCGGTATTTTGATCATAAGTAGAGTTCAGTATTTAGTTGAACAGTTTATTGTAAAATACGTAACAAAAAACCATTATTGTATAAAAGTAGTGCTGTTAGGTGAAAATCATAACATAAACCCATTTTTATATTATTATTGTCATATAACTCGTTGTTTGCAGTAAAAGTAAATTTTGCCCCTGTTTTGCAGCCACGCATTACAATCACCAGGAAACATTTTTTAACTCTCACTGGGGTGTGCATTAGATTTGATGGCACATTAGATTTGAGTAAATATGGGTACGTAGGAAGAGTCTCACTGGATCAGGCCAAAGGTCTCCAGCTTCCTGTATCTCACAGTGGCCTATCCTGTGGCAAGGAGTTCCACATGCTGGCACATTACCTGTATCAGAAAATTAATATAGTTAACAAGTAACAGCCCCCAGCTGTCGTTTGCAGAGCAAACAACATATAACAACATCCATGGAAAGTGGCCACAATATAACAACATCCATGGCCACAATATAACAATATCTATGGAAAGTGGCCACAATATACCAACATCCATGGAAAGTGGCCACAATATAACCACATCCATGGAAAGTAATTCCACTCTCTAGCATCTCAACTGCCCTTTTGCCACCTCTCTATTACCCTCCTAGCCTCTTCCCAGCCTGGCCTGTTATCAGTTGATCGTTGGAAGGTTGACAGTTGCATCTCCTCAGTCTGCTTGATTGACATGGAATGTCGGCTGGACGATGCAAACACCCGAGCACACAGGCTGTGGCTTTTATATATGTTGAAAAAATTATTATATTATTATATTATATTATTATCGTTATTATTATTACATATTACTATATATGTTGAAAAAAATTGAGGGTGTTTTTAAGCGCCTGGAATTCTCCATCTGGATCTTATGGATTGTCACGTATATAATTGTGAGTTTTTGTGGGTTTCTGGTTTTAACACATCGGGTACATCATGTGCGCGCGCCCGTGTGTGTGTGTGTGTGTGTGTGTGTGTGTGTGTGTGTGGTGTTTTCCCGTCAAACTGCAGTCCTCCTTGGCTGTCGGCCATCACGTTTGCACAAGTGTTTTGTATGCTAATTGTTTTAAATAACACTGTCAGCTGCTTTTGGAAATGTTGGCGCTGAAAGGCATTGACTGAAGTTTGCTTCAAATATTTTCGACGCGGAAGGAGCCGCTGCGTGTGGAGTCAGACCCTCGGCGCATAGATCTCAGCATCATTAAGCACTGACTGGCAGCCGCTGCCCAGGATTTCAGACGGGCTCCTTTTTTACCCGTCGGTAGCATTGCCGTAATTCTCTTCCACCAAACTGGGACAGGATCCTTTGTCCCAGTATGTGAACACAATCCTCCCAAATTGGGACTTTCGCTGGTTTTTCGGGACATATGGCAACCCTGCTCGGTGAGTAATCAATCTGTGGAACTCCCTGCCACAAGATACGGTGATGGCATATAGCCTGGATTGGACAAATTTCTGGAGGAAAGATCCAGCACTGATTACAAGCCATGATGGGGATGTGTCTGTGGCTACCCTGTGGAACTCCTTGCCACAGGATATGGTGATGGCGTCTAGCTTAGATGCCTTTAAGTCGGCATGGGACAAATTTCTGAAGGAAAAGCACATCATGGGTTAGAAGTCATGATGTGGTGGACTCTCCCTCACTGGGGATCTTCAAGCAGAGGCTCGACGACCACGTGTTGGAGATGCTCTAGGAGGATTTGCTGCTACAGGCAGGGGGTTGGACTAGATGACCTCCTGGGTCCCTTCCAACTCTAGGATTCTATGTGTCTGTGCAACCCCCTGTTTTATGGAGGGGACGGCACCTGGATGCAGCTCTCTTGTTGTCCGATGGGTTCCCATTGGCATCTGATGGGCCTCTGTGAGATACGAGATGCTGGACTAGATGTGCTTTTGGGGTTCAGTGGGGTCTTCTTATGGTCCATATGGTGATGCTGCTAAGAATTGGATTTATTTATATTTTAAAAATTGGTATCCCACCTTTCTCGGGTCGTAGACCGACTCAAGGCATTAGGAACTAGGGACACTCAGCATGTAAAATTGGGGCTTGACCCCTGAGTTGTGGTCCTTCACTGGGCACGTTGGTGGTTTTGATGTATCTCTCTCCTTGGATGTGGAGCTGACCCCGCAGCCGAAACTTCGACTCTGATCAGAATCGGCCTCGGTTCCTAACCAGGGACTGTGTTTTGCTTTAATAATTGCCGCTTTTTAATCTTTGACATAGATGAGATCACGCGGGCACCTGATGCCAATTAGTTGGTACGCGGAAGCCTCCACGTCCTGCAATGGCGCTCGGCCACGGACTTAATCGGGTTTTCCAAAAAATTAAAAGGAAAGGTTAAAGGGTTAACAACTGTTTGGAACACCCAGTCTCTGGGCTTAGAATCCTTCCTACTCCCTTGCAGGATTCATCAGCGACCAGCTTTTTAAAAAGGCACTCTTACCGTGCTCAGAGATGCTCTTCTGATGGTTTTGTATGGCTCTGGGTTGTGTCACGGCATTGAATGCAGGTTCGTTGGTTCGTTCGTTGGTTCGTTCGTTGGTTTGTTCATTCATACGTTCGTTCGTTCAATTGATCAATCGATCGATCGATCGATCGATCAATCAATCAATCAATCAATCAATTTACCTAGATTGGTGTAATAACAGATAAAACAATATAATAGTGATTATCTATACGTAGTGATATCTATATATCTATATCATCATTAGATCATCTATATATCTAATAGTGATCATTTATATATATATAAAACTGAAAACTGACTGACTGACTGACTGACTCACTCACTCACTCACTGACTCACTCTCTCATCAACGCCCAGACAAAACCACCAGACCTAGAAGGGTGAAGTTTGGGGAGGGTGTTCCTTCCATGACGGAGGTACCCACTAAGAACCGGTTTTTGGAAATTCCAGTTGGAAGCGGGTGGAAAAGGGGCGCAACATGTTTTCATCCCTATACTTTACATTGAAGAATTGCTGACTGATCAACGCCCAGTCCTAACCCCTGAACCTAGAAGCATGAAATTCAGGGAGCCTATTCCTTATGTGATGTGAGCACCCGCCAAGAACTGATTTTTAGAAATTTAACCACTAAGGGGTTGAAAAGGGGTACAATGCATTGTTGTCCTATAAACATTGAAGACTAACAAAACCCAGCCCCAAGTCCTGTACCTGCCCAGTACAGGTGCAAGGGGAGATGGTGCGTGTGAGGGTGTTGCAGACGGGGTGGTGGTGCATGGGAGGATGTATTGCATGGAGGTGGGTTGTTGCATGGGAGTTGGTGCATAGGGGTGGGGGTTGCATGGGTGAGGGTTGTTGCATGGTGGGTTGTTGTTGCATGGGTGGGGTTGTTGTGTAGGGGTAGGTGTTGCATGGTGGGGTATTGCATGGGGGTTGTTGTTGCACGGGTGGGGGTGTTGCATGGGTGGGGTGTTGCAGAGGTGGGGTATTGTATGGAGGGTTGTTGTTGCATGAGTGGGGTGGGTATTGCATTAATGAGTGGGGTTGTTGCATGGGGTAGTATGCATGCCTGGGGTGTTACATGGGGGTTGTTGCACGGGTGGGGTTGTTGCATAGGGGTGGGTGTTACATGGATGGAGTGTTGCAGGGAGTTGTTGCTGCACGGGTGGGGGTGTTGCATGGGGGTGTTGCTTGGGGCATGATGCACAGGGGGTGTTGTTGCATGGGAGGTTGTTGTTGCACCAGGTGGGGGTGTTGCATGGGAGTTGCTGCAGTACAGGTGGGGGTGTTGCATGGGGGGTTGTCGCTGCACAGATGGGGGTGTTGCTTGGGGCATGACTCTGACAACATGGGTATATTTCGCTAGTAAAATAAATAAAAAGAAAGCAGACCCGACACCAACCATGCGGGTTCTTTGCTCTGTCACCCCGTATGTTATCTTGCTCACTTCTGGTGTAAGAAATAGGATGGTGCGCAGATAAGGGGTCTGGGATCACTGGACTGAATCTATACCACAGTTACAGTAAGATGTTGTAGCAATGTGCCTCTGAGCATGCGAGTACATTTTCTTCCCATAACCTCTCCAGGCCACTAAGGAACAGCCGTGGTGAGCGTTCTGGGGGTCTTCTGTGGTTGGGGTGCCAGCCTTTCTCCAACCCCCGCTGTTTTCCCCAGATCCATGTTCCAAGCCCCCACTTCACCGTCTTGCTTAACCTTCAGCGGTGCCCTTAAGGAGCTGTCAGGGTGGTGGTAATGAGCACGTCGATCGATGGTGCGGCTGCCTAATCATTCTGTTTATTGTATTAATGAGTTATTTTTTGCTCCTGTCTCTGCGTTTTCCATCGTGGTCACGTCCTCTTAAGAGTCGCTGCTGGGTCGGCTTGGTCCATTTATGCGCCAGGTCTCGACTGTGTGGCTTTTGAGATGGGGAAGAAAGCGCATACGTATGCGCAACCTCTCCCACCCCTCACCCCGCACTTAAAAAAAATATTTTAAATTTCTGGGAAGCACTGCAAAAAAGTTGACTTGCAACTTTCTGAAGACCTTTCATTGGGTTTCCTCTTGAGCAAGGTAGGAGATCATGCGCTCCCAATGTGGAGCAGATCTGAGTAGCCCTATTGGGGTTAATGTGCCCAGGGTCAGGGGAAAAGTCCAATTCTGTCCAAACACAGAAGGGGGAATCATGGGGTGGGAAGACACCCCTTTCATCCCATAAAGGCTGCAATCCTAAACACACTTTCCTGAGTGTCAGTTCCATAGAACACAATGGGACTTACTTACAAGTAAACATGTATAGGATTGCACTATAACTGATTTTATGCAAAATCTGTTGATGCTAAAATACCCCCCCAGAAAAGAAATGGAAGTATCTATCTATCTATCTATCTATCTATCTATCTATCTATCTATCTATCTATCTATCTATCTATCTATCTATCTATCTATCTATCTATCTATCTATCTAAATCAGGGTGCGCATTAGATTTAATGGGTAATTGGATTCAAGAAAATGTCATGTCTTGAGTATAATATAGGTGCTCATTAGATTTGATGGTGCTTCTGTCTGTCTACCAAAATCAGGGTGCACATTAGATTCAAAGGTTAATTGGATTCAAGTAAATGTGGTGTCTTGACTATACTACGGCATAGTATATATAATAGTATAATAGTATAATATAGTATGGTGTAGATAACTCATTAGATTTGATGGTGCTTCAGTCCGTCTGTCCTGAGACTGGTGCATAAACTGGTGCATTGGCTGGTGGTGCAGGAACACACCTTGGGTAGAATATGTGTAAGTCCATACCTGGCATCCCTTTAAGTGGCGCCCAGGGTAGATGTCACCACTTGCCCTTCCCGTATTACGCCACTGGATAGTCACAGAATATGAAATATTCTCTGCTCCACTTCCCAAATCCAGGGAGGCAAAAGAGGAGGAGATGGGGATAGATGCTCTTGCTGATCGAGCATGTGCAGAGTGCCTTTCTCTGAACCTCACCCCACCCCTCGTATCCAGGATTTGCAAATCCGGGAGGCCGCAGCCCCTTTATTTCAGCTCCGGCTTTCTCCATCTCGCCGTTTAAGCTCTGATTAGGCTCCGGTTTCAGGTACAGGTTTCATTAATTGCCTCCAACTGGTGCATATAATGTGGAAAGAGGCGCTGTCCCAATTTCCTTTTTCTAAAAAATGTCCAATTTCAAGAGATGAGCCAGCAAAGTGATTGCAGTCAATCAATGCGCTTCCCTCCTCCCCAAAATGTGGAAAGCAGGCACAAAAATGCAGAACACGTCAAGCTCCCCCCAGCCATTCCTCCTTTTTGCAATAGAGCTGTAGTGTGCAAGGGTGCAAGAGTGCAAGTGTGAAGTGTGCAAGTGCACAAGAGTGCAAGTGTGTAGTGTGCAAGTGTGTAGTGTGCAAGTACACAAGAGTGCAAGTGTGTAGTGTGCAAATGTGCAAGTGCGCAAGTGTGCAAGTGCGCAAGTGTGTAGTGTGCAAATGTGCAAGTGTGTAGTGTGCAAGTGCGCAAGAGTGCAAGTGTGTGGTGTGCAATTGCACAAGAGTGCAAGTGTGTAGTGTGCAAGTGTGTAGTGTGCAAGTGCGCAAGTGTGCAAGTACACAAGAGTGCAAGTGCACAAGAGTGCAAGTGTGTAGTGTGGAAATGTGCAAGTGTGTAGTGTGCAAGTGCACAAGAGTGCAAGTGTGTAGGGTGCAAGTGTGTAGTGTGCAAGTGGGCAAGTGTGCAAGTGCGCAAGAGTGCAAGTGTGTAGTGTGCAAGTGTGTAGTGTGCAAGTGCACAAGTGTGCAAGTGCACAAGAGTGCAAGTGTGTAGTGTGCAAATGTGCAAGTGTAGTGAGCAAGTGCGCAAGAGTGCAAGTGTGTAGTGTGCAAATGTGCAAGTGTGTAGTGTGCAAGTGCGCAAGAGTGCAAGTGTGTAGTGTGCAAATGTGCAAGTGTGTAGTGTGCAAGTGCGCAAGAGTGCAAGTGTGTAGTGTGCAAATGTGCAAGTGTGTAGTGTGCAAGTGCACAAGAGTGCAAGTGTGTAGTGTGCAAATGTGTAAGTGTGTAGTGTGCAAGTGCGCAAGAGTGCAAGTGTGTAGTGTGCAAATGTGCAAGTGTGTAGTGTGCAAGTGCGCAAGAGTGCAAGTGTGTAGTGTGCAAATGTGTAAGTGTGTAGTGTGCAAGTGCGCAAGAGTGCAAGTGTGTAGTGTGCAAATGTGCAAGTGTGTAGTGTGCAAGTGCGCAAGAGTGCAAGTGTGTAGTGTGCAAATGTGCAAGTGCACAAGAGTGCAAGTGTATAGTGTGCAAGTGTGCATTATTTTTAAAAAGTGTGTTCCGAACTCTTTTAAAATAATGCTTCTGATGGGGAAATTTTGGGACACGTGGGGGCTGTTAAATCAATGCTTGGGTGAGGTCGGGGGTACGGCTTGATGGTCATGCATGCCCAGGCTGATCAGACAAGAAGAAATGCCCGGACCCCCCACCCCTGGAAAAATGGGGGCTAACCGGAAAGGGGGTGAGAACTCCTCTCCAGAATTCCCAGGGCATTTTGCTGGCCCTTTAAAATTTTTTAAAAGTTTTGTGCACACACTGGGGTTTCCCCACAGCCAGCTTTGGCCACCACGGCACCCCTTGCAGCTTCTCCTCTGCAGCCTCTGCAGGTGAGTGTGTCTTTGCGTGTGCTTGCGTGTGTGTGAGTGCATGGTGTGTTTATGTGCGACTTGGTGTTGCAAACTGCTTTGAGGGTGTCTTACCAGTGGTGGGCTTCATGGGGTTCTCACAGGGACAACCCCCATGCTGTAGACCACCCTGTACTGTAGACCCGGGGACGACCCCCCTGTACTGTAGACCCGGGGACGACCCCCTTACTGTAGACCCCTTTGTTAATGAGTGCCTGTTTCTGAGAACCTGTTACTAATAGGACATAGAACCTGTTATTAATTTATTTGAATCCCACCACCGTGTCTTACATGTCTGGGTCTGAATCACGTATGTTGAAGTCACTGGCATGGCATGTGTTGCTGCAAACTGCTTTCAGGGCGACTTAAATATTTGGGTACGAATCATGCGTGTAAAAAGGTTTTCAAGTTTAAAAGTATTGAAATGAAGTACAGGAGAGCAATATGAGTATTTTTGCTTTAACATGTCCTACATTTGTCCTACATATTTCGGGTGTCCTACAATTTTTTTAAGCCGGTAGGAATTTTTGCTTGGGGGTAGGAATTTTGGTGAGCTTGGGGGGGTATTTGGGGTTCAGCATCTGGTCACCCTGGACTTGCTGCATTTTGCTTTCAGTATACCCCAGGATCAGTGAGGTTTTGAGTCTTGGAAGGGCCCTTTGAGGTCATCCAGTCCATGCCCTTTGAGGTCATCCACTCCAGGCCCCTTAAGGTCATCCAGTCCAGCCCCCTGATCAGCGCAGGCAGATGCAACAACATCCCTGAATGGTGAACATCTGGCTGTTGTTTGCAATCCTAAAGACACTTTCCTGGGAGTAAGATCCATTGAACACAGTGGGGCTTACTTTTGAGTAGACATTGTTAGGATTGTGTTCTACATCTCCAAAATCAGCATGTGCTTTAGATTAGATGGCGCATTAGATGCGAGTAAATACCATATTTTGATTATAAGTATAGGCCAGTATTTAGTTTGTTTACTATACTGTAATACAAAAGTATAATGCAAACCCATTTAAAGTAGTGCCGTTAGGTAAATATCATAACTCCTTAACCTATTATCTATATATATAAAAGAGAAAAGTCACTCACTGACTCACTGACTCACTGACTGACTCACTGACTGACTCATCACCTCCCTGCCAAAACCGCTGGGTCTAGAAGCGTGAAATTTGGGGTGGGTGTTCCTTCCGTGACTGAGGGGTGCACTAAGAACCGGTTTTCGGAAATTCCAACGGGAAGGGGGTGAAAAGGGGCGCAACGCGTTTTCCTCCCTATACTTTACATTGAGAATTGCTGACTCAGCAACATTCCTTCCAACTCCTGGGCCTGAAGCAGGGAATTCTGGGAGTTCCTTCTGTCACCTGAACTCCCACCAAGAACCATCTGGAGAACTTTAACCCTTCAGGGGCTGAAAAGGGGGCAACCTGTTTCTGCCCTATACTTAACGTGGGAGACTCAACCACATCCAGCCAGTTTGGTGCTCAGTGCCTGGTGCGCTGGGGGATGTTGTTCGGAGGAAGAGGTTGCGCAGGTGAGGATGCTGCGCATGGGGGGAAGTTGCGCATGGAGGAAAGTTGCGCATGGGAGGATAATGCACATCGGGGAAGTTGTGCATGGGGGAAGTTGTGCATGGAGGAAGTTTCGCATGGGGGACTGATGCACATGGGGAAAGTTGCGCATGGGAGGAAAGTCGCACATGGGGGAAAGTTGCGCATGGGGGAAGTTGCACATCGGCAGATTATGCGCATGGGGGAAGTTGCGCATGAGGGGATGATGCGCATGAGGGGATGATGCGCATGGGTGGAAGTTGCACATGGGTGGAAGTTGCACATGGGGGGAAGTTGCACATGGGGGGATGATGCGCATGGGGGAAAGTTGCGCATGGGGGAAAGTTGCGCATCGGCGGATTATGCGCTTGGGGAAAGTTGCGCGTGGGTGGAAATTGCGCATGGGGGGATGATGCGCATGGGGGATGATGCGCATGGGGGAAAGTTGAGCATGGGGGAAAGTTGTGCATGGGGGATGATGTGCATGGGGGAAAGTTGCACATGGGGGAAAGTTGCGCATGGGAGGAAAGTTGTGTATGGGGGAAAGTTGCGTATGGGGGAAGTTGCACATTGGCGGATGATGCACATGGGGAAAGTTGCACATGAGGGGATGATGCACATGGGGGAAGTTGCGCATGGGTGGAAGTTGCACATGGGTGGAAGTTGCACATGGGGGATGATGCGCATGGGGGAAAGTTGAGCATGGGGGAAAATTGTGCATGGGGGTTGATGCGCATGGGGGAAAGTTGCGCATGGGGGATGATGCGCATGGGGGAAAGTTGCGCATGGGGAATGATGCACATGGGGAAAAGTTGCGCATTGGGGGAAAGTTGCGCATGGGGAAAGTTGCGCATTGGGGGAAGTTGCGCATTGGGGGAAGTTGCGCATCGGCAGATGATGCGCTTGGGGAAAGTTGCGCATGAGGGGAAGTTGCGTATGGGGAAAAGTTGTGCATCGGCGGATAATGCGCATAGGGAAAGTTGCGCATGAGGGGATGATGCGCATGGGGGAAGTTGCGCATGGGTGAAAGTTGCGCAAGGGTGGAAGTTATGTGTATCGGGGGATGATGCGCATGGGGGTAATGCGCACAGGGGAAGTTGCACATGGGGGAAGTTGCACATGGGGGGAAGTTGCGCATTGGCAGATGATGCGCTTGGGGAAAGTTGCACATGAGGGGAAGTTGCGCATGGGGGGAAGTTGCGCATTGGGGAAATTGCGCATGGGGGAAAGTTGCGCATCGGCGGATGATGCGCATGAGGGGATGATGTGTATGGGGGAAGTTGTGCATGGTGAAAGTTGTGCATGGGTGGAAGTTGCACATGGGGGACGATGCATATGGGGGATGATGCGCACGGGGGGTAATGCGCATGGGGGAAGTTGCACAGGGGGGAATGTTGCACAGGGGGACATGATGTGCATGGGGGAAAGTTACGCATGGGGGAAAGTTGCACATGTGGAAAGGTTGTGCGTGGGGGAAGTTGCGCATTGGGGAAGTTGCGCATGGGGGGACGATGCGCATGGAGGATGATGCGCATGGGGGATGATGCATATGGGGAAGTGGCACATGGGGTGTTTCTGCGCCATGGGGGGATGGCATAGGGGGAAATGTTACACCCGCAACGCGGGTACGCTTTTCGCTAATTGTTATCATAAAACTGCAGTAAAATTAAATTTTGCACCTACTTTGCAGCTGCGCGTTACAATTGCCATAAAACAGTTTTTAAATCTCAAGCCTTTTAAAATCGGGACGTGCATTAGATTCCAGGACTCACGGAATTGGGTAAATACAGGTTTTTTGAGTAAATACATTCGAGTAAATACGGGTATTTTTCTATTTTTGTGGAAAAGAAATTGGGTTGTTGTGGTAGGGGCTGAAACTATTCTTAAACCTAGGACAGATTGGAGTAGGTTGGTGCGCATGGCAGGGACTAGCTCCGGGCATTGTAGTTTCTCATGGCCCGGGACCCTGGGGAAGGGTCCTAGCTCAATGAAAGCACTAGGTGTGTATGTAGGTGGACCCAGGTTCACTCCCAGGTCTGTGGTCCCAGGTCCCAGGACCCAGGACCCAGGACCCAGGACCCAGGACCCAGGACCCAGGACCCATCATTCCCTGGAGGGCTGTGGACGACCCCCATATTGTAGACCCAGAGGCGACCCCCATATTGTAGACCCAGAGGCGACCCCCATACTGTAGACCCAGAGGCGACCCCCATACTGTAGACCTGGGGAAGACTCCTGTACTGTAGACCTCCCCGTACTGTAGACCCAGGGACAACTCCCCAGTACTGTAGACCTAGGGAGGACCCCCGTACTGTAATCCTGGAGATGACCCCCGTACTGTAGACCTTCCTGTACTGTAGACCCGGGGATAAACCCCCCGTACTGTAGACCCGGGGATAAACCCCCCGTACTGTAGACCCGGGGACAACTCCCGTACTGTAGACCCAGGGACAACCCCCGTACTGTAGACCCAGGGACAACCCCCGTACTGTAGACCCAGGGACAACCCCCGTACTATGGTACCAGAGATGATCCCCATACTGTAGACCCAGGGACAACCCCCGTACTATAGACCCAGGGACAACCCCCGTACTATAGTACCAGAGATGACCCCCATACTGTAGACCTTCCCGTACTGTAGACCCGGGGACGACCCCCATACTGTAGACCTTCCCGTACTGTAGACCCGGGGACGACCCCCGCACTGTAGGCCCGGAAACGATCCCCATACTATAGACCTCCCCATACTGTAGACCTGGGGACCACCCCCCATACTGTAGACCCGGGGACGACCCCCCATACTGTAGACCCGGGGACGACCCCCCATACTGTAGACCCAGAAATGATCCCCATACTGTAGATCTCCCCGTACTGTAGAACTGGAGATGACCCCCATACTGTAGATATCCCCATACTGTAGAACCAGGGACGACCCCCATACTGTAGACTTTTCTGTACTGTAGATCCGGGGACTACCCCCTGTACTGTAGACTCAGGGTTGACCCCCCATACTGTAGACTCAGGGTTGACCCCCCATACTGTAGACCCGGAAATGATCCCATACTGTAGACCTCCCCATACTGTAGACCTGAGGACGACCCCTGTACTGTAGACCCGGAGATGACCCCCATACTGTAGACCTTCCTGTACTGTAGACCCGGGGACGATCCCCATACTGTAAACCTCCCTGCACTGTAGACCTGTGATGACCCCTTGTACTGTAGACCCAGGGACGACCCCTGTACTGTAGATCTCCCCATACTCTAGACCCGGGGACCACCCTTGTATTATAGACCCAGGGACCACCCCCCCCCCCGTACTGTAGACCCGGGGACGACCCCTGTACTGTAGATCTCCCCATACTCTAGACCCGGGGACCACCCTTGTATTATAGACCCGGGGACGACCCCCCCCCCCGTACTGTAGACCCGGGGACGTTCCCCGTACTGGTGGAGCTACTTGACAACCTGACACCTTATGTGTCCTTGCTGTGGCCACTTTGGGATGGACTGGTGGGGACTGGTGGGGACAGGCGGTATATGGGATCGAGGGCACTTTCTGGTACTAGGGAGGTGCCCCCTTGTTTGCGGCACTGCAGGAGCAATGGGGGAAATACAGTTTGGCACGTCTCTCTCTTTCCGTCCCTGGTGGTACAGCTGCTGCTGGATTACTTGCTGTGCTGTAGCTGATGCCTTTGGCTGTTCGAACGCTGCCCAGCTATGACGGAACCTTTTATTAATAGCAACGGGTGCCACAGGCTCGGGTGAAGGCCAGCCGCTGGCATGCTGTGGGTGTGGGGGGGTGTGGGGGGGCTCTCTGTTCCTGCTCAGGTTGGAGAGATCCCGATGGAGACCACTGCCTCGGGGCTTTGCAGAGGGGGAAGGGCTGTGGTTGCGGCGCACGGAAGGGCACGCACAGCCGGCAATGATCATGCCCTGCCGACTCTTCTCCTGTGAGCTTATTGATTGCTGCCCAGAACTGGAAGCGTGGAAAAGATGCACAGCACAGCAAAGGGGAACCATCAAGAGTAGGGTACAAAGGGATAAACGGAGGGGAGATGTTGGCACCAAAATAACAGGAACACGTCTTTAACTGACATTTAAAAAAGTAAACTGCATGATGGTGATGATGATGATGGAGAAATGGGAAAGGATGCTGAAGAAGGGAGTGTTTCCCGCTAGCCGGCCCAGTGGTGCCGGCTAGGGACACCTGGTGCCCAGAGGTGCCCAGTGGTGTCCACTGCATGATGATGATGATGATGGAGAAATGGGAAAGGATGGCCAAGAAACTGCGGCCATGAGCGTGGGCCAATCAAGGGAGTACTTCCCGCTTGTGCCCAGTGGTGCTGGGTAGAGACACTTGGTGCCCAGTGGTGTCCACTGCATGATGATGATGATGATGACGATGGAGAAATGGGAAAGGATGCTAAACCTGCAGCCATGAGTGTGGGCCAGTCAAGGGAGTGCTTCCTGCTTGTGCCCAGTGGTGCCAGGTAGGGAAGACTAGTACCCAGTGGTGTCCACTGCATCATGATGAAGATGATGATGATGATGATGGAGAAATGGGAAAGGATGGTCAAGAACCTGCAGCCATGAGTGTGGACCAGTAAAGGGAGTGCTTCCCACTAGTGCCCAGTGGTGCTGGGTAGGGACGCCTGGTGCCCAGTGGTGTCCACTGCATGACGATGATGATGATGATGGAGAAATGGGAAAGGATGGTCAAGAAACTGCGGCCATGAGTGTGCACCAATCAAGGAAGTGCTTCCTGCTAGTGCCCAGTGGTGCCAGGTAGGGGCACCTGGTGCCCAGTGGTGTCCACTGTATGATGATGATGATGGAGAAATGGGAAAGGATGGCCAAGAAACTGTGGCCATGAGTGTGGGCCAATCAAGGGAGTACTTCCCGCTTGTGCCCAGTGGTGCTGGGTAGAGACACTTGGTGCCCAGTGGTGTCCACTGCATGATGATGATGATGATGACGATGGAGAAATGGGAAAGGATGCTAAACCTGCAGCCATGAGTGTGGGCCAGTCAAGGGAGTGCTTCTTGCTTGTGCCCATTGGTGCCAGGTAGGGAAGACTAGTACCCAGTGGTGTCCACTGCATCATGATGAAGATGATGATGATGATGATGATGATGATGGAGAAATGGGAAAGGATGGTCAAGAATCTGCAGCCATGAGTGTGGGCCAGTAAAGGGAGTGCTTCCCACTAGTGCCCAGTAGTGCTGGGTAGGGACGCCTGGTGCCCAGTGGTGTCCACTGCATGATGATGATGATGGAGAAATGGGAAAGGATGGTCAAGAAACTGTGGTCATGAGTGTGCACCAATCAAGGAAGTGCTTCCTGCTAGTGCCCAGTGGTGTCGGGTAGGGGCACCTGGTGCCCAGTGGTGTCCACTGCATGATGATGATGAAGAAATGGGAAAGGATGGTCAAGAAACTGCGGCCATGAGTGTGCGCCAATCAAGGAAGTGCTTCCTGCTAGTGCCCAGTGGTGCCGGGTAGGGGCACCTGGTGCCCAGTGGTGTCCACTGCATGATGATGATGATGATGGAGAAATGGGAAAGGATGGTCAAGAAACTGTGGCCATGAGTGTGCGCCAATCAAGGGAGTGCTTCTCGCTAGTGCCCGTGGTGCCCAGTGTTGCCCAGTGGTGCCCAGTGTTGCCCAGTGGTGCCCAGTGCCCATTGCTTGGTGGTGCCAGCCATGATCTTCTATGCACAGACAAGGCTGACTCTTGCTAAGTCCCCATATCCCAATGTGGTCAGGCACTGGCTGGCAGCAGCTTTCATTGCCAGTCCACAGAGATCATGGATATGGGACCATGATGGGTTTGCTCACTGACCTGCCTCAATTAATTTTCATGATTAATCTCCTGATTAATCGGATTAATCTCAGTTTAATTTTCAGAGTTGACATCCTCAGACCCACCATCCCAACCACTTTAGCACTGCAGTCGTTCTCAAAGTGGGGAACGGGACCCACCTTGGGGGGTCACGAGAAGCTGGGCACCACCTTTTTGGAACCTGGCACTGGTTACCACCATCTCTGGTATGGCTGCAATTCCTATTTTCCTGGGAATAAATCTCATTGAGCACAATGGGACTTACTTCCGAGTAAACGCGGAGGAGCTCTGGCATCACACTGATGGCACTTCCAGCCACAACATTGTTTTTGGTATTGGATAGACTGTCATTCTCATAAGGGGGTCCCGAAATGCTCACCTATCACGGGGTTACCGAATGGTAGTGGCATAGAAGTGATTGCTTCCCTCTTGCACCAGATCCGTGGGCATTGTAGGGTCATTGTAGGGTCAAATACCGCCATTGAATCTAATGCGCCATTGAATCTAATGCGCACCCTATCCAGTACATACAATCAAAACACATTTACTTGAATCTTATTAACCATTGAATTTAACGTGCACCCAATATTGCATTTACTCAAATCTCACCATTGAATCTAATGCGCACCCTGATTTTGGAGACTAAATTTGGCTGGAAAAGGGTGCGCGTTAGATTCGAGTAAATACAGTAATTAAAAATATTGGGTTGAAAATTTCAAATCTAAAAAATAGATTTTTAAAATTTTAAAAATATTTATTATAAAATTTATATTTATATTTATTTTATATTTATATTTAAATTTATATTTATATTAAAATATTTATTATACTAATATTAAAAATTTAAAAATAGTAATTAAAAATAGATTGAAAATTTCAAATCTAAAAAATCTGAAATCTAAAAAGTAATGAAAACTCGAAACATCCATATATATTGCTTTTATGCAGTTAAGCACTATGGCTCCGATCCTAAAGACACTTTCCTAGGAGTAAGACCCATCAAACCCAATGGGGCTTCTGAGTAGACATTGTGCTCTGCGTGACTTATTATTAAATGTAAAACGATTACATATATAGTGCAATCCTAAGTATGTCTACTTATGTCTACTCACAAGTAAATCCCATTGTGTTCAACAGTACTTACTCCCAAGAAAGTGTGGTTCGGATTGCAGCCAAATTAATTCCAATGATTACATATATAGTGCAATCCTTAGCATTTCTACTCAGAAGTAAGTCCCATTGTGTTCAACAGTACTTACTCCCAGGAAAGTGTGGTTCGGATTGCAGCCAATATTAATTCCAAGGATTACATATATAGCGCAATCCTTAGCGTTTCTACTCAGAAGTAAGTCCCATTGTGTTCAACAGTACTTACTCCCAGGAAAGTGTGGTTCAGATTGCAGCCAAATTAATTCCAAGGATTACATATATAGTGCAATCCTTAGCATTTCTACTCGGAAGTAAGTCCCATTGTGTTCAACAGTACTTACTCCCAGGAAAGTGTGGTTCGGATTGCAGCCAATATTAATTCCAAGGATTACATATATAGTGCAATCCTTCGCATTTCTACTCAGAAGTAAGTCCCATTGTGTTCAACTGTACTTACTCCCAGGAAAGTGTGGTTCGGATTGCAGCCAATATTAATTCCAAGGATTACATATATAGCACAATCCTTAGCGTTCCTACTCAGAAGTAAATCCCATTGTGTTCAACAGTACTTACTCCCAGGAAAGTGTGGTTCGGATTGCAACCATTATTAATTCCAAGGATTACATGCTGCTTGCTCAAAAAATAGTAGAATAATGAATATTATTGAATAATAATATTATTATTGAATAATAATGAATATTTTTTCAGATTAAAAAAGAGGGTGCTCAGCCCCTTGCACGTCGCGGTGAGGGTCTCTCCAAGACTGGCTGCTCCAACCCCCTCTAGCTATGCCACTGCCTAGTTGCAATAGGGTTAACATATGCCCAATAACAGCATATGCCCTTCGCCAGCCTGGCACATGGTGAGAAGGTGGGTTGGCGGTGACGGGGTTTGGCGCTATGTCTTTTCTGGACAGCGCCACGTCCCTGGGTTTTACGCCTGCCCTTCTTGGTGCTCTTTTTTGGCACGGAGTAGGTGGAGGAGCCGAACCCTGCGGAAGGGAGAGGAAGGGAAGGGTGTTCACACTCCTCTCCCCCATGCTTGGCGACACTCTTAATGTGATGCGACACCCTGGGGCTGACATGGTAGGCTGGAGCCACGCAAGCGGGAGACTCTGGCTGGCGCCTCCAGGGAAAGGGGACCGCAGAGGGGGTGAGGGTGCCATGGCGGTTGGGAAAAAGGCAGCCGTCGCAGGGCAAGAGCCCTCGCAAAGCCAGGTCGCGATGGGGGGAAGAGCGCGACTGCCAAGGATGCGCACCTGTGGAACTGCCCGTGACTGGACAAAGCCCTTTCCCCACATACTCATGGTGCTAGTTCTGGTGGCTTTGTGGTTTGGGAACAATTTGGGGAACTCTGTGCATGTTCCAAGACACCCCAAGGTTGGCCCAAGGCGTGCCAGTTGCCCCCCACACCTTGCCTCTCCTCCCGACCCCTGCATTAGGAGTCAGTGGCCTGGCGTGTCTCCTAAGCGGCCTGGCGTGTCTCCAGTGAAAAGGGAGTCAGGGGTACTCCCTACCCCAGGGGTCAGGGAACTTTTTTACCTTTTACCCCAAAATATATTTAGATACGCCGCTATTACCCCCTTGATTTGAAAGGAAGGAAATCATATTTTATTAATTATTTAAATTCAAATTTTTATTGAATCTATTCCAAAAAATCCAGACTTTAAAAAAAAATATAGGATGTCCTACATTTTCTCCAAAATCGGGAGTAAGCTCCATTAAATTAACGGACTTACTCCTGAGTAGACACCTGGGAATGGGTGCTTACCTTGGCTGGGGGTGCTGCTGGGGAGGCTCAGGCTGCAGGTATGTCTCGGAAGCACGACCATCCGTCACCCCCAGGAATTTCATTTTTACCCCAATATTGGGGTAATTTACCCCGTTCCCTGACCACTGCTTACCCACCACTCTCTTACCTTCTCTTCTGCTCGGTTCTCCTTTGCAAACCAGGGAGCAGGAAGACAAGGAGGACGCCCTCCAAACGTAGGACACCCCCAAAAAATGTAGCACATGACAAAATAAAAACTAAAAAACACATTAAAGTTTATCTTTAATGTGGTTTCATGTATTTTAACGTGATTGATTTAACCGTTACCTAAATTTAAAGCAATTACGTATACCTTGATTACATATACACAACTGTGTGTGGTGTATCTGTGTGTGTATATATAGAATTACATATGTTCGTATTTCCTCGAATCTAATGCATTAGATTAGATGGTGCAGTAGATTCCAGTAAACACGGTGATTAAAATTTAATTTAAATCATTTAATTATTAAATTCAAAGCAATTACATATACCTTAATTAAATACACACAACTGTATTTCCTTGAATCTAATGCATTAGATTAGATGGCGCATTAGATTCGAGTAAAAACGGTGATTTCAATTAAAGCTTTTAATTATTAAATTTAAAGCAATTACATATACCTTGATCACATATACACAATTGTGTGTGTATGTGTATATATATATATATAATTACATATATTTGTATTTCCTTGAATCTAATGCGTTAGATTAGATGGCGCGTTAGATTTGAGTAAATACGGTGATTTCAATTAAAGCGTTTAATTATTAAATTTAAAGCAATTACATATACCTTGATCACATATACACAATTGTGTGCATATGTGTATATATATATAATTACATATATTCGTATTTCCTTGAATCTAATGCGTTAGATTAAATGGCGCATTAGATTCGAGTAAATACGGTGATTTCAATTAAAGCGTTTAATTATTAAATTTAAAGCAATTACATATACCTTGATCACATATACACAATTGTGTGCGTATGTGTATATATATAATTACATGTATTTGTATTTCCTTGAATCTAATGCGTTAGATTAGATGGCGCATTAGATTCAAGTAAATACGGTGATTTCAATTAAAGCGTTTAATTATTAAATGTAAAGCAATTACATATACCTTGATCACATATACACAATTGTGTGCGTATGTGTATATATATAATTACATGTATTTGTATTTCCTCAAATCTAATGCGTTAGATTAGATGGCGCATTAGATTCGAGTAAATACGGTGATTTCAATTAAAGCATTTAATTATTAAATTTAAAGCAATTGCATATACCTTGATTACATACACGTACACAATTGTGTGTGTGTCATTACATATATCTGTATTTCCTCGAATCTAATGCTCACCTTTTCCAACTGAATTCAGTCTCCGAAATCTGAGTGCGCATTAGATTTGATGGTTAGATATGAGTAAGTATGGTTAGATTAGTATGGATAAGTATGGAATATAGTATGGATAAGTATGGAGTAGTATGGATTATAAGTGGCGGGTGCGCGTTAGATTCGATGGTGCATTAGAGCCGAGTAAATGCGACGGTTGAAATTTAATTTAAAGCATTTAATTATTAAATTTAAAACAATTACATATTATTTGTTACCTATATTTTATTATTTACAAGAAGGCTACGTGTGGACAAGGGAAAGGAGGACAAGGCCACCCTGGTGGGAAGAGGAACGGGGAGGTCGCCGCATTGGGTACCATGCTTCAAAATTAAGGCTGCAATCCTAAAGGCACTTTCCTGGGAATAAGACCCATAGAACACAATGGGAGTTTCCGGAACTTATAGGTTCTGCTGCCAGCTTTGGGGACGAATTATTATGGGATATTTTGCTCAGGATGTGTGGCTGCCGAAGGTGGTTCTTGTACCACCTGCACGTGGCGTGCCCTCCCCTCTTCCAGAGATCCGGATCAAAACACCCCGCCTGTCAGTCCATCCCCCCTCATCCCCACTAATCAATATTTAATTAATTAATTGCATCTCCCAAAATAGCTGTAGGATCAGCGAGGAGAAGCAGCCAAGGGTCTGCCTCCTCTAATCTTAATCTTGCCTCTTTGACTTGGTTTGACATCTAGATAAAGGGTCTGAGGTGGTGCAAGGAATGCCCTGGATAGGGGTGGTGTTGGTTATGGGTCCCTGAGGGCACCTGGCTGGCACCTGATCCTAAACCCCTTACGTCCATGGCCATGTTTAACGTGGAGTGTCTTAAGTATTCCATAGGTGGTTTGGTTACATAAGGAGGGTCGTGCATGTGGAACTCCCTGGTACTAGAGATCAAATGGGTCACCAACCCTACATCAATTCAGCAAAGGCCGATACATTTCCTGGCTTTGGGGGTTGGTCCCTTGCTGGTGGGTTAGCCACCTTCTTATTTAGGGTTGCCTTCCTATCAGTCTGGGGTGGGTTAGGAAGATGTGGTGTATGGGGTGCAATCCTATACCTGTCTTCTCAGAAGTAAGTCCCATTATATCCAATGGGGCTTACTTCCAGGAAAATACTTTTAGGATTGCAACCTTATAAACCATACGACAAAAACTCGACCAGCCCCCCCCCAACTTAGCAGTTTTCTGCCATGCTTACCAAGCAGTGACATGAACCCAGGGCATGTACCCAGGGTTGCCATAGAGTGGCATGTACACAGTGGCATGTACCCAGGGTTGCAATAGAGTGGCATGTACCCAGTGGTATGTACCCAGGGGTATGTACCCAAGGTTGCCATAGAGTGGCATGTACCCAGTGGCATGTACCCAGGGGTATGTACCCAGGGTTGCCATAGAGTGGCATGTACCCAGGGTTGCCATAGAGTGGCATGTACCCAGTGGCATGTACCCAGGGGTATGTACCCAGGGTTGCCATAGAGTGGCATGTACCCAGGGTTGCCATAGAGTGGCATGTACCCAGTGGCATGTACCCAGGGGTATGTACCCAAGGTTGCCATAGAGTGGCATGTACCCAGTGGCATGTACCCAGTGGCATGTACCCAGGGTTGCCATAGAGTGGCATGTACCCATTGGCATGTACCCATTGGCATGTACCCAAGGTTGCCATAGTGTGGCATGTACCCAGTGGCATGCGCCCAGGGTTGCCATAGAGTCCATGTACCCATTGGCATGTATCCAAGGTTGCCATAGAGTGGCATGTACACATTGGCATGTACCCAGGGTTGCCATAGAGTGGCATGTACCCAGTGGCATGTACCCAGGGTTGCCATATGTCCCCCAAAACAGGGACAATCCCGATTTTTTGGGATTGCAATCATATACGAGAAATGGGATCCATGCAGATTTTGTGGAAGAGAAATATGGCAACCCGAGGTCAGAGTCGAAGTTGGCCCCTCGTCCCAGAGCCCGCTTTGCCGCCGTCCGGTTCCCTTCTTAATTTCCTTCAATAACTATTATTATTTTCTGATTTCCTTAAAATATTATTATTATTATTATTATTATTATTATTATTATTATTATTATTATTATTATTATTATTATTGGAAAATGGTTTTGGTGGTGATGGAGAAGAGGACCCAGGAAAGCAAAACTCGGTTTTGATGGTGGGGGTCTCCAGGTTGGGCTCTTCAGGGATGGGAGGAAGAGGGAGAAGGAGGCCTTCGCTGGGGCTTCAATCAAGAACCCATTGCAGGTGCGAAATTTAATTTGATTGGCTAATTAGAAGCCGAATGTTAATTATGGCCATTACCCAATGAGGTGCGGCAGACGAGGGAGAATTTATAAATAACTCGCCAAGGAGCGCGGCTCATTTGCATGATCCCGTATTGCGGGGGTTGCTGTAGAGACCGCCCCCCCCCCCCCACCCCATTCCCAAAGGTCCACGTTTTAAGTTGTCGTGAGCGGTTTGGCGGAATACTGCGTATGTACTTGCGCCTGCATGTGTGGATGCGTGCGAGTTGTGATCGTGTGTTCGAAGGAACATGCAACCATGCGCCCATGTATGCATGCATGTGTGTGAGTTCTTATCATGCACATGTGTTTGGAGGAACATGCAACCACACGCCTGTGTAAGCGCCTGTGTAAGCGCACCTGTGTAAGCGCACTGTGTAAGTGCATGCATGTGAGTTGTTATAATGTTCATGTGTTTGGAGGAACATGCAACAAAGCGCCTGTGTATGCATGCATGTGTGCGAGTTGTTATGATGCTCATGTGTTTGGAGGAACATGCAACCACACACCTGTGTATGCATTCCTGCATGTGTGCATGCATGTGAGTTGTTATGATGCTCATGTGTTTGGAGGAACATGCAACCACACACCTGTGTATGCGCACCTGCATGTGTGCATGTGTGTGTTCAATATGATGTTCTTGTGTTTGAAGGAACATGCAACCACACACCTGTCTATGTGCACCTGCATGTGTGCACGCAGGTGAATTGTTCGTTATAATGTTCTTGTGTTTGGAGGAACTTGCAACCACACGCCTGTGTATGCATGCATGCACGTGAGTTGTTATCATGTTCATGTGTTTGGAGGAACATGCCACAATGTGCCTGTGTATGCATGCATGAGTGTTTGTTGTTATGATGCTCATGTATTTGGAGGAACACGCAACCACATGCCTGTGTATGCGCACCTGCATGTGTGCATGCATGTGTTCGATATGAAGTTCTTATGTTTGGAGGAACATGCAACCACATGCCTGTGTACACATGCCTGCATGTGCACATGCGTGTGAATTGTTGGTTATGATGTTCTTGTGTTTGGAGGAACATGCAACAACACACCTGTGTATGCGTGCCTGCATGTGTGCATGCATGAGTTGTTAGTTATGATGTTTGTGTGTTTGGAGGGACATGCAACCACACGCCTGTGTACAAGTGCGTGCGTGCGAGTTGTTATGATGTTCATGTGTTTGGAGGATTATGCAGTCATGCACCTGTATATGCGCATCTGCATATGTGCATGCATGTGAGTTGTTATGATTGTGGGGGATGTGGGACCCATGTGAGTTGTTATGATGTGAGGAACATGCAACCATGTGCCTGTGTATGCGTGCCTGCATGTGTGCGTGCGTGTGTGTTGTTATGATGTTCGTTGTTCGTGTGTTTGGAGGAACATGAAACCACCTGGATTAGGAGCAAGCCTCACTTTTCCTATTCTGAAAGCAGCGGCGTAGCTAGATGGGGGGGGGGGCAAAGCACTAGGTTTTGCAGGAAGCCTGAGCACCGCTTGCAAGGGGTCCTTCTTCCTTCCCTTCGGTGCACCCCTCTGTCTTACTCCCCCTTTCCAGAACGACTCCAAAGGGGAGATGCTCCCCATATTGCGGCTCCCTGCAAAACGTAATGCTTTGCCCCCCTCTAGCTATGCCACTTTGCCCCCCTCTAGCTATGCCACTTGATCTCCAGGTATGGTGAAAGAGATTGGCACACACATACATTTCTGATTGCTGCCGTCGGTTTGGGCTGAGAACACTGATGTGCAATCCTAACCCCCGCTTAGGCTGGCACAAGCCCCATATTCGCCGGGGGTGTCACCAAAGTGGCATAGGGTACTTCTGTGCCACTGCTAGGGGGGTCACGCCAACCCACAGATATGCGCTGGCCATTCCCAGCCATCCCAAACCGTGCACCGATATATCCAGGCCACTATGGGAATGGAGAGATGGGTGAGTTGCGCTGGCCTAAAGTGGTTAGGATTGCGCCTTGAGTCAGAGCACAATCCTACACACTGGTTACATCGGCGCAAATCTGGCGCAAGTCCCAAGTTTATGGTGGAGGGTTGCAAAAGCGCTGTAAGGCTAGTGCACAGACATATGCCGGACTCCCCACTTCACTGCAGGAATGGGGAGACGGGTGAATTGTGCTGGCCTAAACTGGTTAGGATTGTGCCCCAACTAATTCAGACCCAGCACCGGACTCGGCGTGGAAGCCGTTGATGTACATGATCTCAGACTAAGGTTGGCACAGGTTCTTCTACCAGGAGCCCGTACATGGCGGCTGCGTCCCTTGCGTGCGGTGGTGCGTTTTGGGACCAACGCCGACTTGCAAAGATGCCTCGAGGGGTCTCGATGGTGGGACGGAAATGTTTAAATTAAAAATCTGTAACATAAATCTGTATATATAAAAGAGAAAAGTCACTGACTGACTGACTGACTGACTGACTGACTGATCAATGCCCTGCCAAAACCGCCGGGCCTAGAAGCGTGAAATTTGGGGAGGGTGTTCCTTTCATGACAGAGGGGTGCACTAAGGAATTGATGTGCATAGGTGGGTGATGCACATGAAGGGATGTTGCACATGGGAGACTGATGTACATGGGGGATATTGCGCATGGTGGGTTGATGCGCATGACGGAAGTTGTGCATGGGGGATGTTGCACACGGAGGGTTGATGTGCATGGGGGGGTTGATGCGTATGGGGGAAGTTGCGCATTGGGAGATGATGGGGGTTGAAAGTGCATGGGGGTTGAAGCACATGGGGATATTGTGCAACGGGGGTTGATGTGCATGGGGTGTTGATGCACATGGGGTGTTGATGCGCATGGGGGATGTTGAGCATGGGGGATGTTGAGCGTGGGGGTTGATGCACATGGGGGAAATTGTGCATGGGGGATGTTGCACACAGGGGGTTGATGTGCATGGGGGGGTTGATGCGTATGGGGGAAGTTGCGCATTGGGAGATGATGGGGGTTGAAAGTGCATGGGGGTTGAAGCACATGGGGATATTGTGCAACGGGGGTTGATGTGCATGGGGTGTTGATGCACATGGGGTGTTGATGCGCATGGGGGATGTTGAGCATGGGGGATGTTGAGCATGGGGGTTGATGCACATGGGGGAAATTGTGCATGGGGGATGTTGCACACAGGGGGTTGATGTGCATGGGGGTTGAAGCACATGGGGATATTGTGCAACGGGGGTTGATGTGCATGGGGGGTTGATGCACATGGCGGAAGTTGCGCATGGGGTGTTGATGCACATGGGGTGTTGATGCGCATGGGGGATGTTGAGCATGGGGGATGTTGAGCATGGGGGTTGATGCACATGGCGGAAATTGTGCATGGGGGAAGTTGCACATGGGGGTTGTTGCGCATGGGGATGAGTTGCACATGGGGGTTGATGCGCATGGGGGATGTTGTGCTGTGGGGGGATTGCATACAGGGGGGATTTTACTCTCGCAACGCGGGTACGCTTTTCCCTAGTAAATAAATAAAACGGGAACATTTAGACCCCGGGTTGACGCTCCGGGTGGAGAGTTTACTCCAAGCTGGGGAGCTTCTCCCCGTTCCACCTTGCCTCCTCATCCTCTCCAGGTTCCCTCCAGTACACCCTCTCCCCCCCCACCCCGTGCTATAAATAATCAGGCTCTTATGCAGTAACAAGATGCAAATATTCCCTCCTCCCTGAGCAGCAGGCGTTTGGGGTTGGGGGGGGGGAATAAATTGCTTCTCTGACAGTCAGTTACAAGGGTAATCATTCCAAGAAGGCAATTTGACGGGAATGAAATTTGCATTGCATTAGAGCCGTGAGTGACAGGAGGGTCCCGATCTTGCAGGGGTGGTGATGGAGGGGAGGGAGACGCAACCCCTTGCTGTGCGTAGGCGCATAGCGGTTGCAGCAGGGTCGGATTGTGGGGGTTGTGGGACCCTGGGCTGTTGGCGGTGTGCGCCACATCTAACATGAAACATCTACACGTGTTCAACATCTAACCGGAAACATCTACACGTGTTCAACATCTACATGCGTGAAGTGGTGCATGTGTACCGACTCCGAAATTGGGCACAATGTATTGCGATCCTTTTTGCCGATTATGGGAAGGTCCCCATTTGGTAACTCCCTTTTGCATTACAATGGAAATTTGGAACCGGACATGGGATTTGGGTTTGGGGGAAATCTACGTTTCTGGTCCTCATGGGGGCCAGAGCGGTGGTGGAGCCTCCACCACCTCCTTCAAGCCAATGGGCATCTTCCTATATAAAATCTTGAAGGCTATGGACATCCTTCCACATAAAAGCCTTGCCTGTAAGGGTCATGTGTGTAACGTTGGCGTCTTCTGGCTAACATTCGTGTCAATCAAGCAGTCTGAGGAGAGGCAACTGTCAACGTTCCAACTGTTGGAACATTGCTTCACAACAGCAAGCCAGGTTGTGAAGGGGCCTCTTACATTAAATCCTTAGCTTGTGTGTTTGGGTGTCCACATCTTCTGGCCAACATTCGTGTCAATCAAGCAAGCTGAGGAGAGGCAACTGTCAACGTTCCAACTGTCAGCAAGCCAGGTTGTGAAGGGACCTGTTACATTAAATCCTTAGCTTGTGTGTTTGGGTGTCCAAATCTTCTGGCCAACATTCTGTGTCAATCAAGCAGGCTGAGGGGAGGCAACTGTCCACATTCCAATTGTCAACTGATAACGGGGGGAAGGGGGAAATTGAAGACCGCCATTGACGAAAGACATGGCAAAATAGCGATTGAGGGAGCAATTGAGGAAAGAAAAGGGAAATTGAGATGCTGGAAAACATGGGTTTTTTGACCAATGGACATTATATTGTGTGTGTGTGTGTGTGTGTGTGTGTGTGTGTGTACATATACATATATATATATATATATACATACACATAATTGATGTTGTCAATATATAATTGATCTTATATGTATATATTGATGGATGTTATATTGGACCGCCATAGGTGATAGCTGCGGGCTGTTACTAGTTTATTTATATGGCTGGATCAGAGGGAGGAATCTGGCATTGGGATGCATGGATTTCCTCTACGGGTTTTATGCGTGAGCGTCTATTTCCATTATGGGGATTCTGGGTCGGTGCCAGGACTGCAATCTGGTGATGTTGGTATACCTGGAAAGGGGGCAGTTTAACTCTTTCTTGTCCACAGCTATCCAGGGAAGACCCGAATAATCTCTTGAGCCTGTGATTGCTATTCTGAATAATTTTAATAATTTTAATAATAATTTTAATAATTTTAATAATAATTCAATGACATTACTGACACCCCTTTTCTTTTTTTTCTCCTCCTAGGCTTGGCGCTTATAGAATGTATACACCCGACTGAATGAAAACCGTCCTGGAAAGGGAGCCGAGGGTGTTCAGGAGGCAGCTCTGGATTTGGTGTTGGATCCCGGGGCTTGTGGTCCTCCAACGGGGTCTCAGGACTGCTTCTCTTGCTCTGGAAGAAATTTCAGCCAGATCCCCCTTACCAGTATGAAGATGCTGTGACCAGTATAAAGAGACACCTTGGTTCTTGGTGACGGGGGGACGGGGAGCCTTTGCGGTCGTGGGTGCGCCTGGACGGGGTTGCTGATCCGAGTGACTCACCACCCCCCGTCCTGGTGGGCTCTCTATCTTTCCCAAGGACCTGCTTCTCAGGAACTGGTCCACATTTGCCCCATGTCTTCCTGTTTAATGTGAATCTGAGGGTGTGCCGAGGGGGGGCCGGCATCTGCCTCGAAGAAAGGGGGCCGCCATGGCAAAGCCTGCGCCACTCCTACCGTGGGCGTTGTTGATGGCATTGATGCTGGGCCCGGGAGCAGGCGGGGCGGCCTTGGAGTTTGGGGGTACGACCGGCCAGTGGGCCCGTTACGCCCGGTGGGACGCCAGCTCAACGGGAGAGCTGAGCTTCAGCCTGAAGACCAACGTGTCGCGGGCGCTGGTGCTGTACCTGGACGACGGCGGGAACTGCGACTTTTTGGAGTTGCTGATCCTGGAAGGCCGGTTCCGCCTGCGCTTCACCATCTCCTGCGCCGAGCCCGCCAGCCTCCACCTGGAGACGCCCGTCAATGACGACCGCTGGCACATGCTGCTCCTGACCCGCAACTACCGGGAGACTATGCTGGTGGTGGACGGCGAAGCCCGTGTGGCCGAGGTCAAGTCCAAACGGCGGGACATGACCGTGGAGAGCGACCTCTTCGTGGGGGGCATCCCGCCGGACGTTCGCCTCTCGGCTCTCACCCTCAGCACCGTCAAGTATGAGTTGCCTTTCTCGGGGATGCTGGCCAACCTCAAGGTGGGGGACATGCCCCCCGCGCTCCTGGGCAGCCAGGGCATCCGCAGCGACATGGAGTACCTGTGCACCAAGCAGAACCCCTGCGTCAACGGCGGGATCTGCACGGTGGTCAACAGCGAAGTTCAGTGCGATTGCAGCCTCACGGGCTTCCAGGGCAAGTTTTGCAGTGAAGGTAAGAACTTACCCTTTACTTTCTTTTTCACAACCAGTCACAACCAGTCACAAGTTCGGACTTGACCAGTTGGAGCCCTCAAAGCGCCCAGCCCTGACCCCCACCCCGGTCGTTGCTGAAACCACTTCCCCTGCCCATTTACCCTTTCGAGAGTTTGAGTTGGTAGTGATGATGATGATGATGATGATGGTGATGATGATGATGATGATACCAGTTGTGCACCACCTTATTTTACCTGTATTCCTTTATCCCTGTTGCTGCACCCAAGGATGGGGGTATAGCATTGAGGACCATAGATGATGCTTTGCTTTGTCACTGATGGAGGGAGGTCTCTGATGTTATTTGAACGAGGACCCTGTAATGGTGCCCATCACCTCTGCTTCGTACAAGCTTACCTGGAAGCAATGCCAGATTTATATATGCTTGAAATACATACATACATACATACATACATACATACATACATACATACATACATACATGCTCTAATATAACAGGATAACAGGATAAGCTATGGGGTGCAATCTACTCTGTACGGCACTACCTATGGGGTACAATCTACCTACAGAGTACCTACAGTTTACCTATTGGGTGCAGTTTATCTGCAGGGTACTTACAATCTACCTACGGAGTGCCGTCTACTTACCTACTGGGTGCAAAGATACCTAAATTTACCTATGGGGTGCAATCTACCTATGAGTTACTTACAGTCTACCTAAGGATTGCCGTCTACCTACACATACTAATAGTTTACCTATAGGGTGCAATCTACCTACAGGGTACCTACAGTTTATCTATGGGCTGCAATTACCAATGAGGTATTTATAGTCCATACGGATTGCACTCTACCTGTGGTATACTTTCTGTCTACCTACAAGGTGCAGTCTACCTACGGGGTACCTACAGTTGACCTACTGGGTGCAGCCTACCTATAGGGTACTTATAGGGTGCAGTCTACCTACGGGGTAATTACAATTTGTATATGAGGTGCAGTCTAACTTTGGGGTACTTACTGTACAGTTTACTAACGGGTTGCAGGCTACCTATGGGGTACTTACAGTCTACCCACGGGGTGCAGTCTCCCTGTGAGGTACCTACAGTTAACCTACAGGATGCCGTCTATCTACAGGTATAATAAGGGTATTTACAATCTACCTAAGGATGCATAACTAAGTTACCTACAGGTAACTATAGTTTACCTACAGGGTGCAATTTAACTAGTAGGTACTTACACCCTACATATGGGGTGCAATCTACCTACGGGGTACCTATGGGGTGCAATCTACCTATGAGGTACCTACAGTTTACCTACGGGGTGCGGTCTAGTTATGGGGTAGACTGCCATTTGACGGGGGAAGACTTAGTGCTTTGCAAAATGTACCCAGTCTTGCTGGTTAAGCAAGCCCCGCTTCTTTCATCAGCATCTATCATTCAGCCCCATTAAAAAACCTATTCCCGTCAAGAGGCCAAGCGGGTCAAGGCCACCACTGTCGGGATGGCAGCGCACCCCCATCCCCAAACCCTGGCTACAGACCTGCTTGGGCCAACCTTCACCCTACACAGTCATGCCTGGTGTTCTTCCCCACCCCATAGTTTTTACCCTTTGCAAGCGGGGAGTGGATACCCCCCCCCCCCGCTCTCCGCCTGCCGCACCTGGTGCGCCGGGGAGAGTGTTGCGTGGCTGGAGTGCTAATCGGTCCAGGCCGGGAAAAACCGCCTGGCGGGTCAAAGGCAATCTGGTCCCCGGCTACGCACAATTTATTCAGCTATTATTTATCTGTTTATGGCCGTGTCTGCCGCGCTGGCGGAAGGCCAGGACTGGGCTGCGTTGGGGCGGCTGGCGTGGAAGCAGGGACTCGGTCCCACCTTGCCGGGCCTCCCCGTGTCGGCACCGCTGGGCTGGTCACAGCAGGTTACATGTCACTGCTTGTGGGGTGTGAGGGGGAAGACTTGCCCCTGATCTTTCAAGTGTGGGGCCAACCCAGAAGTGGTTTTCAAAGTGGGGGTTAGGACCCCTCGGAGGGGGGGTTGCAACCACGGGCACCGCCGTCTTGGAACAGGGCACCCACATCCATACTTTCCTGGGAATAAGTTTCATTGGATTTACTACTGAGTAGTCACAATTAGGAGTAGATCACTTAATGTGACAGTTGAAGGGGACATCTAGTCCACCCCCCACTCATGCAGGTGCCCATTCTTTAGTTTTCAAAGAGGGGGTCAGGACCCTTTGGGGGGGGTGTTGCGACCACTTGGGCACCGCCGTCTTGGAACAAAGCACTCACATCCATACATTCCTGGGAGTAAGTCTCATTGGATTTACTTCTGAGTAGTCACCATTAGGAGTAGATTACTTAATACGAGAGTTGAAGGGGGCATAAGAGGACATCTAGTCCACCCCCCTGCTCAGCGCAGGCATCCGCAGGTGCCCGTTCTTTAGTCCTCACAACATCCCTGCAAGGTAGGCGAGGCTGAGAGTGAAGCTTCAAGAAAATGCAGTCACATATCACTGGGCAAGACGCACTTGGATGTGTGCTAGTAATAATGGCGCGAGTCCACCTACAGTGGTATAGGTATAGGATACCACGCCGCCGTATGGGTATAGGCGTGTATAGGATATAGGTATAGGATACCACGCCACCGTTGTCGGGTTGGTGGGTGATCCAGGCGTACCCTCTTTCTTCTCCAGCGATTTTTAGATTCCCTCCCTCGGTGGCAACGTTTCTTGTTTTTACATAACCCTCGCTGGAGTACGCCCCGCGTCTCGCACAATTGCGCTTGCTTCTGTCAAGTATACTCGCTGGCTTCTTTTCACATGCCGGCAGACACACAACACAACACCCACTCATCGAAACCCCCCCCCCCCCACACACACACATGCACACTCGTGGCTGTCTGGGGAGGGAGACCGACAAACAGATGGTCGCGCCAATCGTCCGGGCCGCTTGCTGCGGAGGTGGCCACGCTTAGCCTCGCCAGATCCTCTACTCCGGAGTTGTTGTGCGGGGCTGTGTCCGTGCCGGATTGGCAGCTGGACAGCTGTTGCTGTAGGAACACTGCCTCGCCGGCCAATCGATGGCGAGATAAAATGCGCTTTGTGTGTTACGCGAGGCGAGATTTCTCAGTGATGATGTAGCCGGTAGTATGTGTTAGTGGTAGTATGTGCGTAGTATGTGTGTGGTGGTAAGGTTTGAGGAGTAGTAGATGAAGGTGTTTTGGGGAGGTGAGGGTGGAAGAGAGGATTTCTAGCTTGCTTAGACAGGTATCCCCCACTTTCTGATGGTTCGTTTTCTGACGATCCACTCTTTCAACACCTTTCGGTTATACCCAGAACTCATTCATTCAACTCATGTTCCTCTCTTTCAACCTCTCTCTGCTGCTCTAAAGGCCGAAATTGTCCTCCCCCATGTTGTAACTCCTAGTCTACTCCCATTCCTGATTGAGTTTTTGGGGAGATAAATGAAGGTTCTAGTGGAGGGGGGCAGGGGAAAGAGGTTATTCCTGGCTTGCTTATACAGGATATACAGGTATCCCCCACTTTCTGACAGTTCGTTTTCTGACGATCCATTCTTTCAACACCTAATCCAATCCCATTCCTGAATGACTTTTTGGGGTGATAAATGAAGGTTTTGGTGGAGGAGTGGGAAAGAGGTTATTTCTCGCTTGCTTATAAGGATATGCAGGGGTCCCCCACTTTCTGACAGTTCGTTTTCTGACGATCCACTCTTTCAGCACCTAATCTAATCCCATTCCCAAATGAATTTTGGGGGTAACAAATGAAGGTTTTTGTGGAGTAGGGGTGAAAGAGGTGAATTCTAGCTTGCTTATACTGGTATCCCCTGCTTTCTGGTGGTTTGTTTTCTGACGATTCACTCTTTCAACACCTTTCAGTTATACCCAGAACTCATTCATTCAACTCATGTTCTGTTCTTTCAACCTCTCTGTGCTGCTCTAAAGGCCCAAATTGCCCTCTTCCATGTTTTACTGATATCCCCCTCTTTCTGATGGTTTGTTTTCTGATGATCCACTCTTTCAACACCTTTCCGTTATACGCAGAACTCATATAACGTTACACGCATATATAACGTTATACGTTATATAGCTCATATAACGTTATACACAGAACTCATTCATTCAACTCATGTTCTGCTCTTTCAACCTCTCTCTGCTGCTCTAAAGGCCCAAATTGCCCTCCTCCATGTTGCAGCTCCTGGTTTATTCCCATTCCCAAAGGAATTGAATGAAAATCCATGCGCAGAAATCTTTGTGTGGCTGCAGGAATTTGCAAGATAAAAGGGAAATTTGCAATTTGTTAGCTAAGTATTTATTTAGTATTTATTTATAATAAGTATTTATAAGAATTTATTTATTTATTTATAAATACTAAGAATTATTTATTTATAAGAAAGTGCTTTGGAAAGTATTTATAAACTTTAAAAAATTGAGTTCTACTTTTCAACCGTTTTCACTTTTGGACGGTCTCACAGTCCCTAACTTAGGTAACAGCCCGCAGTTAAACAGGTTATAACCCGCAGCTGTTGCTTGCTTATACAGGATATACAGGTATCCCCCACTTTCTGACAGTTTGTTTTCTGACGACCCACTCTTTCAACACTTTCTGACGATCCACTCTTTCAACATATTGTGCGAAGGCACAGTATAACAACATTTATCGCTACAAAACCATCCCACTTTCCAGCATCTTGACTACCCTTTGCCACTTCTGTGACATTCCTCAACTGCCCTTTTCCCGCATCTTAATTGTCCGTAGCCTCTTCTGATCCTGGCCTGTTATCAGTTGATGGTTGGAATGTTGACAGTTGCCTGCCTGATTGACATGGAATGGTGGTCAGAAGACGCGGACACCCTTACACACTGGTTGTGGCTCTTATGTAGAAAAATTGGGGGTGTCCTTCTTTTATGTAGACAGTAGTGAAAAGCGGACCCGCGTTGCGGGAGTAAAATTCCCAGTATGCCACCCCCCATGTGCATCAACCCCCCATGCGCATCAACACCCCATGCACATCAACACCCCATGTGCATCAACACCCCATGCAGTTCAACACCCCCCATGCACAACACCCCCCATAAGCAACATCCCCCTATGCACATCAACAACCCCCCATGCTCAACATCCCGTCATGTGCATCAACCCCCCATGGGCATCAACCCCCATGCGCAACATCCAGTCATGCGCATCAGCACCCCATGCGCATCAACACCCCATGCGCATTAACACCCCATGCGTATTAACACCCCCATGCACAACATGCCCCATGAGCAACATCCCCCATGCACATCAACAACCCCGATGCGCAACATCCCGTCATGTGCATCCACCCCCATGCGCATCAACCTCCCATGCGCATCAACAGCCCCATGCACAACATCCCCTCATGTGCATCACCTCTCCATGCGCATCACCTCCCCATGCACAACAAACCCCCCCATGCCCAACATCCCCCATGCGCATCAACCCCCCCTGCTTATCATCTCCACATGAGCATCAATCCCCCATGCACAACAACGCCCCATTAGACTCAAAAGATGCCAGGCTTTTTGCTGGATCACACCCAATTTACTAATGTGTCGGCAGGGATGCCTCACTCCTCGCCCACCTTTGCAAGAGTGGGCCCGATCCTAACCAACCTTCTTGCAGCAACGCAGACCTGAGATAAGGGAAGGCATTTCTTTACTTTCTGATTGCTTCCACGACTGTCCCCACCACCATTCGAAATAATGCGCGACTTGGTGGCACAGCTGTATGAGCATTGCGTAGGATAGGATCGGGCCCTGGTATTTCTGGTAAGCCCGAAATAAATCTAATGGCTCAGCAATAGAATCTGCACAGAGCACAGTCAGAGGCAACTGCAGATGCTTCCTTTCTTTACTCCTTTTTCGTTCGTTGCACCATCGAATCTAATGCGCACCTCGATTTTGGAGCACAATCCTAACCATGTCTACTCAAAAGCAAGCCCCATTGTATTCAATGGGTCTTACTCCCAGGAAAGCGTCTAGGATTGCACCCTGAATTCGACTGCAAAAGGTGAGCGTTAGATTCGAGTCAAGTTTGTGCCAAGTCCCAGAAATATGACGTGATGCCGACGATGGGGATGTATTGCACGAGTAATAACTCCTGTTGCTCTTATTGGTTTACTTTACCCTATTTACTCGAATATAACGCTCACCTTTTCAGTTGAATTCAGGCTGCAATCCTAAAGACCCTTTCCTGGAAGTAAGACCCATTGAACGCAATGGGGCTTGCTTTTGAGTAGACATGGTTAGGGTTGCGCTCCTAGTCTCCAAAATCGAGGTGTGCAATAGATTTGATGGTGCGTTAGATTTGAGTTAATACAGGTGTTTTGATTATAAATATAGGTCAGTATTTTGTTTAACAGTTTGTGATATTATTGTGATTTATTATTATTATTATTATTATTATTATTATTATTATTATTATTATTATTATTATTGTGATAATATATGGGCTGTAGGTGGTGCAAGTGTCACTGTTCCTTAGGACAGGATAGGAGCTCACCCTGTCTTGGGGGGACCCGGGTCTCGAACCCCGGCCTGCAAGTGCCTTTAACCACTAACGCCACCCACAGCCTATTGGTTTGTTAATTAATTATGGTAATAGTAAAATACCAATAATGTATTTAGTAAAATACTGTATTTACTCGAATCTAACGCTCATCTTTTCCAGCCGAATTTAGGCTGCGATTGTAAACACACTTTCCTGGGAGTAAGTTCCATAGGATATAATGGGACTTACCGGTACTTCTGAGTATACAGGCTAAGGATTGCACCCTTAGTCTCCAAAATATGGGTGTGCATTAGATTTGATGTTTAATTAGTAAATGTGGTATTTTGGTTTATAGGATGTGCATTATAGGGTGTAGTTTATAGGGTGTTTATAAGTATAGGGTGTGCATTATGGAATAGACACATTGAATGATAGAGTTGGAAGGGACACGGTGGATCATCTAGTCCAACCCCCTACCTGTAGTAGGAAATCCTCGTCTTATGGGGACCCAGGTCTCAAACCCTGGCCTGCTGGTTAACAGGCACAGCGTCTTAACCACTTGCGCCACCAGAGGACTTATATTTGATGGTGCATTAGATTCGAGTAAATATAGTAATAATGTTATTATTACCAAAAAGCAAGGTGCTGAACATGTCTTAAACAGTGACAAGTCTGTGTCTGTGTGCTTAACAATCTACATACAGAGATGGATAATAAAGGAGTATGCGGGGGGATAAGAGAGTCTCATGGTGCATGTGGGGGTTGCCAAGTATACAATATGGGTGCCCACTGTGCAAAATGGGTATCCCAGGTGGCATAGGAGTCTCATGGTGCATGTGGGGGTTGCCAAGTATGCAAGGTGGGTACCCACTGTGCAAGAAGGGTACCCCATGTGGCATAGGAGAGTCTCGTGGTGCATGTGGGGGTTGCCAAGTATGCAAGGTGGGTACCCACTGTGCAAGAAGGGTACCCCATGTGGCATAGGAGAGTCTCGTGGTGCATGTGGGGGTTGCCAAGTATGCAAGGTGGGTACCCACTGTGCAAGAAGGGTACCCCATGTGGCATAGGAGAGTCTCATGGTGCATGTGGGGGTTGCCAAGTGTGCAAGATGGGTACCCACTGTGCAAGATGGGTATCCCCCATGTGGCATAGGAGAGTCTCATGGTGCATGTGGGGGTTGCCAAGTGTGCAAGAGGGGTACCCACTGTGCAAGATGGGTATCGCAGGTGGCAGAGGAGACACTCTTGGTGCATGTGGGAGTTGCCAAGTATGCAAGATGGGTACCCACTCTGCAAGAAGGGTACCCCATGTGGCATAGGAGAGTCTCATGGTGCATGTGGGGGTTGCCAAGTGTGCAAGATGGGTATCCCCCGGTGGCATAGGAGAGTCTCATGGTGCATGTGGGGGTTGCCAAGTATGCAAGGTGGGTACCCACTGTGCAAGAAGGGTACCCCATGTGGCATAGGAGAGTCTCATGGTGCATGTGGGGGTTGCCAAGTGTGCAAGATGGGTACCCACTGTGCAAGATGGGTATCCCCCATGTGGCATAGGAGAGTCTCATGGTGCATGTGGGGGTTGCCAAGTATGCAAGGTGGGTACCCACTGTGCAGAATGGGTACCCCCGGTGGCATAGGAGAGACTCTTGGTGCATGTGGGGGTTGCCTGATGTAGTTTTGGGCCTCATCCCCGGAAGGCACCAAACAAAACAAAGTCCCGGGGCACACCTGCAGACCACGTGCAGCACACCAATTTGCCACGGCACACTGGCTGAAAATTGCTGATCTGCTGTTGACAGTCCAAAACTTTTAGCGCCAGGATCCCATTCTTAGAAGAACAGTCTGTTGGGTCTTGTGATGATGATGACGACGATGATGATGATGTCATGCCAGTGAAGTTGATGATGTCATGGCCAGAAACGATACTGCCAATTTAATCGAAGCCACAATCACATACGTAACGTACGGCTTTGTTTTGCTCCCTTGTCTGGTGCCGAAGGGGAACCCCCCCTCTAAGACTGGCTGCTCCACCCCCTCTATCTACACCACCACCACCTCCTCCTCATCCTCCTTTGTTCCTTTCCCCAATTTCCTCGCTTTCAGCTTCGACTTTCTTCGAAGGCTTAATTCAGGGCAGGATGCACCCCCCTTGCCGAGCCTTGCTTTTCAGTGCTGCGCGGAGCCCGCGCTGCGGTGAATTAATAATGGTGTCTATAAACGTACCCAGAGAGCCTTTTCGGCGATGAGTAACTGCCGCCCGACTCCCAGGCCGGTTTCAGTCCCAGCGGTTCTCTTTTTAGAAATTTAAAACACGGTGTCCTTTGTCCCTTGATCACAATACCTTAGAACTTAATTGTCTTCCCCTGTCCAGGGTTCCGTCATCAATTCATTCCAACATCCACCCTCCTTTTTATCCCTTGCTCCGTTAATTGGTTTTCCTTTTTCTCCTCTGCCAAGCCCCGTTGCAGTCTCTCCTTTCTTCTCCAGCTTGCTCTCCCCCCCGCCGGCCCTGTGTCTTTTTGGATCAGCATCTCTTTCACCCTCCCCGTACCCATGGGCAGGGCCCGAGCTCACCCCCACCACCCAATTCTGTTCACTCCACTCCCCGTGATGGGTGCAGACAAGGGTGCGGATTGTTGCTGACTTGCATCCATTGTCGCAAGGGGGGGTGGGTTGAGGGCCCAGCCCTGCAAGGACAGATCAAGGTCAGTGCTTGCCAAGGAAGCTGTCAAAGAGATGAAGGAGGGTGGCTCTTCTTCCTCCCCAATGGCGCATCGCCTATAGCAGGGGTACCAGCGCAGGGGTACCAATCAGGGGTCAGATCGCCCGAACCGGTTGTTCCTGCGACCCCGCCGCTACCGAACTGGTAGCTGTGCGGTGCCAAGAAACCCCAGTGTGCCTGTTCGGTACCCGGGAGGAGACGCAATGTGCATGCGCCAACGTCGGCACACTCACACTGCATCTCCTGCGTCTCCTCCAACTGAAGGAGATGCACAGCGCATGCGCCAACCCCCGGCGCGCACAGGAGGCGCACTGTGCGTGCACTGGGGGTTGGCGAATGTGCATTGCGCCGGGTGTGGGGTCCACCCCTAGCCCCGGCCCTGACACCAGTCCCGCCCCAAACTTTCAGCGAACCAGTTGTTGGGCGAGGTGGGGCCCACCACTGGTACCAATGCATCGCCTATAGCAGGGGTACCACCTCCACTGTGCAAGGTGGGAACCCCCAGTTGGCATAAGCTTGGTGCGTATGGGGTTGCCAAGTATTCAAAACTCAAATGTGCCTGATCCTGATATAGTTCCGGCCCTCACCCCTGGAAAGCACCCAGACCCAACCTGCCCCATTCTGAGCCGAGCAAAGTGGTGAGCAGAGGCCAAAGAATCCTGGACCATTCCCACTTCATATTCTGGGGGAGGGGAATAATTTTTTAAAAATTATTTTTAAAAATTGCATTTAAAATTATATTTTAAGCTAGACAAAACACTACAAAAAACTGTATATTTGCCGTATATTTGTCTCATAGGAAACTTGCAAACTTGAGACTTGTCGGCACTCAATACTTTCCTCCAATATGCTCCTTTACAGCATGCGGGGAGGGTTTAAAATATGAATCCCCCCCCCTCCAGTCAGAAATGGAACAGCTATCCATCCGTCGATCCATCTGTCCGTCCATCTTTCTGTCCGTCCATCCGTCTGTCCTTCCATCCTTCCGAACTTCCGTAAAGTTCTTCCAACTTTACATCGGGGTGACCAAACTTTTTGGCTGGAGGGCCACACTCTTAACACGATTATTGGAGCTGGAAAAAAGAGTTAATTTACATTTCACATTTGAATAAAGGGATGTATACAAATGAATATATTTTTGGCTTGGTCATTAAGCCGCGTCCAACTCTTTGTGACCCCCGTGGCTGCAATCGACATCTACAGTGATCTTAGAGTCCAGTTCTTGACATGTCCAGGGAAGGTGGGGAAAGAGTTGGGTCTGGAAGCCGCCACCAGCCAGTGCTTGAGGATCCAGGTGGACGAGGGCTGGACGAGGGGCTGACCCGGGAATCGGCAGCTTCTTAGGCCAGGCTAGGAGCTTCCTAGGCTTAGGTGGGTGTCCAGCTCGGCCAGTAAACTAGGAACGGACATAGACTCAGAATTCTGGCTGATGGCTAGATAGATGGACGGATGGATGGATGGACAGACAAATGAATGGACGGATGGATAGGTGGATGTATGGATGGATTGATGGATGGATTGATGGACAGATGGGTGGCTGGGTGTATGGATGGATGGATTGATGGATGGGTGGATAGGTGGATGTATCGATAGATGGGTGGATGGACAGAATGATGGACAGATGGATAGATGGATGGACGGAGAGGTGGAAAGATGGATATATAGATGGATAGATACATGGACAGACAGATGGACGGATGTATGGACAGATGGACGTATGGATGGATGGACGGATAGATAGGTGGATGCATGTGTGCATATGTATGTATGTATGTATGGTTGGACAGACAGATAGGTGGATAGGTGGGTGGATAGATGGATGGATAGATTGACAGATGGATAGATACATGGACTGACGAAAGGATGGATGGACGGATGGATAAGTGTATGTATGTATGGTTGGACAGACAGGTGGATAGGTGGGGGGATAGATGGATGGATGGACAGATGGATAGATAGAAAGGTGGATAGATAAAAACATAGGTGGATGGATGGTTGGACAGATAGATAGGTGATTAGGAGGGTGGATAGATGGATAGATAGAAACGTGGATAGATAGAAGGATAGATGGATGGATAGATAGATAGGCGGGTGGACAAAGAAATGGACTGGTGGGTGGATAGATAGATGGATGGATAGATGGTCAGATGGATAGATAGATGGATTGATGGATAGATGAACAAATAAATGGACAGACAGATAAATGGACAGAGAGAGAGAGAGAGAGAGAGAGAGAGAGAGAGAGAGAGAGAGCCTGCAGACAGTCTTCCATTATCCAGCCCTTGCACTCATGTTCATGTGTGGCCTGACCCTTATATCTGTAAGGAAGAAGAGGCTCTATACATGATATGTGGGGGGGGGGAGCATAATTCTTCTCACTGCCCCCCATCTTGGTGTTTGTTCTCCCTCCTCGCCGCCGGCCTTTTGTTTGCCGTTGCCAAGAAACCGCTCACGCCAGCAGCCGCCCTGGCGTTATTGCGTACGGGGTTGGCATTTCAGCCGGAGCCCGAGGGGGCCTGTAAACCATCCTGATTGCCCCCCCACCCCAAGCCCTCGGTCACCCACAAGTGTTGGCACCCTCTCGTCCTCGCAGACGCTCCTTGGTGCCGTTACGAGCCTGATATAGAAGAGCAAACAATCCTTGCAGAGAAGAGGCACAGCCTTTGCAAACAGCTGCACAGCAGGCTGGAATTCAACAGGTGCAGCTGGTCCTCTACAACTGCATCGCGAGATACAATCTTGGCTGTTGCGCCGCTGGCTTGTGATGATGCTGATGGATGGATGGATGTAGGGGTGCAACCCCCCCCCCCAAAAAAAAACACTGTAGGGCAAGCCGCATTCATGCCTCCTGCGGCACCCAAGTAAATCAGATCTGGTAAGGCTGGAGCAGAGAGATCTTTAGGGAAGCAGTGATAGCCGCCTGGCTTCTATCCTGCAAGGTAGGGCATGCATTGGAGACCCCAAAGGTCTCTGGAGGCACTGGGGACTGTTGATGGGGGGCATGAGAAGCTGTTACTTTCAAGTAACACTAAATATACATCTCTAACTTTGGTTATACACAGATTTGTATACACAGATTTGACTCAACACGAATGGCCACGCAAATCACAGTTTTGAAAACAGCTTTTTCTACTGTTGTAAAGAAGCAGTTATGCGAGCAATATTCCATTCTTCCATCTCGGACTCAAACCCCGCTATCGAGGCATTACCTTATTCCATTAAGTACAAAGAGAGTTTCGAAAACAGCTTTTTCTACTGTTGTAGAGAGGCAGTCATGCAAGCAATCAATCCAACTTTGGTTATACACAGATTTTTATGCACGGATTTGACTCAACACAAATGGGCAAGCAAACCCCAGTTTTGAAAACAGCTTTTTCTACTATTGTAGAGAGGCATTCTGTTCTTCCATCCCAGAATCAAACCCCTGATATCGAGTCATTACCTTATTCCATTAAGTTCAATGAAGAAGCATGAAACCTAGAAGTGGTTTACCTAATTTACTGCATTTAATGTGCCACTGAATCTAATGCGCACCCTGATTGAGGGAAGAAGTTTACTGGCGACCGTAATGCGCATCTGCAAAGAAGGTGCAAAATTTAATTTCGTTAAACAATGAGTTATATGAAAATAATAATTTGAAAATGGATTTATGATTTTTACTAATTGTACTTCTTTATACAAACAATGGATTGTATATATTCCAGTATACATTCTTATGTATACATAATGTAAGTTTTCCTGTAGGTGCTTTCTATATATGACTACTATATATGGTTTTAATGTATATGCTTTCAACGGTGATATTAAATGGGACTTACTCCTGGGTAAATGTGGGTAGGATTGCAATGTAGGATTGTTAAAAAATTTCCTGCTTGGTGGGTCCTGACTGAGTTTCATTCTCAAAAGGGGGTCCTGGCGCGTTGCACCCCTTTTCACCCCCTTCCAGTTGGAATTTTCAAAAACTGGTTCGGAGTGGGTGCCTCCATCACGGAAGGAACTCGCTCTCCAAATTTCACATTTCTAGGTCTGGTGGTTTTGGCTGGGTGTTGATGAGACAGTCAGTGAGTGATGGAGTCAGTCAGTAACTGTCTATATATATCAAAGAGAAAAGTTACTGACTGATTCACTGACTGATTCACTGACTCACTCATCAACGCCCTGCCAAAACCGCCAGGCCTAGAAGCATGAAATTTGGGATGGGTGTTCCTTCCGTGACGGAGGGGTGCACTAAGAACCGGTTTTCGGAAATTCCAACGGGAAGGGGGTGCAAAGGGGTGCAATGCATTTTCCTCCCTATACTTTGCATTGAAGAATCGGTGACTGAGGGATGCTCTGCCCCAACCCCTGGTGCATGTCTGTGCATGCATAGTGGTATAGAAGAGCATGATTGATTGATTGATTGATTGATTGATTGATTGATTGATTGATTGATTGATTGATTGATTGATTGATTGATTGAGCATTATGGCACTTTTGTGACACCCTCTGGCTGGCATGGGACTTGTGCCAGGACTTGTGCCATCCTACCTGGGGGTTAGGATGGCACTGTGAACCTCTACGGGAGAAGGAGACCTGGGGCTACATCCGTGAAATGGAATCTCCCAGGAAAAGATGTTTTATTCCATCTCCCCATGGAGAAGTAACAGGTTTGGGAAGGGGGCACATCCCCCTCGTCGCCTTGATTATTATTACTGACTTTGCATAGCGTTATACATCAAGCAAAAATTCAGATCCCTGCCCTATGGGGTTTGTAGGAGATCCAGCGGAAGAAGGGAGGAGGGGAGACCCAGGCATGGGTAAACTGGAGTGGGCAGAGCATATGGCTGCAACCTAAGACCACTTCCCTTAGGGCAAAATCCAGACTAACTACTCAGAGTCCTTGCTCCGGTGTAAGAACAACTTACTCTGGATTGCAATATGAATTTCCCATAGGTTTTCACTACATGGTGCAGTAACTACAGGTGCACGTAAAGTCTCTTACGTGCTCCTGTAGTTACTCTGGATTTGGGGGTAAGCCTCATTGAACTCAGTGGAACTTACTTCTGAGTAGACACGAATAGGATCTCATTGTTAGATTCTTTCCGCATCATAAATCATTGCATAAATCATTGAGGAATAGGGGGAAAGTCATGGGAAAGCGGGGTTGCAAGTGGGGAATAGGGAGAAAGTCATGGGAAAGTGGGGAATAGGGGGAAACCCCAAGACCTGGGAATAGGGTTGCAATAATTTTCTTCCCAAAAACCAGGACGGGACCGTCTGTCCCGTTTGCCAGTATGTGGACACGATCCCCCGAAATTGGGACTGCCCTTGTTTTTTGGGACAGGCAGGGGGTTGGACTAGATGACCTCTTAGGTCCCTTTCTAACCAGTCAGTGATTGGCATGATGTCATGGAGGTGATGTCATAACATCAAGACATTATTTATTATGGTTTTGATCAGTTTTTAATCATAAATAAATAATATTTGAGAATAATAAAATAATAAATAAATAATGATAAACTATTTCTTTGCCGACCACACGTCTCGCTCGAACCTTCCCATCGAACCACGGATGCGTCTCCGTGTGCGCAAAATTCAGCTGGGAGCTGAAACTGCGCCTCCGTTTCCGTCGTAACGGAGAAACCGTCTCACCGATCCGTATAACGGAGACGTTGGCGTGAAAATGTTGGCTTAAAGAGACAGCCTTCCTGCTCTTCTTCTCTCATCCTCCCTCCCCTTTATATCACTTTATAAAGCTATAAACTACACCGATGAGGTGTATCGTTGAGTAGGCGGAAGGGGTCCTTCGGAGAAAAATATTTTCAAGATGAGCCGTAATGGAGAGGCGAGGCTAATTACGGCGCTCAGGAAGGCTCGCAAACCGGCCCGAACGGTCCGTAATCAGAACTTAAAATATGAAGAGCATCCGCTCGAAAGCGCCAGCCCATAAATCGACGGGATTAAGTCATTAATCACCAGTGAGAAATGTGAATTTTAAAACCCGTCGAGCTGGTAATGGCCCTCGTAGGCCAGCCTTAAACCGATTCCGGAGTCTAGGAAGGGCAAACAGGTTGGCTCCCGTCTCCACCGTTCCCCTTTCTTACTACTCCCTAAATTGGGAAAAGGAAAACGGGAGAGAAAAATGATTGGTCAGACCCTCTAACCCTGGGGTTCCCAACGTGGGGGTCATTAAAAGCTGGGAGCTGCCATCTTGGAATCCGACACATCTTGGAATGGGACACTCGGACCACAATCCAGGGAGTAAATCTCGTTGAACGTAATGGGATTTATTTCTGAGTAGACATGGAGGAGCTCTGGCATCAGATGCCACTTCCTTTTTGATGATGATGATGATGATGATGATGATGATAATAATAATAATAATAATAATAATAATAATAATAATAATAATAATAATAATAATAATAATACACTTTATTTCTATCCTGCCTTTCTCCCGGAGTTACTCAAGGGAGTTAATCCAGGGAGTAAATCTTGTTGAACGTAATGGGATTTATTTCTGAGTAGACATCTGGCATCAGATGCCACTTCCTGTTTGATGATGATGATGATAATGATAATAATGATGATGATGATGATGATAATGATAATGATAATGATAATGATAATGATAATAATAATAATAATAATAATAATAATAATAATAATAATAATAATAATAATAATAATAATACACTTTATTTCTATCCTGCCTTTCTCCCGGAGGGACTCAAGGCGGCTTACAAACACTGGGCACCACCATCTTCGAATGGGACACTCAGACCGCAATCCATACTTTCCAGGGAGAAAATCTCGCTAAACGTAACGGGATCTACTTCTGAGTAGACATGGAGGACCTCTGGCATCAGATGTCACTTCCTGTTTGACAATAAATAAATAAATAAATAAATAAATAAATAAACTTTATTTCTATCCTCCCTTTCTCCCAAAAAGGGACTCAAGGCAGCTTATAAAGAATGCATAAAAACACAATGAAATCCTAACACAAGCCTAACCATGTCTATTCAAAAGTAAGCCCCATTGTGTTCAATGGGTCTTACTCCCAGGAAACTGTCTTTAGGATTGCAGACGTACCCACTAGTAAGTCCCATTAATTAGCGTTCTACTAGCCTCCTACTTTTAGTAGACTATTAACTTCAAACTTCATTCCCCTCTTTAAACCCAGTTTGTTGGCCGACTTTGGGGACAGGGATGATGCCCCAAATTATTTTTGGACTGGCGGGTCTCCGTTTGTTGCGCCTTCCAACCTAGGGTTGCCATATTAATCTTTAATCATCATTAATCGTATCGGTTACAATTAATATGATTAATCATGATTAATAATAATCATAGAGTTGCCATAGTTCTTTTCCACAAAATATGGACAGGACCTTCCGTCCCATTTGCCAGTATGTGAACCCAATTCTGCAAAATCGGGATTTTGGGGGGGGGGGACATATGGCAATCCCATTCCAACCCCCCCCCCCTTGCATCTATTACTTATATGTTGAGCAGACACCCCGTTTGCGGCTACTAATTTTATTTTTCTCTTTCTCCCCCCAATTCTCCGGCTGTCTCGTTGCAATCCTATAGAAGAACTTACGGTGGAAGGTGAGTACCCCTCTTTCCTTGCAATTATAATAACATTGATCTGCTTATTTTTTTTGGGGGGGGGAGATTTAGGTTTGTATAGAAGTTGCTATGAATTGTTATGCTTGTTCCATGGATGTGGGACGACGATCCTTTTTGAGGAGGGATGTTTCCCCACTTAAGTTCCGACCTATATTCCAAAAAATGCACCTTTTTTCCTTTTGGGGGAGGGAGATGGAAAGTTTTGGGGAGGGAAGGTTTGGGGGAAGGTTTGGGGGAGGGAAATGGAAATAATGGGGAGGGGGTTCTGAACTTTGGGGACACCTAAGACTTTGGTGGGTAGGTGGGTGGATGTGGTATATCATGATGATGATAATGAAGAAGAGGAGGATGTACAGCTATATTTATTAATTATATTATTATTATCATTATTTTTTAGTCCAGGCTGCCTTTTTTGTGGTGGGGTTTCAGGTGTGGGAAGGATTTGCCACTGGAAAAGTGTTCCAGTGTTCCCCGGGGTATGTACCCCGACTACTGGGAGTCCCATTTTGACAGCAGTTTTCGAGGAGGCTCCCAGTATCGGGATGGGAGAGGACGTCTTTGCTGGGATGGCCCTGGTCTCCATAGTTTTTATTTATTTGAATATGGAAGTATTGTTTGGTCCTCAGAGTGCCTCTGTCTGTCTGTCTGTCTTACTATATATATCTAAAGAGAAAGGTGGGATATAAATACAGTAAATATCTATCCCTTTCATATCTATCTATCTATCTATCTATCTATCTATCTATCTATCTATCTATCTATCTATCTACCTACCTACCTATCTATCTATCTATCTATCTATCTATCTATCTATCTATCTATCTATCTATCTATCACTTCCTTCCATATCTATCTGTCTGTCTGCCAGTCTGTCTGCCATGTGCTTAATGTAAACCCTGTACTACTTACAGTTGAATTTAAAACTATTAAATATAATTTATTACATGTAATTGATTAATTCCAATAAGGATACATGTTGCCTACTCGCAAGGAAAAGGAGGACAATGAAGATTGTTCTCCAGGACATGAAGCTAAAAAAGTGAACATGTCCTAGAAAAAAACGGCATGGTCACCCTGCTGGTCCTTGAAAGTCACCCAGGATCGACCGACCCTTCTTCTTTATTTGTTCGTTCATTTGTTCATTCATTTGTTTGTTCCTTCCTTCCATCCTTCCTTGTTCATTTGTTCATGTTTGTTCCTTCCTTCGATCATTTGTTCATGTGTTCCTTCCTTCCTCCTTCCTTCTTTCCTTTGTTTGCTCGTTCATTTGTTCCTTCCTTTGTTCCTTCCTTTGTTAATTCGTTCATTTGTTCATTTGTTTGTGTGTTCCTTCCCTCCTTCCAGCCTTCCTTCATTGTTTGCTCATTTGTTCCTTTCTTCATTCCTTCGTTCGTTTGTTCGTGTGTTCTTTTCTCCCTTCCATTGTTGTTTGTTCATTCCTTCATTCCTTCCTTTGTTCATTTGTTCATTCGTGTGTTCCTCCCTTCCTTCCTTTGTTGTTAATTCGTTCCTTCCTTTGTTCCTTCCTTCCCCGTTTCTGATTTGTCCCCCTTCTTTCCAGTTGTGTACTAAGGAACGTAACTTGGGTCACAGGAGATTGCAGTCTTATGGCTAAGGGGGCTATAGGGTTGTAGGGTTGGGACCTTGTAGGGTTGCCATCTGTCCCGAAAAATAGGGACAGTCTCGATTTTGGGGAACTGCGTTCACATACCCTGGCTAGTGTGACGGAGGGTCCTGATCCGATTTGGTGGAAGAGAATTATGGCAACCCTATGGCATTGGGAAGAACTCTTTGTCGCTTGCGCCGGGATAAAGGGAACAAGGATAGACCAGAACCCCAAAGTGGGGAATGGGCTCCTTCGGAATGGCAGCTCCTGGTACAGATGATGCTGGGGACAGACTCGGCTCATCCCCGAGGCCGGCTGAGCTGGTGTAATCAGGTGGCAAAAGAGTGCGAAGGGCATCTACCTCTGCCCGCTTGGCTCTGCGACAGCTGCTCTTCCTCCTTAAGAGGAAGAGGAAGCAGAAGTGGAATTGGAGAGGAGAAGGAGCTAGTGGGCTGAAGGATTCAGGAGGAAGTGCGAAGGAGGAGAGAGAAGGAGGAGGAGGAGGTGTGGTGCGGCAGCTGGCGCACTGCCACAAAAGGAGGCATTGGGTGCGCCAACGCAGATCCTGGGAAGTCTTCGACTGACGCTGCTGGGGAGAAAATGAGCTCAGCCTATTTATTCCCTTGCAAAATGGAATATGTGGGGTTCCCGGCTGGTGTGCCACAGTATAGGACGCTGCCTGCTACTGTGGTGGCCCTTTCCATTGCTCTTCTTAATATGTAAACTTGATTGATTTGGGATCTGGAGGTTGATTTAGGATCTGCAGGTTGATTTGGGATCTGCAGGTTGGAGGCAACATGGAGCTCCCCAAGGTGACCTTGGGAGGTGATCCCAACATTTGCTGCAGTCACTTTGGGGCGTTTGAGCGCATATGTGCGTATGGGGGCTGGCCTTACCACGAAACCATCGCTGTAGGCACAAGATCCCAAAAGGGTACCCTTTCTGGCTCTCCGGTATTGTCACTTAGAACAAGCAAGCCTGGAGATGGTCGGGTGCTTGTCTGTGTCACCCAGGTGTGAATATGTCTTTCCCGGCCAGCTCCACCTGCGCATGTTTACATTAATGAAAGATCCGGATCTTTAAGGTCTGGGTTCGCCTTGGTCTCCATAGGGTTGGGAAAGCAGTTGATGTATGTCTGTCACCATGTGCACCTATCCTAGGCATTTAGGGGAAACAAAGGGGGGAACGGACAGACTTTTTGGGAAGAGAGGGTGGTGCCATATTTATTTATATGTCACTTTTCTAATGCCACCGTTCCTCCAAGGAGCTCAGGGCCGTTTACGTAGCTTTATCCCTTTTCACAACAACCCTGCAAGGTAGGTGAGACCAAGAGGGTGCACTCACCCGACGTCACCCAGGAAGCTTCATGACCAAGCGGACATTTGAACCCAGATCTAACACCAGGACCATTGCCCATCCTGGCCACAGGCACAATCCAGAGTAACTACGGGACCTTTTGTGCCGACGTAGTTGTGGAGCCACCTATGAGAAACCTATGGGAAATGCATAGAGCAATCCAGAGTACTTGCCTCTTATGCCCTCCCATAGTTACTCTGGATTGTAGGGATAGTTATGATAGTGGGTGGAAAACAATACACTGGAGTTGGAGATCCATCAGGAAGGTTTCTAGAAAGAAAATGGGCATCAGTGTAGATTTTAGACCCGTTCTGTCCAGTTCCTGGTTGTGATGCAGAGGGCAATGCCAACGCTTTCGTGGCGTGTGCGTCCGTGCATGCGCGCAACGGGTTGCCATAATTCACATGTGGACACATTAAAGTTGAAGAAGGTCGCCAAAATTGCAAGAGTCCTTCAGAACATATGCATATCTGAAGAGCACCGGTGGATGAGGAGTATAGGGACCGTGCATAAGGACCGTGTGTGCATACACCATGCATAGGGACCCTGCATAAGAACCGTGTGCGCCACTGTTCAGGGCTGGCACAAGCTCATTCCAACCACCACCAACTTGCCAACCTTCATATTTTGAGTTGTAATAAGGTATGATGTATGTATGTGCCATACGATCAATCAGAGAATCAGAGAATCATAGAGTTGGAAGGGACCTAGTAGGTCATCTAGTCCAACCCCCTGCTTGAAGCAGGAAATCCCCCTAGAGCAATCAATCAATCAGTCACTCAATCAATGGACGGATGGACAGACGGTTGGACAATGTCCTGTCTGCTTCCCTTCAGCTTGCTTTAGACATCGACCAGCAGAGAGGTGGTGTTAGGCACATGTGTGATTCAATATATGGAGACCCGTGATTGGCACTGGTCAGATGGCAGGTAGTGCCATCTGAGTGTCATCTGACCCAGTGGTGTAGCTAGAGGGGGGTCAGAGCAGTCAGTCTTTGAGGGAGCCTTAACCATTCAGAGCCATTCCAGAGCAGGGTGGGGAGCACAACGGAGCCGTACAAGCCTGACTGTTTCCCCCCCCTCTAGCTATGCCACCCAGTCTGACCAGTCTCAGAAACCTGAGGATCCTGTATGTATGTATGTATGTATGTATGTATGTATGTATGTATGTATGTATGTACAGTGGTGCCTCACATAAAGAGCTTAATTCGTATTAGATGACAATATGTCGGGATCCAACAGAAGTGTTCTCATAACCCCAAAGTAACCCTAAAGAGATCATCAGATGGCACTTTCAGCCAGAGATCCCACTACACAGTACGCTCATGATGTTACCGCATTCACCCGAATGTAACGAGCCATCGAATCTAATGCGCACCCTATTCTTATAATCAAAATACTGGATTTACTCAAATCTAATAAACCATCAAATCTAAGGCGCACCCTGATTTTGGGGACCGAATTCGACTGACAGGGGTGAGCGTTAGATTCGAGTAAATACAGTAATTTTGCAGGGTTTGGAATTCAAACATTCCAGCTTGGTAGTCAAAGCAGAACCCAGGCTTGGATCCGTCTCTACCTACACAGCCCCCCTCTTTTCCAGCACCCCATCTCCCCACCTATTCAGAGCAAAGCACTGGGTCCCTCTCCCACCACTCCACCCAGCATTTCAGCACCCAGTATTTTCAGTTCTGTATGGTAGGGCTGTGGGTGGCGCAAGTGGTTAAGACACTGTGCCTGTTCACCAGCAGGTCAGGGTTCGATTCCCGGGTCAGCCCCACAAGACAGGGTGAGCTCCTGTCCTTAGCCCATCTCTGCGACACAGCTGGATCCAATCGTATTGGCTCTGCCTTTCCATTGGACTAATTCAGTGGCGTGGAGAGGGGGATTTGCTGCTTGGGTAACAGCCTATCCTCCATAACAATCTAACCCAGGCTTTCGTGCTTCGCATGCAGCATATGCAGCGCCGAGCATGATGCCATAGTCTTCCAAGATGGACGGAGGTCTGCTGTTCAGTGGTGGTTGAAGTGGGTGCTACGTGGCCCACGTGAAAAGGGCACATGACTCACTTAGTGGGTCCTGACTCACAGTTTGAAGCGGGGTTCAGTACCTCCAATAAGGTTAAGGACCACGGCTCTAGGAGGATTTCCTGCAATAGGCAGTGGGTTGGACTAGATGACCTTGTAGATCCCTTGGATTCCCCACCACACCAATGAACCGAGGTCCACTTGTCAGGCTGTTGCTGGAGAAATGCGTTCGCCTTTTAAGGTACCGACTCTTGGGGTTTTCTGCTGTGGACTTGCACATCTGCCATTCTGGAAGGTGTTACTATGTTCTCTCGGTGTCTCTGGCTGTGCATGCCGTCAGTGTGTGGTGTGAGTGACTCAGCCCAAGCACATGTGTGCCGCAGGCATCGCTATTCCTGAATAAAAACATGTGCTAAGACAGGGGTGTCCAAACATGTGCTAGGACAGGGGCGTCCGGGGGCCAGATGCAGCCAACAGTGAGCCCCCATTTCTCACCTGTGGGTGAGCATTATGATGCTTCTGGATGGGGTTCTGCTGGCCAGAAACCCTGAACACACCTCCTCTATCTTGGTTTGAAAGTACACATAGAACGGCTTAATATCACCCTCTCTGTGTGTTAGAAAATGTTTTATGTATTGATTTGAATTCATCCATCCATCCATCAATTCATTCATTTATCCATCCATCCATCAACTCATTCATTCATTCGTCCATCTATCCAACCATCAATTCATTCATTCATCCATCCATCTATTCATTCGTCCATCTATCCATCCATCAATTCATCCATCCATCCATCAATTCATTCATTCATCTATCCAACCATCAATTCATTCATTTATCCTTCCATCCATCCATGCATTCATTCATTCATCAATCCATCCATCCATCAACTCATTCATTCATCCAACCATCAATTCATTCATCCATCTATCCATCCGTCCACTCATCCATCCATCCATCCATCCATCCATCAACTCATTCATTCATTCATCCATCTATCCAACCATCAATTCATTCATTCATCCATCCATCAATTCATTTGTCCATCTATCCATCCATCAATTCATTCATTTATCCTTCCATCCATCCATCCATTCATTCATTCATCAATCCATCCATCAACTCATTCATTCATTCATCCATCTATCCAACCATCAATTCATTCATTCATCCATCCATCAATTCATCCATCCATCCAACAACTCATTCATTCATTCATTCATCCATCCATCAATTCATTCATCCATCTATCCAACCATCAATTCATTCATCCATCCATCAGTTCATTCATTTATCCTTCCATCCATCCATCCATCCATCAACTCATTCATTCATTCATTCATTCATTCATTCATTCATTCATCCATCCATCCATCCATCCATCCTTCAATTCATCCATCCTTCAATTCATTCATCCATCCATCCATCCATCCATCCATCCATCCTTCAATTCATCCATCCTTCAATTCATTCATCCATCTATCCATCCATCAATTCATTCATCCATCCATCAGTTCATTCATCCATCCATCCATCCATCTATCAATTCATCCATCCATCCATATAAGATTCATCTCCAATTTATTCAAATGTAAATTAATTCTTCAACACCCGATGCAGCATCATAGAGATGATGTGGTCTTCCTGCCACAAGGTATGGACACCCAGTGTAAGTCCCCAGCATGGTGTCTCAAGCCACACGCTGATGCGCCAGCCCAGCAGTGGGTTTTACTCATGAGTAAATGCAGGGTGACCATACGACTGGATTTTTTTTCAGAATTTATCCTCTTTTTTAGCGTTCTGTCCAGGTGTCCTCCAAAAGGGCTTTGTTGTCCTCCATTTTGGCTTTATCTTAGAACTTTGCAGTGGTATGAAATACCCCCACCATGTCATATGTCGTTGGATTCGTATCGAAGAGCGGAATCCAATGCAAAAATCGGTTTTGGAATATCTCCTCCTATCAAACGTTATGGCTGAAAAAATAAAAATAAAAAAATATGCATTGAGTTCTATGGATAGTGAAAGTGCCCAATATAGCGGCTTTACTTGTGAGTAGGCAAACGTGCCATTGTCTGCCGGAAAGGCCAGGCTGAGAGGAATCTAAGATCTTATCCTCCTTTAGAGGTTATTTGTTTGTTTGTTTAGAATCATAGAATCCTAGAGTTGGAAGGGACCTAGTAGGTCATCTAGTCCAACCCCTGCCTGCAGCAGGAATTCCCCCTAGAGCATCCCCAACAGGTGCTGGTGGAGCCTCTGCTTGAAGATCCCCAGTGAGGGAGAGTCCACCACCTCCCTTGGCAATCTCTTCCACTGCCGAACCGCCCTCACCGGCAGGAATTTTTTCCGGATATCCAACCGGAATCTCCTCTCTTGCAGTTTGTCCCCATTGGTTCTAGTCCTGCTTTCAGAAGCAGCTATGAACAAATTGGGCCCTTCCTCCCTATGACAGCCCTTCAGGTATCTGAAGAGGGCAATCCGGTCTCCCCTCAGCCTCCTCTTCTCCAGGCTGAACATCCCAAGTTCCCCCAACCTTTCCTGGTAGGGCTTCCCTTCCATCCCCCTGATCATGCTTGTCACTCTCCTCTGGACTTGCTCCAGTTTGGCTGCATCTTTCTTCAAGTGAAGTGCCCAGAACTGAACACAGTACTCAAGGTGAGTCTCACCAATGCAGAATAAAGAGGAACTAGAACTTCTTGCAACTTGGAAACTGCAGTCCTCTTAATGCAACCTAAAATGGCATTTGCCTTCTTTGCAGACACATCACACTGCTGACTCATGTTCAGCTTGTGATCCATGGCGACTCCAAGATCCCGCTCACATGTTGTGCTGCCAAGCCAAGTATCCCCCGTTTTATACCTATGTTTTTGGTTTTTATTGCCCAAGTGCAGCACCTTGCACTTCTCCCTGTTGAAATTCATTCTGTTTGTTCCAGCCCAGGATTCCAGTTTATCCAGATCCTCCTGGAGGTTTCTCCTTCTGATGTGTTTGCTACTTCTCCCAGTTTGGTGTCACCTGCAAATTTGATCAGGCTCCCCCGTATCCCTTCCTCCAAGTCATGGATGAAAATGTTAAAGAGAACCGGTCCCAAGACAGAGCCTTGGGGGACCCCACTAGAAACGGACCTCCAGGTTGACACAGAACCATTTACTAAAACCCTTTGAGTGCGGCCATCGAGCCAGTTGCAGATCCACCTAACAATTGCCCGTCTAGCCCATATTTTTCCAACTTCCCCATTAAAATGTCATGTGGGACTTTGTCAAATGCTTTGCTGAAGTCAAGATCAATGACATCCACAGCATTGCCATGTCCAGGAAGCTCGTAACCCCATCAAAAAAGGAGATCAGATTTGTCTGGCAAGATTTATTCTTGGTCAATCCATGCTGGGTTGTTGTGATCACCGAGTGCTTGTCTAGATATGCACAAATCATGCGTTTTATGATTGTTAGTTAGTTATTTAGTTATTTATTTAGTTATTTGTTTAGTTATTAGTTATTTCTTTATCCTTCCTAAAAGGATATCCAAGGTGTCTAACGGCAATTAAAAAACAACAAAGAGAAGATACAATTAAAATACCATTAATTAAAACTAGGTAGAAGCAAATCAAAGCAGACAATACAATAGACCATAAAGTACCATTAAAACGATATAGAAACAAAAATAAAAGCCAACTTGAAACGATATATAAATTAAAACGACAAAAATGAAAAGTAAAACCCAACTTGAAAGACCATTGAAGATCAGGCAGATAACAGTAAGATATCTAATAATAAAGTTACATAAATGAATATATCAGAGATGGAATTTATACGAATGAATGAATTTTACTGAGTTTATTTATAATAAAGTTACATAATAAATAAAGTTAATAATAAATTAATTATATATTAATTAAGTCAAAATAAATTAATAATAAAGTTACATAAATGAATATAACAGAGATGGAATTTATATGAATGAATGAATTTTACTGAGTTTATTTATAATAAAGTTACAGAATAAATAAAGTTAATAATAAATTAATTATATATTAATTAAGTTAAAATAAATTAATAATAAAGTTACATAAATGAATATATCAGAGATGGAATTTATATGAATGAATGAATTTTACTGAATTTATTTATAATAAAGTTACATAATAAATAAAGTTAATAATAAATTAATTATATATTAATTAAGTTAAAATAAATTAATAATATAGTTACATAAATGAATATATCAGAGATGGAATTTATATGAATGAATGAATTTTACTGAATTTATTTGTAGTAAAGTTACATAATAAATAAGGTTAATAATAAATTAATTATATATTAATTAAGTTAAAATAAATTAATAATAAAGTTACATAAATGAATATATCAGAGATGGAATTTATATGAATGAATGAATTTTACTGAGTTTATTTATAATAAAGTTACATAATAAATAAAGTTAATAATAAATTAATTATATATTAATTAAGTTAAAATAAATTAATAATAAAGTTACATAAATGAATATATCAGAGATGGAATTTATATGAATGAATTTTACTGAGTTTATTTATAATAGTTACAGAATAAATAAAGTTAATAATAAATTAATTATATATTAATTAAGTTAAAATAAATTAATAATAAAGTTACATAAATGAATATATCAGAGATGGAATTTATATGAATGAATGAATTTTACTGAGTTTATTTATAATACACATAGGAAATATAATATATACAGGCATATAGAGCCACGTATGAATTGTTTGACACACGTTCTTGCACAGTGAAAAACATACACACCAAGCCAGAAGCAGTTGTTATAAAATGTAAGTAGATAAGATTCTGCACCACTGGTGGGGGTTGACAGTGTACAGACATGTGCCGGCCTCCCCACATAAGGCACTTCTGCGCCACTGATGGGGTACGCCAGTGAATAGACATGCACCGACCACCCCACATAAGGCCCTTCTGCGCCACTGATGGGGTACACCAGTGCATAGACATGCACTGACCTCCCCACATAAGGCACATAAGCGCCACTGATGGGGGTAGGACAGTGCATAGACATGTGTCGACCTCCCCACGTAAAGCACTTCTGCACTACTGATGGGGGTAGGGCAGTGCATAGACATGTGCGGACCTCCCCACATACGGCACTTATGCGCCTCTGATAGGGGGAGGCCATACATAGACATGCACCGACCACTCCACTTAAGGCAGATATGCACCACTGATGGGGGTAGGGCATTGCGCAGATATGCGCCAGCCTCTCCATGAAAGGCACTTCTGCACCACTGATAGGGTAGGCCATGCATAAACATGTGCCGGCCAGTCCACTTAAGGCACTTATGCGCCACTGATGGGGGTAGGGCATTGAGCAGATATGCGCCAGCCTCTCCATGTAAGGCACTTCTGCACCATTGATGGGGTAGGCCAGTGCGTAGACATGCACCGACCTCCCCACGTAAGGCACTTCTTCACCACTGATGGAGTAGACCAGCGCACAGACATGCGCTGGCCACCCCCATGTAAGGCACTTCTGCACCACTGATGGGGTAGGCCAGTGCACAAACATGCACCTGCTTCCCCATGCAAAAGGGGAAACGGTGCTGTGCTGGCCTAAATTGTTTAGGAATGTGCCCAAAAGGACCCATGACCGACCATGCGCCCTAAAGGACCATGACCAGAAGGCAGTGAGGCAGAAGTGCATTTCGGGTATAAAAGGGTGACAGCTACTAGTGCAACAACCCCTTGTACGGAGGGCCTGTGAACGCATTTGACTGAATGTTCTCATGAACTTTTCTTGAGGACACCAGTGGCAGAGCAAAGTTGTGCATTTCTGGTCATGCGCTTAACGGCGCACGAGAGACGGCTAAAGCAGAATGCTAAATGAGTTTGTTCTTATGTGGCAGAAGTGATGAAGATGAAGGAGAAGAGCTTCAAGAAGAGCTCTGCTGGCCAGTGGCATAGCTGGAGGGGGCAAAACCCTGTGTCCTGCTGCACCCCATTGTGACCCCACTCCTCTTCGGAGACATTCCGGATGAACTCTGGTATGGCTCGGTTTGCTCCCTGCACACGGAACGGCTCCGAAATGGAGTACTCCACTGAGGTGCTGGCAAGACTCAGGGCTTTGCCCCCCCCCCCAGCTACACCGCTGTCGCTGGGATTAGGTCAAACCACACTGAATCCATCACACTTGTTTGAAACTAGTGCTTCACGGAAGCCCACAAGTGGGGGGTGGGAGAGATGCAGGCGTCCCATAAAGCCGGGATCGGCCGGACATGTCCAGAGCATCCGCTCTGGGGAGGTTGCCGACTCCCACATTGCTTCCTACATACAAACAACCCGTGCATGTGTGCTGCGCAGCCTCAGATGCTGCACACGCATGCGCACTTTAATCCTATCCCTAGTGGCTGCCCCTCTGGGCAGAACTCAGTCATGCCGTGTCGCGGCTGCCCTGTGTCCATAAGTGCCCCCACCACCCTCCATGAAGCACCTCCCAACAGCAGCAGCAGCCGAGGTAAGCCCCCTAGCCATGTCTACTCAGGAGTAAGCCTATTAAGTCAATGGAACTTACTCCTGAGTCAAGCTTGACCATGCTGGCACCCAAAAAGGAGGACACTCCCCCCAAATTTTAAAAGTCTGGATTTTTTTAGGACTTTTGGGGGACCCTGTCCTACGTTTTGGATGCCAGCATATGGTCACCCTGGAGAGAAGCAGCTCCTGCTATTGCTCTCCTGCAACCAGTATTCAGGACAGACTACTGCTGTCACTGGAGGCTCCACAAGATCTTTATAGCTAGTCTGCTGTAATAAACTTGTGAAGTTGTCCAGACCCCTTTTCCAGCCCCGAATATCTTCCCAAATAGTTCAACTGGATGATTCTTGGTTCCAGCATTGAGACAGGGGAAGAAAAACATCTCTGTTTTTTCCACCCCTGGCATAATTTTACAAGCCCCACTTATTCCCCCAACCCTTTCATGTAAAGGCCTGAACAAAGGGTAGCCATAATCCACAAAACCAGGACAGGACCCCGTCAAACCTACTAGTATGTGGATGCAATCCCCGAAAACGGGGACAGCAACACTGCTGGAACATTTCCGACTCTCCTCAGAAGAAAGTGGCACCTCGTTCTGGATTGTTTTGGTTGCTCGAGGTCAGATTGTCCCTGCAGATGAGCCAGGACCCTGCGGAAGGACCGTACCGGAACCGCAGACCTCGAAGTATCGATACGAGGAAGGAACAGCTCATCGGATACAATCTCCTTCCTCCATCTCTACCCCGTTGGTTAGGGTATCGCAAGCCAAAAAACAAAAGCATGTTTTTGGATCGATTCCCATGGAAGGATATTTGTGGAAAGCGTTGGCACTGGAGATATTTGGTGCATCTCACAATTGCCCTTGAGTCGCTTCATCCGCGGGAAGCTCGCTGCGAACGAGAACGCCAAGAGCGGCATCCGGTGGGTAGATCCAGGCAGTGCTTTGGTTTTTTTGGAGAAGCTTTGGGGTCTCTTTCCTGGATCATGGCCACCAAATCTCTTCTGCCTCCTCTCCGCTCCGGGCCGCAGACACGCTCGAAAAAAATTCAAGACGCGGCCCGCCTCAAAACGCCATCCGGTCTATACGGACGCTGCTTTTGCTGCTTGGGGTAAATTACCCCCTAATGAGCCGCGCTGGCAGCCGTCAAATCTGACACATGTTTTGGAGGCCCTGCCAAAATTGTCCGTAGAGAAGACAGATGCTCATCTGGAGAGCCCAGAATCTCGGCACACGCAAAGGACGCCACCTTTTTCGTGGAACGCCCTCGTGACGGTTCTCCAACAGTCCTTGATAGAGCGGTGTGGTCGACTATCCATGCGCCTCTGAGCATGGTCAAGAAGCAATGAAGGATCAAAGGAAAAGCCATCTAATTTTTGAACCCCGTCTCCAAAAATTTGCTTTGGTTTCCCTCTGCCCATTTATATTGTTTCTTTTAAAACATGCTTATTGTTTTAATCATTAATTAATAATTAAACTGATTATTCGCTCCACGTTTCCGATCAGAGACTCCGAGGAACTGCTGCTTTGGAAGAGCCGAAAATCTTGTCATTGAATTATGGTTTCCAGGATTTTTTGGACATCACATTCCTTGAGTGATTTAAGCACAATCCTAAACGTGTCTACTCAGAAGGATTCCCCTTTGTGTTCAATGGGTGTTACTCCCAGGAAAGTGTGTTTAGGATTGCTGCCTTCCTTCGGGAGTGGGGCCTCTCAAAAATGGGCACGACCAAATCTTGGATTACTTTGCCAAAAGGAGAGATGGCGTCAATGCCTGTGCCTTATAGGATCACATGAGGTCATATAAGAATATCTATATACGTATATAAAACTTGATGCGCATGGGGGAATATTGCGCATGGGAACTGATGCACGTAGGGGACTGATGTGCATGGGGGGATGTTGTGCATGGGGACTGATGGGCCTGGGGGACTGATGGGCATGGGGGACTAATGGGCATGGGGGACTTATGTGCAAGGATGGTTGATGCGCAAGGAGGGTTGATGCGCATGGGGATGTTGCGAATGGGTGAATGTTGTGCATGGGCGTTGTTGTGCACGGGGGTTGTTGTGCATGGGGGATTAGTGCATGGGGGTTGATGAGCATGGGGGTGGATGATGCGCATGGGGTGAATGAACATGGGGGATTTTGCACATGGGGATGGATGTGCATTGGGGGTTGATGTGCATGGGGGATTGATGCGTAGTGGGGGGATGGCGTACGGGGGAATTTTACTCCCGCAATGTGGGTACGCTTTGCACTAGTATAACATATAAGATTGGCTCACATTTTAGAATAGATAAGATTGGCTCACAATATGTCGAGTGTGTTACAGTAGTCTAACTAGATGTCCGTATGGCACGGGGTCACCGTGGCCAGGTCCGAGCCACACAGATATAGTTGCGGCTGGCGAATCCGCTGAAGGTGAGGCTCCCCCCAGCTGGGAAACCTAGTGGCCTTCATCCACAATTTTGAGCAACGCTGGACTAGGGGACGCTCCCTTCTGCTGAACCTGACTCTCCATCCATCCGGATTAAGCACTGACGAGTAGCAGCAACCATGGTTTTAGAGAGGGATCTTCCCCACAATTCAAGGAACTTCTAGGCCTTGATGGGGTTGGACTGGGCGTCCTTTCCCTGGCTGTGGAAAGGGATGGGGTTTAGTGGTCTGACGAGAATCCCAGAGGGCTGTCTTATGTTGAGTCCGCACCTCCAGTGTCCCTGAGCGGAAACTGTCACCGCCAGAGCCCAGCATTCATCTCCAAGAGGAATGACCCTCTGTGCCGCCTGGAGCAGGGGACCTGAGATTAAACCCGCAGACGACGGCGCCTCGCACTCCATCACCCGGCTCTTATCTCCCCGACGCTCCTTCCTGCCTTGTCTTGTTGTTGGCATCTTGACTCCGCTTGCAGGAAACCTGCTGTCTCCCTTGTTCCTTCAGACAGAGCCATTTTTTAAGGAGAGGCTCGGCACAAGGTGGGGGGATGACGACGACGATGATGACGACGATGACAAAGACACATGCCAGATTTCTGGTGCCCCTTCCTACCGATTGCGGCTGGCGCTGAACATCCTGCGATGCCTCTGCTTGAAATTTGTGGCCCTGGGGTAGAAGGGATGGACTGGGATGACGTATGCCCTCTGTGCATGCTCAGAAACACTCATGATCAGACATGTACATGCAGTGGCATAGCTAGAGGGGGTGGAGAAGTCAGTTTAACAAGGACCCTCACCTCCCCTCCCCCACGGAGCCATTCCAAGCTGTTTTGCATTCCCCCCCTGGAATGGCTCTGAGGGGGTGAGACTTCTGCTCTGACCCCCCCCCAGCTATGCCACCACGTATATACACAATATCTATCCATATGTGGCACACCAGTGCGATGTGGCCCACTGGTTGAAAATCAATGCTCTAAAGGACTGGAAACAGATTCTGCTACATAGACTTTTTTTCTCCTCCTCCCCCCAACCCACTAAGGCTTACCTCTAGGGCAGTGATGGCACACCTTTTAGAGACTGAGTGCCCAGGCAGAACCAGTTGAGCATGCCCATGCCCAGCACATCCTCAGGGCATGCACACTGGGTTCAGGACACTCCTGGAATGCGCACTGGACACTGGTGCGCTCTGTTCCAACAGGGTGCTCCTTTCCAGAACAGAATGCGCATGTGCCCAGGATGCTGGGCATGCGCACTGGGGTCAGGGCACTCCTGGCATGTTCACTGGACACTGGTGTGCTCTGCTCCAAAGGCATTCCTGGCCAACTGCACATGCGTGGACTTTGGGGCATGCACACTAGACACTGGCACTGTCAGTTGGCTCTGCTCCTCTTCAGAGCAGAGTCGACTGAGCTCACCGGTGATCTGTGCGCATGCCCTGAGCTCTGGGCATGCATGCTGGGCTCAGAGTTCTCCCAGCCCAGTGTGCATACTTGGAGTTCTGGGTGGCACGCATGCTCATCTGGGAGCACGATGGATGCTGGAAGAATTAGAAAATTTCCGGCACATCAGATGCTTGCCTGCTGGGTGACGCTGCGGCATCTTCGCGTGCCACCCGAGAGGGCTCTGAGCGCCCTCTGCAGCATGTGTGCCATAGGTTCACCACCACTGCTCTAGGGCATGTGCATCAATGAGCATATGCTGAGTACTCAACTCGCCAACTCAAAGCACAACTCGCCAACGTAACACCTTGGACGAAGAGTGGAAGTTGTGGCACCCTTGTGGGCACAATCCCCGGTGCCGTTTGCTCCGGTGATGCTCAAGCCGCCCTACGCGTACCGAACTTTTCAACCATGCTGCTGCCTCGAGGGTGTCCTCCAGCGCACTCCCCCTCCTGCGGCGCATTGCCTACACAATTCGATGCGCCGTGTGCTCTTGCCCGTGCGCGTAATTGCTGATGAGAGTTACTGGTGGTGGTATGCCAGTGTGTAGGTGCGCCTGTGTCTTTCTCTGGCCCTGAGCCTTCCAGCACCGCATAGTGAGGTTGGGGTGGGGGGAGAACAAGCCGTGTCTGTGCCAGAGAGATAAGATTTGGTGCTCCGTTGCTATGACTTTGACTTGCTCTTGATGTCGATGTGTCTTCCAAGGCTGAAAACAAAGAGGAAAGTAGAAGTGGAGGAGGTCGGATATATGCGCGGGGGTGGGGGGGGCGCGTTTGCGGCAGGTGGGAGCTTGCCTTCTTGTGTGTCCCCCCCAATAGAAGGTGCTGGCCCCATGCCACCCATTAGTCCGTCTCTTGGTTTGAAACAAAGCCAGCATTACACATGCGCACGCATAGCTGGACATAGTTGCGCAGACCTTGATTCTAGCCTTCATCCACGGGCGCGTCCTGCGCAAGCACCACACAACTGGGACGCAGGTGTGTGATGTCGAGAGGCATCGCATACTGCGCTGTGGACACGTGTGCACATCTATGTGCATAGATTCTCCGTGATCTATGCGCTAAGATTAGATGTATATGGGATCGTCCCATAAGCCCCATGTTGGCCTGGGGGTGTCACAAAAGTGCCATGAAAGCAGTTCTGTGCCACTCCAGTGGGGGTTAATGGGGGGGGGTCAATCAGACATGTGCTGACCTCCCCACACCAACACAGGAATGGGAAGACTGGTGATTTCTGGAAATGGGGAGTGAGTTCATTAATGGGGGGACAGGGGAGACTGGGGAGGAATGGGGAAACATGGACGGTGTAGTGGTTTGGCAGACCTGGAAGAGCGGGTTCAAATCCTCGCTCGGCCATGAAGTGGGTGACCTTGGACCAGCCACTCTCTCTCAGCCTCGCCTACCTTGCAGGGCTGTTGTGAGGACAAAAGGAGAGGACGAATCATGTGCACCACTGTGAGTTCTTGGAGGAAGGGCAGTATAAACATAAAATTAAAAAGGTATATTTAATTATTTTTCAAGGGCCAAGAAAAAGGTTAAATATACAATTTCAATAATATTAAATTAGATTTAATTTGCTCCCCCCCCCCAGTAATTTTATATTTAATTTTTTTTGGGGGGGGGAGACATTATCTCCCCAAAAATTAAATCTAAAATTTCAATAATTTTATATTTAATTTTCCCCCCTGGATATTGATCCTCTTCTGCAGGTGGATTGGCCGTGTGTCCCGCTCTATCCCCAAACCCTAGAGTAGGCCACATCTGGCCCTCGGGCCACGGTTTGGAGACCCCTATAGAGAATAGGTTTCTCTATCCCAAATTTTTTATATACATTGCTGAATTTGCAGGGTCTTTGCAGTGACCACAGAGGTCAACCGAGCCAGCAATTCTGAGCCGGCGACTGGTAAGCCGAGCCAGCAACCGGTAAGCCGAGCCAGCAATTCTGGAAACCAGTAACCTCTTCTGCAGGTGGACTGGCTACTGGTTTGATTCATTCATTGCCCGTGTGTCCCGCTCTCTCCTGCGAGCACAGAACAGAATCCGGCATTTTATCCTATAGATTAGTACCCCGATCCCCTGGGGGCTCGCCATCTAAAAATAAGAAACACTTAACCATGGTTTGGGGGGAATCAAAGAGGCCCAAATGAACTCAAATTGACATCGTAAACATTAAAATCAATTTGGAAGAGAAATAAGAGCTTGCTCCGGAGTCTGGGGGTGGCGGAGAAAGCTTCGTCCTGGAAGTAAGACTTCTACAGTCCCGGGTCTTGCAACGTTCCTTCTCCAAAGGCCTCACTGTCGGTGAATCGGGACCCTAGGGGAAAGGGCTACTAAGACTGGAAAATACCCGTCAGTACTGGTGTTGGAATACCAGATGGTTCGAGGCATCCTTGGTTTCCCTGGAACAGAGAAACTTCTTTAAAAATTAATTATTTCATATTTTTATATTGCGCGCCCCTCCCCACCTGAGTGGTGTGCACGAATCCATCTCTCCTTTTTGTCCTCCCAACAACCCTGTAAGGTGGGCAAGGCAAAGAGGAAGCAATTGGTCCAAAGTCACCCAGGAAGTGCTGTGGCTGAGCGGGGAATTTGAACCTGGATCTTCCAGGCTTAAGCCGAATCCCCAACCACTATCTATCTATCTATCTATCTATCTATCTATCTATCTATCTATCTATCTATCTATCTATCTATCTATCTATCTATCTATCTATTTCATTCATTCATTCATTCATTCATTCATTCATTCATACCCTGCTTTTCCCAAGGCAGCTTACACATCTTACAAAGCTTTAGCTCCTCCCTTCCAGCTGCTCTCACAACAACCCGGCGAGGTAGGCGAGGCTGAGAATGTCTGGCCCAACTTCTCCCCTCTTGCTGTCCCTCCTGCAACGTAGGCGAGCATGAGAGTGAGTGTCTGGCCCAGTTCCTCACTCCTGCTGTCCTCACAACAATCCTGCAAGGTAGGTGAGCATGAGAGTGAGTGTCTGACCCCGTTCCTCATTCCTGCTGTCCTCACAACAACCCTGTGAGGTAGGCATGGTTGAGAGTGACTGCCCCAGTTCCTCCCATCCTGCTGTCCTCACAACAACCCTGCAAGGTAGGCACAGTTGAGAGTGTCTCTCAACTCTCACAGTTGAGAGTTGAGGGCCTCTCTCACAGTTGAGAGGCCCAGTTCCTCCCCTCTTGTTGTCCTCACAACAACCCTGCAAGGTAGGCGAGGCTGAGAGTGAGTGTCTGGCCCAGTTCTTCGTTCCTGCTGTCCTCACAACAACCCTGCAAGGTAGACGCGATTGAGAGTGAGTGACTGCCCCAGTTCCTCCTGTCTTGCTGTCCTCACAACAACTCTGCGAGGTAGGCATGGTTGAAAGTGAGTGTCTGGCCCAAGGTCCAAGGAGGGATTTGGACCTGGATCTTCTAGTTCTCAGTTTACTCCCTAACTGCTGCCATACCAGCTGCGCATTGGTGACACCCAATTTCAGTGCCCCCCCAAACCCTCCCGGTCTCCCATCCATTTTTTGTTGCCTGTCCATTAGGAGTCCTGTGTTGTCTGCCTGTCCATTAGGAGTGTCTGCTGTCTGCCCGCTAGGAAGGACTGATGCCACTGTGAAACGGTGTCCCAACCTGACATGCCAGCGCGGTGCTCAGTGCGCACCCAGCTTCTGGCATGTGAAAAGTCAACAGGTGTGAGCACCCAGTAAGGGGTTCTGATCCACCCATAACCATAAGTTATCAGGATCATGGGTGGATCATGCGCTCAGTGTGGGGTGAGAGGTGCCAGGGCACAGCTTGATCCCCAGACCCTTCGCAACCTGGCACCAACGCTGGTCCGGTTCAATGCGCCAGGTATGCTGGCGAAGACCTCCATGTCTGGAATCGGTGCCACATTATCTCCGTGGGCACGATCACTGTGAAGCTATTCCAGGCGGCTGGCGTGCGCATGGATAGAGACTTACCTGAAAGGAACTGCGGGGGATGGAGCTGTGGAAAAAGGGCGTTGGGAGGTAGATGTGCAAGGAAGCGGGCTGGGGAATCGGGGAATAATGCGCGTGTCTGAGATGGGTGGAGGTTGATGTATGGAGGCAGGCATGATCGCTCTGTGTGTGTGTCCATTATCCCCTTAAAGCGTTCTTTGTGTGCTGAAGTGCCCTGCGGTTGATGCGCTGTGAACATGGATGTGCAATACAGCACACTCAGGCCTCTGTGTCGGGGCTGGGGAACTTTCTTTCCTTCTTTCTCTTTTGTTTGTTTGTTCATTCTTCCTTCCTCCTTTGCTTTCTCATTCTTTCTTTCTCCATTTGCTCATTCATTCATTCTTCCTTCCTTCCTTGCTTTCTCGTTTTCTTTTTTCTGTTTATTCATTCGTTCGTTTGTCCTTCCTTCCTCTTTTGTTTGTTTGTTCATTCTTCCTTGCTTACGTTCTTGTTCTTTCTTTCTCCGTTCATTTGTTCGTTCGTTCATTCAAACATTAATTCATTCTTCCTTCCTTCCTTTCTTGTTCTTTCTTTCTCCATTCATTTGTCTTTTCTTCCTTTCTCTGTTCATTCATCCATTCGTTCATTTGTCCTTCCTTCCCACCTACCTCTTTTGTTTGTTTGTTCCTTCTTCCTTGATTTCTCATTCTTTCTTCCTCCATTCGTTCATTCATTATTCCTTCCTTCCTTCTTTGCTTTCTCATTTTCTTTCCTTCTCTGTTCATTCATTCATTCGTTTGTTTGTCTTTCCTTCCTTCCTCTTTTGTTTTTGTTCTTCCTTTCTTGCTTGATTTCTCGTTCTTTCTTTCTCCATTCGTTCTTCCTTCCTTCTTTGCTTTCTTGTTCTTTCTTTCGCCATTCATTCATTTGTCCTTCCTTCCTTGCTTTCTCTATTTTTCTTTCTCTGTTCATTCGTTCTTCCTTCCTTTCTCTTTAGTTTGTTTGTTCATTCTTCATTCCTTGTTTGATTTCTTGTTCTTTCTTTCTCCATTCTTCCTTCCTTCTTTCCTTCCTTCCTTGTTTTCTTGTTCTTTCTTTCTCTATTCATTCATTTGTCCTTCCTTCCTTCCTTTCTCCTTTTTTCTTTCTCTGTTCATTTGTTCTTCCTTCCTTCCTCTTTTGTTTGTTCATTCTTCCTTCCTTGCTTGCTTTCTTGTTCTTTCTTTCTCTGTTCATTCATTCATTCTTCCTTCCTTTCATTCGTTTGTCCTTCCTTCCTTCCTTCCTTCCTTCCTTCCTTCCTTCCTTCCTTCCTTCCTTCCTTCCTTCTTTCTTTCTTTCTTTCTTTCTTTCTTTCTTTCTTTCTTTCTTTCTTTCTTTCTTTCTTTCTTTCTTTCTTTCTTTGGTGGTGGTGGTGAAACAGGACGGTGAGCCTACCTAGAGTAAAACATCACCTGCCTTTCCAGGCTCCCCCTCGGTATTCATGTGTTCCACTCCATTATGCACCGAGGGGAGGGGTGGCGCATGAGTGCCCTTCAGTGCATTGCTCAAAAATCAGTGCGCACGACAGCAGTGGTGGGGCTTGAACGGGGAAGGGGCCGTGGACAGTTGTGAGGCATTACCGGAGGGGTGTGTGTGGAGTGGGGGGGGGAGTGAAAACAATAACCGGTTATGGGGAAAGAGTGCGCAGGGGTCCCTCTTCATGCGCAGAGGACCTGTGGCTGCCACAGTCCCCTTCTTCATTTGGTCCTGCTTATCCGGGTCCCCCCCGAGAGAGGATCTGAGGCTCTGGATGGAATAAAGGGGGTGTTTTCTCAAAGGGGGGGCGACAACTGCAGCAGTCTGAACAATATGGCCGCCGCCGTCATGCCTGAGGGATCATTGGAGTGGTAGCCTTGGCAACGGGAGGAGAGAACAGCATCCTAATGTGCCCGGCTTCCCCTTCCTCCTCCTCGCTGTATGGGGGGTGTGGGGGGGCTGCACGGTTGGGCCGCTCACACACCCAGGCCCACGGCCTTCTTCCCCGACCAAACCCCTCTCCCCTCATAATGCCCACATCTTGGCGGTGGGTCGCGAGACCGATGCTTTTTTGGTGGAATGCGCCGCAATCCACGTGCGTCGCTGTGGCCTGGCGTGTCCGTCGATTTGGTTGATTCGGGGCCAGGTGTCCTTGCTGTGTCTGGAACCCCCTTTGCGGGAGCACTTAATACAGCTTCTTGAATCTCACACTGGCCCATCTTGTGGCAAGGAGTTCCAGTGGATCAGCCCAAAGGCCCATCAAGTCTGGCTTCCTATATTTCATATTGGCCAATCCTATGGCAACGGGTTCCACAGACTCTTCACGATAGGAAGAGCTCCACTGGATCAGGCCAAAGGCCCATCTAGTCCTGATTCTTGTATCTCACAGTGGCAAGGAGTTCCACAGACTAATTATGTAGGAAAAGCTCCAGTGGATCAGGTCAAAGGCCCATCAAGTCCAGCTTCGTGTATTTCATATTGGCCCATCCTGCGGCAAGGAGTTCCAGTGGATCAGGCCAAAGACCCATCAAGTCCAGCTTCATGTATTTCATATTGGCCCATCCTGTGGCAACGGGTTCCACAGACTCTTTACAATAGGAAGAGCTCCAATGGATCAGGAAGAGCTCCACTGGATCAGACCAAAGGCCCATCTAGTCCTGATTCTTGTATCTCACAGTGGCAAGGAGTTCCACAGACTAATTATGTAGGAAAAGCTCCAGTGGATCAGATCAAAGGCCCATCAGCTTCATGTATTTCATATTGGCCCATCCTGTGGCAAGGAGTTCCAGTGGATCAGGTCATAGGCCCATCAAGTCCAGCTTCATGTATTTCATATTGGCCCATCCTGTGGCAAGGAGTTCCATAGACTCTTCACAATAAGAACTGCAGTGGATCAGGCCAAACACCCACCTAGTTCAGCTTTCTGTATCTCACAGTGGTCCATCCAGTGGCAAGGAGTACCACAGACTAATTACAATAAGTAGGAAAAGCTCCAGTGCATCAGACCAAAGACCCATCAAGTCCAGTTTCCTGTATCTCGCCCGTCCTATGGCAAGGAGTTCCACAGACTATTCACAACAGGAAGAGCTCCTGTGGATCAGGTCAAACACCCACCTAGTCCATCTTCCTGGTCCATTCAGTGGCAAGGAGTTCCACAGACAAATTATGTAGCAAGAGCTCCAGTGGATCAGGCCAAAGGCCCACCTAGCCCAGCTTATTATGTCTCACAGTGTCTTGTACTGTGGCAAGGAGTTCCACAGACTAATTATGTACCACAAGCTCCACTGTTGGAAATGGGGGAAATGAGATCCAAGCCCTCCTTCTGCTTTGACTTCTGAGCTGAAATTCCAAGCTATATGGGATAAGCGCATGAGTGCGCTGCCCACAGCTTTTAGTGCAAGGAGTGCGCTGTTCAGGCTGAACACGGCTTGGGTTTAAGCCTTCATTGATGATGTCACGTCTGATCATGACATCACCTCTGGGTTAATGACATCACTTCCGATGAGCCTCCACAGAGGGTCGTTCTAAAAAATGGGTCCTCGTTCTAAAATGTTCTGGAACTACTACCATAGCGTCACATTCATTAACTCGTTGCTGTTGTGTCAAGGTTATGGGCCCAGAGGTGGTCCCTATGGTCAGTAGTGGGTCCTCCTGAGGGTCATGGGCAGCTGTCTGATCCCAACCCCTGATGCTGTGCCAAGGTTATGGGCCCAGAGGTGGTCCCTATGGTCAGTAGTGGGTCCTCCTGAGGGTCATGGGCAGCTGTCTGATGCCAACCACTAATGCCAACCCCTGATGCTGTGCCAAGGTTATGGGCCCACAGGTGGTCCCTATGGTCAGTAGTGGGTCCTCCTGAGGGTCATGGGCAGCTGTCTGATGCCAACCGCTAATGCCAACCCCTGATGCTGTGCCAAGGTAGTTACCTGTAGCTCCTGTAGTTACTCTGGGCGCAGAGGTGGTCCCTATGGTGTTTTATTCCCTGTTGTCAGCTGCCTTGGGCTCCCCTTGTGGGGGAGGAAAGGCGGTATATAAATTGATTAAATAAAAATAAATAAAATAAATAAAATAAATAAATAAGAAAATGGTCAGTAGTGGGTCCTCCTGAGGGTCATGGGCAGCTGTCTAATGCCAACCCCTGATCCTGTGCCAAGGTTATGGGTCCAGAGGCGGTCCCTATGGTCAGTAGTGTGTCATGGACAGCTGTCCGATGCCAACCCCTGATGCTGTTGCCAAATGACCACTATAGTCATGTGCGATCAGATGTGTGAGTACACGTAGTGTGGACGTAATTTCTGAAGACAACACGCATATCCCGTACTATGAAAACAGAGTGATCATAACGGAACAGAGCGCCCGTTAAACTCAGGGCACTGTCCTAACCAACTTTCCATCAGTGGCATAGCTGTGCCATTAGGGCATGAGGCATGAGAGTTGGACTAGATGACCTCTTGGGTCCCTTCCAACTCAATGATTCTATAGAGCCAAAATACCCAACAAATTACAATAAAATGAACAAACACTGCGATCCTAAGCCTGTCTACTCAGAAGTAAGTCCTATTGTATTCAGTGGAACTTACTCCCAGGAAAGTGTATTTAGGATTGCGTGTGTGGACAATGAATATCGTATGTGGTTGGATGTGGTTATTCAAAGTCATAAGGAAATGCCAAAATGATCACCACGTCACATGCAAATCAACATTAAGGAAGACAATTCTGGCTTTTACACCAGCACAGGGAGGGGTTGAAAGAGTGGGGCATGTGTTGAAAGAATGAGTTCTGGGTAGAATTGAAAGATGTTGAAAGAGTGGAACGGTCAGAAAACGAACCACCAGAAAGTGGGAGATGCCTGTATATAATGTGGTTGTAAAAAACACACATGCCCCTGAATTCAAGCCCTGCCTTCCAAAACGACAGTCTCCCCAATTAAATAAATTTGCATTCTAGTAATAACATCAACCCATTGTTTATTATTATTATTATTATTATTATTATTATTATTATTATTATCATCATCATCATCATCATCATCATCATCATCAACCATAAACACATAGAGAACGAAATTCATGCTGGTTTCATTCACATCACCAGTCGGACTCTTCCCAAGAGTCTAGGACTGTGTGACATAGCGGCGTATAATTCGTGCTGCTTATTATTATTATTATTATTATTATTATTATTATTATTATTATTATTATTATTATTATTATTATTATTATTATTATTTTCAACCATAAACACACAGAGAACAAAATTCATGCTGGTTTCATTCACATCACCAGTCGGACTCTTCCCAAGAGTCTAGGACTGTGTGACATAGCGGCGTATAATTCGTGCTGCTTATTATTATTATTATTATTATTATTATTATTATTATTATTATTATTATTATTATTATTATTGTCATATAACTCGTTGTATGCAGTAAAATTAAATTTTGCACCTGCTTTGTAGCTGCACATTAAATTGCCAGTAAACATTTTTTTAAAGTCTCAAGCCTTTTAAAACCAGTGCGCGCATTAGATTCGATGGCGCGTTAGATTCGAGTAAATACGTGAATATTCTACATCCTGCTGTTGGGGGGGCTTCCTCCATGTCAGACAATGTTTGTTCCTTTATCTCGGAGTTGCACTGTCCTTACTTTGGTTCTTAAAATTTGGTTACGATTCTGCCTTGAGACCAGGCATGTCTACTCAGAAGTAAGTCCCATTCAAGTCAATGGGGCTTATTCCAAGGAAAGAATAGATAAGGTTGCAGCCTGAGTTACATAATGGGTGAAATCCTAACTATGGGCAAAATCCAGAGTAATTACAGGGAGTCCTTGCTCCACTGTCAGAACAATTTACTCTGGATTGCAATATGAATTTCCCATAGGTTTTCATTAGGAGGTGCAGTAACTACGGGTGTACGTAATGTCTCTTATGTGCTCCCGTAGTTACTCTGGATTTGGGGGTAAGTCTACTTAAAAGTAAGCCCCCAGTGAGTCTAAGGGCACAATCCAGAGTAACTACAAGGAGTCCTTGCTCCAATGTAAGAACAATTTACTCTGGATTCCAATATGAATTTCCCATAGGTTTTCACTAGGTGGTGCTGTAACTACATCAACATAAATGTCTCTTACGTGCTCCTGTAGTTACTCTGGAGTGTAGGTTCCTCCCAAGAAAGCGTCTTTAGGATTGCAGCCATAATGTCTAGGATATGCCTGATGGTCCTCTGGACCTCCCTGTTTATTCGTTCATTGTTTTTGGCCCAAGACCCGCCACCCATGCGAGGTTGACCTTTTTTGGATACCCCGCTCCCTGGATTTGAAAAGGAGAGGAAGAGGGTGGTGGGCTAGAGCATCTTCTATGATCTTGGACACTCCAGCCCAGGGGTCCTCAAACTTTTTAAACAGGGGGCCGGTTCACTGTCCCTCAGACACTGTCGGGGGCCGGACTATAGCTTCCTCCCGGCGAGCCACGCCCCGCACCTGTGATGCATTCCTACACTGAAATAAATCCCATGATAGTCAATGGGCTTGCTCCCAGGAAAGGTGGCAGGCTTGCAGCATCAGAGCCCCATCCATCCATCCATCATCCATCCATTCCTACACAGAACTAATGGGCTTACTCCTAGGAAAGTGTGGCAGGCTTGCAGCATCAGAGCCCCATCCATCCTAGGAAAGTGTGACTTACAAGCCGGCAACTGAGCGGGAAGGGCGCAGGAGGGACTGAGCGGGAAGCGCGCATGCCTGTTGCCACTTCACTGCAGCGTCAGGGGTTTTTTGGCCGGTGCGTGCGCAGCGACTAAACAGAAAGCAGTGACTGAGCGGGAAGGGCACATGCGCTGGCCAGGGAACCCCTGGCGCTGCGGAGAAGCGGCAACAGGTATGCGCGCTTCCCGCTCAGTCCCTCCTGCGCTTGTGCGCCTGGTGTCAGGGCCCCTGGGGTTCTCCCCAACCCCCGGCTGGGGGGGTGAGGTGGTTCTGAAAGTGCCCACGGGCTGGATTGAGGGCTCTGGTGGGCCGTAGTTTGAGGACCCCTGCTCTAGCCCACCTCTCTCCTCCACACCTCCTTTCCTGCACTGTTCCATTCTTTCTTTCGAGTCCAGGGAGTCCAAAAGGAAGACGAGCAGAGGAGCGTGGATGGGTGCACATGGCACCATTTGAGACGTGTGCCTTGGTTGACCTGGTGTATAGCCAGCCCCGATTCTCAGCCTCCCTGCCATTACCCCCCACTCAAGCCGGCTTAACAAGGCATAATCAAACGGCAAATTACGGCAATGAAATAATTTAAAACTTTAAAAGCAGTGAGAAGCATCAGCGGCAGCAGATAAAACGCACAGCGGGACAGAGTTAATAAAATCATGGTTTTTAAAGCTCAAAAACCAAACAAAAACCAGCAGCCTGCTGGGCGACGTAAGCATCCTCGGAGGCTGGGCGTCGAGAGCCAGGATAGCTCTATCCCTTGGGTTTGTCCATGGCACACCTGCGGCCAGAAAAACGTCTGATCTGGCACCAGCCACCCCCCCCCATGCCCACCTTTTGCCCCCTTGTAGTGTGGGAAGTAGTGGTGTAGCTAGAGGGTGTCGGAGAAGCTAGCGTTGGAGGGAGTCTCACTCCTTCAGAACCATTCCAGGCCGGAGGAGCAAACAGAGCCATATGGGTGAGGGTCCCTCCAAGACTGACTGCTCTGGCCCCATCTAGTGTGACCCCATCTAGGGGTCACTAGCTATGGCACCAGTGTGATGCATCCTCCTCAACGCCTCCATCCTATTGTTGGGTGGTCCACAATGGATACGGTCCACAAAGGATATGGTCCATGATGGATATGGTCCATGACAGATATGGTCCACAATGGATATGGTCCACGACTGAAACAGTCCATGATGGATACGGTCTATGACAGATACGGTCCACAAAGGATATGGTCCATGATGGATATGGTCCATGACTGAAACAGTCCATGATGGATACGGTCTATGACAGATACAGTCCACAAAGGATATGGTCCATGATGGATATGGTCCATGACAGATACGGTCCACAAAGGATATGGTCCACAATGGATATGGTCCACGACCGAAACAGTCTATGATGGATACAGTCCATGACAGATACAGTCCACAAAGGATATGGCCCATGATGGATATGGTCCATGACAGATACGGTCCACAAAGGATATGGTCCATGATGGATATGGTCCACGACTGAAACAGTCCATGATGGATACGGTCTATGACAGATACGGTCCACGATGGATATGGTCCACGACCGAAACAGTCCATGATGGATACAGTCCATGACAGATACAGTCCACAAAGGATATGGCCCATGATGGATATGGTCCACGACTGAAACAGTCCATGATAGATATGGTCTATGACAGATATGGTCCACGATGGATATGGTCCACGATGGATATGGTCCACGACCGAAACAGTCCATGATGGATACAGTCCATGACAGATACGGTCCACAAAGGATATGGTCCACGATGGATATGGTCCACGATGGATATGGTCCACGACCGAAACAGTCCATGATGGATACAGTCCATGACAGATACGGTCCACAAAGGATATGGTCCACGATGGCTACAGTCAGTGTCGGGATTCAAATAAATTAGCAACAGGTTCTATGTCCCATTAGTGACTGGTTCTGAGAACCAGACACTCATTAGGAAAGGGTTCTATAGAACCTGTGAGAACCCCCTGAAGCCCACTACTGGGTATGGCCCATGATGGATACAGTCCACGATGGCTACGGTCCACGACGATTCCAATTCTTACTTCAGCGGTCCGTTGTCTCAGGTTGGGAACCACCGGTCTATAACTTCAGACCTATAACCTTCTCCGTACCCGTGCAGAAAAGGTTCTGTTCTGAATTTGGATTCAGCCTTGCTTGTGAAGACCAGGGTGAGAAAATAAAAGACCACCTCAGAACATGTACAGAGTGTGTTTTTGGTATCCCTTTGCAGTCAAGATGCAAAATGTGGCCAGGTGGGAAATAGGGTTTCACTCCCGGTTCCTTTGCATGGCAGGGGATGGGAGAGTGTGTTGAAAGGGAAGCCCTTTGGGTTGCCATAGTTCTTGTCCCTCTGTCCCATTTGCCAGTATGTGAACACAAATCCCCCAAAATCCGGATTGTCTGTGTTTTTCCGGATATATGGCAACCCTATTCAGTAGTTAAGTCTCTGCAGAGCAGCCTTGGATGCTGGTATTGGAAACGGAGCTGCTTTTAGGGCCACCTGACGTCTTGCTTGGTGATGGAATAGGTTTTTTTGTGGGGGAAGGAAAGTGAGAGCATGGATTTGCATGAAATTATGTGCTTTTCGGAAACGGCTTCTACGGTGATGAATGGTGGTGACAGGAGACTGGCATGAAAGGAATTGCAATTGCACTCCAAGCGCATGCAGAGGAAGAGGAGGAAGGGAACCATCACCCTCCTCGTGGCTCCAGACAGCCCATGATGTGGCGGAATTGCAATTGCACCCCAAGCGCATGCAGAGGAAGAGGAGGAAGGGAACCATCACCCTCCTCGTGGCTCCAGACAGCCCATGATGTGGTGGATCCTGCCATGCATTGTTAGATTTCCATGTGGCTCAGGATGTCACTGGTTCAATGTGGCTCTGCCGTTAAGTCACTATGGGCGCAATCCTGAGTAACTACGGGAGTCCTTGCTCCGGTGTAAGAACAATTTGCTCTGGATTGCAATATGAATTTCCCATAGGTTTTCACTAGGTGGTGCAGTAACTACGGGTGCACGTAAAGTCTCTTACGTGCTCCCGTAGTTACTCTGGATTGTTGGGTAAGGCTACAATCCAGAATAACCAAGGGACCTTGTTATGTTGCCACCTATGGGAAATGAATAAAGCAATCCAGAATAAGTGCCTCTTATGTCTTCCCATAGTTACTCTGGATTGTAGGGATAGGCTGCAATCCTAACCCCCAGTTACGCTGGCATAAATCCTGACACGAGTCCCATGCCGGGAGTGTCACGAAACTGCCGTATCTGTGCAGTCCTGGGGGGTTCGGCCAATGCACAGACATGTGCTGGCCTCCCCACGCCATCGCAGGTACAGGGAGATGGGTGAGTTGTTCTGGCTGAGGGTTGTGCATAGATCCTAAGTAGGGTGCAAAGGGCATAGGGTTGTGCATAGGTCCTAAGTAGCTTAGCCCTCCCACCACCAATCAGGGAGGGCACCCCACTTGATCCGCTACTATTGCTGACGGTGGCCACAGTTTTAAAATCCTTGCTGTTTAAAAATCCTAGAGTTGGGGGTTGCAGCATCAGGGAGTTTAAAAAATATATTTTGGCCAGATCCGGCCCTATAGGCCGGACATGTCCGGTCGTTTCCGGTCATCTGGGAAGCCTGTGCAGAGGAGGACTCAGTCTCCTCCCCAAGATCTGGGAAGATAGAGGGAGGTGGCACTAACATGGACACACACACATGTGAGGCTCTCACAAGGCTGAGCATCAGCATAGGAAAGGCGCATGCTTGGATCATGCTCAAAAGTGCTGTGGAAATGCTGAACATATTATAAGCCGGGAAGCTCCAGCACATTTGCTGGAGACATTCTCGAGTTGGACACGAGTGCGCACATGTGGGCGGCCGCATCTGTCTGTGCCAGACGGTCTGTGACGTGCTGGAATCCCGACACCCATGGGTGTGAAAAGCATTTTTAAAGTGGGATCTCCTGTTATTTTTTGTGGGGGGTGCAGGGGGTGTCTAGGGGGGTGTCTAGGGGGTGTCTAGCCAGCCAGGGGGTGCAGGTTATATTTGTGCAGGGGGGTGACTAGCCAGCCCAACCCCTGCACAGCGATGGGACGGGATTTCAGCTGGGGATTCCCCCCTTTGGAAGTGATGTCATCACCTTGGAAAGTGATGTCATGGTCAGAAGTTACACCAAATGGGAACTGACATCTCAGTGATGCCATGTCTACTCGGGAATAAATCCCATTGTGTTCAAAGGGACTTACTCCCAAGAAAGGATGGGACTGTAGCTCGAGTGCCCCAGTCCAAGATGGCAGTGCCCAACTTGTCACAAACCCAACCTCCCAAAATAAAGTTGAACCCCACCCTCCAAGTGGTTTCCGACCCCTATTTTGGGAACTACTGTATAGGATTTCTTCTGTATGTTTGAGATTGTGGGTTCTTTTGGGACCGATATCTATTTAATTATTTGAAATTTTCTGTAAACTTATTTTTTGTTGGGAAGTGGTGCAATATACGTTTAAATATTCAATATACGTTTAAATAGTGGTGCAATATACGTTTAAATATTTTCAATTTTATTAACATTTTATGTTTTGGTCCTGTGGGACTTGTTGGGGAGAGGAGGGAACTTATAGGAATGTGGGAAGAGGGGAAATATAGACCCTTACAAGAGAAACTAAGGGAAAAACATTATATGGAAGACAAAGTTATGAGCACAATCGAAACCATGTCTACTCAAAAGTAAGCCCTATGGTGTTCAATGGGTCTTACTCCCAAGAAAGTGTATTTAGGATTGCAGCTTATGTCACCTTATAGTTAAGAGTATGGATGAGGCAAGTGGTATAGCCCTTGCAGTCTCTGGTTTGGTCGTGGGTCAGGGTGACCATACTCATAAAAGAGGACAAATCCTCCCAAAATATAGGACACCCAAGGAAAATGTAGGACCTGGCAAAATAAGAGCTAAAAACACTCAGATATATTGCTTTTATGTGACTAATAAATACTATATTACTTACCGTGCAATCCTATCTGTGTGTACTCAGATGTAAATTCCATAGAGCACAATCCTAAACATGTCTACTCAAAAGTAAGCTGCATTGTGTTCAATGGATCTTCCTTCCAGGAAAGTGTCTCTAGGATTGCAGCCTTTGAGTTCACTGGGGCTTAGAGCACAATCCTAACCATGTCTACTCAAATATAAGCCCCACTGTGTGCAATGGGCCTTACTTCCAGGAAAGTGTCTTTCGCATTGCAGCCTTAACGCCTTATTGTTAAATTTAAAATTATTACCTATAAATAATTATAGGTTGGTTTCATGTGGTTAACTTAAACGCTACGTTACTTATAATTCAGCTTTAAACTAATTTATTAATTAGTTTAATTAATAATTTATTATTAATTTATTATTAATACAATATATAATATATATAATCAATATAAAATAATAATATTAGTTTAATTAATCTAATTTATTAATTCTAATCTAATCTAATTATTAATTACAAGACGACTACATGCTGCCAGTTCACAAGGAAAAAGGAGGACAATAAAAACCTTTTGCAGGACTCATGCCTAAAAAAGAGGACACGTCCTGGAAAAAAGAGACGTGGGGCAAAATCCAGAGTAACTACGGGGAGTCCTTGCTCCGATGTAAGAACAATTTACTCTGGATTGCAATATGAATTTCCTATAGGTTTTCACTAGGTGGTGCAGTAACTACGGGTGCATTTAATGTCTCTTACGTGCTCATGTAGTTACTCTGGATTTGGCTGGTATGTTGACCCTGCTGGTAAACCCCTGGTATACCTGCTGGTATACCTGCTGGTATATAGGGAAGCCCATATAGAGAAACCCCATATAGAGAAGCCTACACTGGTTTGTGTAATCTATGTCTGCCGGTGCCAGGGGTTACTCAGGGTCGCTCCTGCCACCTAATCGCCCGGAGCCGATTTCCTGCTCGCCGCAGGTGACCAAGTGAACGGCTGTTTATAAACCCGTATTAATCTCTCTGTTTTAAGCGCAGGCGGGTAACGTTCTCGTTTGTCGATGGCCTTCTTATACGCTCAGTGGGGTTTGTGTTAATCCAGTTTGATTGTGACTGAAGGATTGGAGGGAGGCAGAGGTAGGAGTTACTCCAGACTCCGTGACGCAGAGTACAAGGATGTGATCCGGTGTCGCGGTAAATCTAGAACAGTGTTATCTATACCACACTGTGGGTCAGGACTCACAGGCTGGGTCACAAGCCTATTTTACAGCACAATCTTAACCATGTCTACTCAACAGTAAGCCCCATTGTGTCCAATGGGACTTACTCCCAGGAAAGGGTCTTACACCATCATTACAATATAGAGCTGACAAGGAAAAGTAGAGAGCTGCTGGCCCAACGGGAGAGAGACGCCTGATGCTTCGCCCTGAATAGGTGGGAAGATGGGATGCTGGAAAGGGGGGATCCAAGTTGGGGGTGCTGCCTGCAAGGTGGCCTGAGGCTATTACTTTAGGTCAGGGGTGCCCAAAATTTTGGGCAAGGGGTCTCTCCGGCACCGTGTCGGGGGCTGGAAGAAGAACAAATTGGTTTGCTTTTCAAATCTAAATAAATTTATAGAAATGAAAATTTTGGAGATAAAACTTATGGATGAATGAATGGACGGATGGACGGATGGGTGGGTGGGTGGATGGATGGATGGATGGATGAACGGACGGACGGACGGACGGGTGGGTGGATGGATTGATGGATTCAAAGCAGTTCATAAACACTTTCTAACAGAACATGGGTTGATCTTGTAGAGATGAATGAATGAATGAATGAATGAATGAATGAATGAATGAATGAATGAATGAACACTTTCTAACAGAGAGGTTGTTCTTATTTTGGAGATGAATGAATGAATGAACGAACGAACGAACGAATGAATTCAAAGCAGTTCATAAACACTTTCTAACAGAAGTGGGGTTGATCTTGTAGAGACGAATGAATAAATGAATGAATGAATGAATGAACGAACACTTTCTAACAGAAAGAGAGTTTGACCTTATTTTGGAGACGAATGAATGAACGAACGAACAAACGAATGAATGAATTCAAAGCAGTTCATAAAAACTTTCCAGAAGAAAGTTGATCTTGTAGCGACAAATGATTGATTGAATGAATGAATGAATGAATGAATGAATGAATGAATGAATGAATGAATTCAAAGCAGTTCGTAAACACTTTCTTATGGAAAGAGGAGTTGAACTTATTTTGGAGGAGAATGAATGAATGAAAGAACGAACGAATGAATTCAAAGCAGTTCATAAACATTTTATAACAGAAAGAGGAGTTGAACTTATTTTGGAGACGAACGAATGAATGATGAATGAACGAATTCAAAGCAGTTCATCAACACTTTCTTACAGAAAGAGGACTTGATCTTATTTTGGAGACGAATGAATGAATGAATGAATGAATGAATGAATGAATGAAAGAAAGAAAGAAAGAAAGAAAGAAAGAAAGAATGAATGAATGAATGAATGAATTCAAAGCAGTTCATCAACACTTACTAGCAGAAAGAGGGCCTGATCTTTGAACCAGTTCATAAGCACTTTCCTACATGCACACAGTGAAGGTGTGTTCAGCATCCCCGCCATCAGAATACCCTCTGGAGATTTGGGTAGCAGAGCTTCCTTCACTCTGCTGGGTGTGCCGTGGGCCACATGGTGTGCCATGGGCCACATGGCAGGGTGTGCCATGGGCCACATGGAATCTCACCATGGGCCACATCTGCCCCCCGGGCCATGGTCTGGACACCTCTGCTTTAGGTGATGAATTTGTCAGTTGTGCTCCCCCTTGTCCTATAGTCTTAAATTTTCCTGGATCCAAATGGGCAACGGTGCAGAAGAGACAGTGTGGAAGACAGCAGAGTGTAGGGCTGGAAAGTGGAGGACAGTGGAGAGTACTGTTGGAGGACAGTAGAGTCACGGAGGACAGTTGAGTCATGGGGGAGGAAATGTGGTGGTCTAGAGTGCTGTAGATCTTTTTTCTCCTCTCCATGATGGAGACCCTGATGGAGACCATGATGGATTCAACAATGCCCTGGCGGTCTTGACCAGGTGCTCCCCGCAACGATCACTATTTCCCTACCTACGGTTCAGTCCAACCAAGATCTCTGCCTCTGTGCCCTCTTATTGTGTGGGATGATGATGTATTATGGGATGTATGATGAGCTGCTCCCCCAGGGTGTCTCATGTCCTAACTGTGGTTGCAGGGAAACGCGGATGAGATGTGTTCACCTAAAGAACCGATCTCTCCAGTCCTGTCAATGTATATGGGGTATATGGGGGATGTGTTTGTGTATATGCGGGGATGAGTTTCCCAGGCTACCCCCCCCCTGTGTCGACCCCCCCAACAGAACAATGCTGTTTCCCACCCGAGGGAGGCTCTGATCTTGCATTACTAACCATTTTCCTTCCTGAAGCAGTTTACACTCATGCCGAGCCTTGCGGGCCACACAACTCAACTCTCTTCCCCCCTCGAAACTGCTTTGGTTTCTGTGATTTGTTTTTTTATACCCGTTTTTATTATTTTGGACCCGGAAAAAAAAGCATTTTCTCTCTCGGGGTGATACGTCTGTTTTGCCCAAAATGCTTTTTTTTTAAGAATAAAACTCCTTAAACAAGAAACCAAACTTTTTTTTTTGTTGTTCCCCTCTTGTTATCGCTTTGGTTCTGTCCTGCTCTGTCCGGGATTTCAGTTTTTTCTCCTTTCCTTTTAGTTTATTTCGGCATCCGACCCTCAATCCCCCTTCCCTCTCTATCTGCCGGGGGCCTGGATGTCTGTCACAAGTTAAAATCTGTTTTTAAATTGTGGCAAAGAGGGGTAAACCCTCCTTTTTTCCGTGCGTTTATATGACTCGTCTTTTTTCTTTCTTTCTTTTCTTCCTTTCCTTCCCCCTCAAGGTCCAGCTCATCTGACGCTAAACAGCCAAGGTATGGTGATCAGTTTCTTTCAACAAATGAGTTTTTAATTTATCCTGTTCTTCTTTCTTGCTCTTGCCATCACTCTCGCCCTCCTTCCCCGGCTCATTTGCCTCCTCCCATCCGCTTCAGCTCTTACCAATCCACTTTGGTTTCTGCCATTGCCTCGCTCCTCTGTGCTTTCTGCAGTTGAAATATATATTTATATATATATATATAGAGAGAGAGAGAGAGAGAGAGAGAGAGACCCATATTTCCTTCAATATAATGCGCCATAGAATCTAGTGCACATCCCGATTTGGGAGAGTAAATTCAGGTGGAAAAGGTGTGCATTATATTCTAATAAATACGGTAGCAGTGCATTATATTCTAGTAAATATGGCAGCAGCTACTGTATTTACTCGAGTTTAACGCGCACTCTGTTTTTGGAGTCTAAATTTAATTTGAAAAGGTGTGCATTATACTCTAATAAATACGGTAGCAGTGCATTATATTCTAGCAAATATGGCAGCAGCGACTGTATTTACTCGAGTTTAATGCGCACTCTGGTTTTGGAGTCTAAATTTAATTTGAAAAGGTGTGCATTATACTCTAATAAATACGGTAGCAGTGCATTATATTCTAGTAAATATGGCAGCAGCTACTGTATTTACTCGAGTTTAATGCACACTCTGGTTTTGGAGTCTAAATTTAATTTGAAAAGGTGTGCATTATATTCTAATAAATATAATAGCAGTGCATTATATTCTAGTAAATATGGCAGCAGCTACTGTATTTACTCGAGTTTAATGCACACTCTGGTTTTGGATTCTAAATTTAATTTGAAAAGGTGTGCATTATACTCTAATAAATACGGTTGCAGTGCATTATATTCTAGTAAATATGGCAGCAGCTACTGTATTTACTCGAGTTTAATGCGCCCCCTGGTTTTGCAGTCTAAATTCTGTTCGAAAAGGTGTACGTTATATTCTAATAAATACGGTAGCAGTGCATTATATTCTAGTAAATACGGCAGCAGCTACTGTATTTACTCGAGTTTAATGCGCCCCCTGGTTTTGGAGTCTAAATTTAATTTGAAAAGGTGTGCATTATATTCTAATAAATACGGTAGCAGTGCATTATATTCTAGCAAATATGGCAGCAGCTACTGTATTTACTCGAGTTTAATGCGCCCCCTGGTTTTGCAGTCTAAATTCTGTTCGAAAAGGTGTACGTTATATTCTAATAAATACGGTAGCAGTGCATTATATTCTAGTAAATATGGCAGCAGCTACTGTATTTACTCGAGTTTAATGCGCCCCCTGGTTTTGGAGTCTAAATTCAGCTCAAAAAGGTGTGCGTTATATTCTAATAAATACAGTAAAGGTGTGCGTTATATTCTAATAAATACTGTAGCAGTACGTTATATTCTAGTAAATGTGGCAGCAGGTACTGGATTTACTTGAATTTAATGCACACCCTGGTTTTGGAGGTGTGGAGGAGCTCGAAAGGTGTGCATTATATTCTAATAAATACAGTAAAGGTGTGCGTTATATTCTAATAAATACAGTAAATGTGTGCATTATATTCTAATAAATACGGTAGCAGTGTGTTATATTCTAGTATATATGGTAGTAGCTATTGTATTTACTAGGATTTGATGCACACCCTGATTTTGGAGACTATATTCAGCAGGAAAAGGAGTGCATTATATTCTAATAAATATGGTGGTAGTGCATTATATTCCAGTAAATATGGTAGCAGCTATTGTCTTTAATTGAATCTAACGTGCACCCCGATTCTGGAGACTAAGGCTACAATCCAGAGTAACTACGGGACCTTTTTTATGTAGTTATGGTGCCACCTATGGGAAATCTATGGCAAATGCATAGAGCAATCCAGAGTAAGTGCCTCTTACGTCTTCCCGTAGTTACTCTGGATTGTGGGGTAAATTTTGCTGGGAAAGGTGTGCATTATATTACAGTAAATACGGTAGCAGTGAATTAAATTCAAATAAATACACTAGCAGCTACTGTTTTTAACTGAATCTAATGTGCCTCCTGATATTTGGCTGCAATCCTACCCACACTTTCCTGGGAGTAAGACCTACTGAACACAATGGGACTTACTTTTTGAGTAGTCATGCTTAGGATTGCACTTGGCTGGAAAACTTGTGCATTATATTCTTGTAAATATGGTAGCATTTGAGTAAGCTTTTAAGTAAATATGGTTGATTCAAGTAAACTATATACCTGACTCTAATGCAGACCCTGATTTTGTAGTTGTGTGTGCGTGTGTGTGGGCACAATCCAGAGTAACTACGGGAGCACGTAAGAGACATTAGGTGCACCCATAGTTACTGCACCACCTAGTGAAAACCTATGGGAAATTCATATTGCAATCCAGCGTTTCTCTGGATTTCACCCTAAGTATGTGTGTGAGTATATATGTGTGTGTGTGTGTGTGTGTGAGTATATATATGTGTATGTGTGAGAGAGAGTGTATATATATATGCGTGTGTGTGTGTATATATATATACACACACACACACACACATATATATCTCTTCTATATATATAAAAGAGAAAAGTCACTCACTGACTCACTAACTGACTCACTCACTCACTGACTGACTCATCACCGCCCTGCCAAAACCGCTGGGCCTAGAAGCGTGAAATTTGGGGTGGGTGTACCTTCCGTGAGGGAGGGGTGCACTAAGAACCGGTTTTCGGAAATTCCGACCGGAAGGGGGTGAAAAGGGGCGCAACGCGTTTTCCTCCCTATACTTTGCATTGGAGAATTGATGACTCAGCAACATTCCACCCCAACTGCTGGGCCTAGAAGCACATGGGAAGTTGCGCATGGGAGAAAGTTGCGCATGGAAGGAAGTTGCGCATGAGGGGACATTGTGCATGGGGAAAGTTGCACATGTGGAAAGTTGCGCATGGAAGGAAGTTGCGCATGAGGGGAAGTTTCACATGGGAGGAAGTTACGCATGGGGGAAAGTTGCGCATGGGGAAAGGTTGCGCATGAGGGGAAGTTGCACATGGGGAAAGTTGCACATGGAGGGAAGTTGCGCATGGAGGGAAGTTGCGCATGGAGGGAAGTTGCACATGGGGGAAGTTGCGCATGGGGGTTGATGCACATGGGGGAAGTTGCACATGGGGAGAATTTGCACATGGGGTTGATGCGCATGGGGTGTTGATGCGCATGGGGGTTGATGCGCATGGGGAAAGTTGCGCATGGGGGGTTGATGCACATGGGGAAGTTGCATATGGGGAAGTTTCACATGGAGGAAATTGCACATGGTGGGGTTGATGCGCATGGGGGTTGATGCACATGGGGAATGATGCGCATGGGAGAAAGTAGCGCATGGGAGAAGTTGAGCTTGGGGTTTGATGCACATGGGGGTTGATGCGCATGAGGGTAAGTTGTGCATGGGGTATTGATGCGCATGGGGGAAAGTTGCGCATGGGGGGTTGATGCGCATGGGGGGTTGATGCGCATGGGGGGTTGATGTGCATTGGGGAAGTTGCACATGGAGAAGTTGAGCATGGGGGGTTGATGCATATGGGGGGAATGGCATACGGGGGAATTTTACTCCCGCAACGCGGGTATGCTTTTTGGTAGTATATATATATAACTACAAAATCAGGGTCCGCATTAGAGTATGGTATATAGTTTACTTGAAATTACTTGAATATGTATATGTGTGTGTGTGTGTGTGTGTGTGTGTGTGTGTGTGTGTGTGTGTGTACATATATATGGTTGTTTTAGATATGAATGTTTATGAGAGAGGAAGAGGAAAGAAAAAGGTGTCTTTCATCTTATGGCGCTTTGTTGAACCGTGTGACTTATGTTGATGATATTATTATTAACAGCCATGTGCGGTTGGCTTCCTTGATTGCTTTCCGTGAGTTCCCGGGGACTCATCCGCCGGGTGGCACAAACTGGCATAGTCTGCCCAAGATTTGAGTCGGGCTGCTGAATGACACGGGTTGGCAAGCTAGGAGTGTGCAGGGATTGACTGCAGCATCAATTGTGGGACACACGGACACACATGGACATAAACGTACTATATCCAGTGCAACCTCCTGGGTATATATATATAACGTATATATAACGTACTAGAACATATATACTAGCGTATATATATACTTTTTATATATATACTAAGGTTTATATATATATATATACACACACACACACACACACACACACACACACGTATATACTAACGTTATATATACTAACGTATATATATATATATATATATATATATATATATATATATATATATATATATATATATATATATATATATATATATATATATATATATACTAACGTAACTTTTTGACCTTTTAACCCAAAATATATTTAGATATGCCAACGTTACCCCCTTGATTTGAAAGGAAGGAAATCATATATTATTGATATAGTGCACTGTGTCAGGTCCTAGTACACTAGAGTACTGTAACACACACAGCCAGGCATTCATATAGAATCTATTTATAGATTCTATATGAAAATGAAATTCCTAGGGTAATGGATGGTCGCACTGCCAAGACACAGCTGGGCATCCATATAGATTCATATGCATGCCCGGCTGTGTCTCAGCAGCGTGACTGTCCATTACCCCCAGGAATTTCATTTTTCCCCATTTGGGGTAATTTACCCCATTCCCTGACCACTGCTCTAAACTTTCAGTTCCTCTATGGAAAGTGATTTATGATGGATGTCAAACATAAGAACTTGGGGGGGGGGCGGTTGGATGTAGCCCCCAGAAGTAATTCCAGCCCCGTTATTCCAGTAATTCCAGAAGTAATTCCAGCCCCATTATAATTGGGCTCTCCAAACTGGGTGGGTGGGTGTCATCCTATATCTTGGGTGTCCTCTCATTTACAGCTAATAAGGGTGCAATCCTTACCCGTTTAGGCCAGTGCAACCCATTCATCTCCCTGTTCCTATAGTAGTGTGGGGAGGCCGTCACATATCTGTGCATCTTCCTAACCCCCAGGAGTGGCGCAGAAATGTTTTATGGCACTGTCTCCCTTATGCTTATCAGAGCTTTTGAGATAGTATAGGGAAGTGTTGGCGGATGGTAGGCTGCCCCATAGCCATGTCCAGTGGCATAGCTGGGGGGGAGCAAAGCACTAAATTTCACAGGGAGCGTCAGTGTCGGGGCTTTTCCAGAAAGCCGGAATCTGCCGGTCCAAGCCAGACTGTCCGGTCCAATAGGCCACTGTCCGGCCTTCTTGGGGAGGGGCTGGGAGGGTGGTGGGGGCACTTGGAGAGACTTACAGGCAGCCGCAGCACTGCGGGCAAAGTCTTGCCGGCTGCGTCTGCCATTTTAAACTGAATGCGTGCGCATATCGCGCATGCATGCCGGAAGCAACGGTTCCGATCCCTCCCTGCGGTGTCTGGTGGCCCTGCGCATCTCCTCCTGATGACCTGGGCCACTCTCTCTCTCTCTTGTGAGGTCATGCCAGGTCTTGCCAGGAGGTCATGCCAGGTCTTGCCAGCACAGCCAGATGCCACAGGGAGGGATTGGAAGCGTTGCTTCTGGCGCACATGCGCGATATGCGCACGGATTCAGTTTAAAATGGCAGCCGCAGCCACAGCTGGCAAGACTTTGCCCGGCAGTGCTGTGGCTGCCTGTATGTCTCTCCAAGTGCCCCCACCACCCTCCAACAACTACCTGCCCGGCAGCAGCCCAGGTAAGAAAATAATGTTTACTCAGAAGTAAGCCCATTGAGTCCATGGGCTTACTTCTGAGTATGAGGTGACCATATGCTGGTACCCAAAAAAGGAGGACAGGTTCCTCCCCCCAATTTTAAGTCCGGATTTTGTCCTACTTTTTGGGTGCCGGCATATGGTCACCATGCTCAATATGGCATGCAAGCGGCTAATCTCCGTCCCTTTGGCGCTGGGCGCTGGGCTGCCTGGAATGGCTCCATAAAGAAGCGTGGATGGGCCGCTTGCACGTCACGATAAGGCTCCCTGCAAAATGTAGTGCTTTGCCCCCCTCTAGCTACACCACTGGCCATGTCCCACATAGCCATACCCCGCTAAGATAACAGCAACGCATATTGTCGTGTCATGGATAAGAGCCCTGTGGCAAGGAGTTCCACAGCCTCGTAATCACACCCTAGAACTCTACTTAGAAGTCAATCCCGTTGAGCTCAGTGGGGTTGGATTCTGGGTAAATACTTTGGAAGGTCAGTACTTCGAATTTTGGAAGGTAGTGGAGGATAGGGTGGCCTGGCGTGCTGCAATCCATGGGTCCACGTAGAGTCGGACAGCAATCAGTACATGTAGGATTGCAACCTGAAAGAACAGACACCCATCTGCAGGGGGGCCCCCATCCAGTAATCCGGCCAGGTTGCGCTCCCCCAGAGTGACCATATTCCATAACCAAAAAAAGAGGACAAAACACTCCTAAGATGTAGGACATCCAAGAAAAATGTAGGACGTGACCAACTAAAAGCAAAAAACAATCATATGTATTGCTTTCAGGTGCTTAATTTGAAAACTATATTGATTGCTGGCTACAATCCAGAGTAACTATGGGACCTTTTACACCAATGTAGTTACGGTGCCACGTATGGGAAATCTATGGGACATGCGTAGAGCAATCCAGAGTAAGTGCCTCTTAAGTCTTCCCATGGTTACTCTGGATTGTAGGGACCGTCCAGTAGATGCTTTGAATAATCAAGGGCCTCTATAAACAGAATGAAACCCCTTTATGGCTACAATCCAGAGCAACTATGGGACCTTTTACACTGACATAGTTATGGTGCCACCTGTGGGAAACCTATAGGAAATGCATAGAGCAATCCAGAGTAAGTGCCTCTTAATTTTTCCTGTAGTTACTCTGGATTGTAGGGCCTATCCAGTAGATGCTTTGAATAATCAAGGGCCGCTATTAACGGAATGAAACCCCTTTATGGCTACGATTCAGAGTAACTGCGGGATCTTTTACACCAACGAAGTTACGGTGCCACCTATGGGAAACCTATGGGAAATGCATAGAGCAATCCAGAGTAAGTGCTTCTTAAGTTTTCCTGTAGTTACTCTGGATTGTAGGGAATCTCTGGATTCCCTATGGGAAATGCATAGAGCAATCCAGAGTAAGTGCCTCTTAAGTTTTCCTGTAGTTACTCTGGATTGTAGGGAACAGCCACTCTTATGATTCTGGGAAGCCTTCAACCAGGGCTGGATCGTGGCCGCCCACATGCTCGCCTTCGGGAACTGTAACAAGGCTGCACCGCAACGGTGGCCTCCCTGCAATCGATGCCATATGGACGGGAGACAGACGGTGTGGGTGCAACAGTTGTTTAACAGCCGAGTGCATGCGGAGGCCCTTGAGATTTCACAAGGCATTGCCCAAGTGCTTTCAAGCTTCTCTCCGTGGCCTTGAAAGCGAGATAATTATTTTTCTTTTCCCCCCATAAGTCAGGTTTTCATGATTCTGTGTTCTGGATGTTCAACCCAGTGGCATAGCTAGAGGGGGTTGGAGCTGTCGGTCTCGGAGGTAGCTTTACCGTGGCGCACAAGGCAGGGTGACCCGATGCCCAGACCTCAAAAGAAGGACAAGGTCTTGGATTCCTGGCCTTTCCGATGGACAATGGCACATTTGCCTACTCATGAGTAAAGCCACAATATTGGGCACTTTCACTTTCCCATAGAGCTCAATGCATATTTTTGATTTTTTAGTTTTAAGGCCGTAACTTTTGAAAGGAAGGAGATATTTCAAAACCTATTTTTGCATTGGATTCTGCTCTTCAATACGAATCCAACGACATATGACATGATGGGGTACTGCACACCGCTGAAAGTGAAGCCAAAATGGAGGACAGTGAAGCCCTTTTGGAGGACACCTGGACAGGAAACTAAAAAAGAGGACCAATCCGGAAATTTCCGGTCATATGGTCACCCTGATACAAGGGGTCCCTTGCCTTCGGAGCCATATGGCTAATGCTTTGCATGCTGCAGTGAGACTCCCACAACAACTGGTTGCTCTGCCCCCCTCTAGCTATGCCACTGGTTCCGTCCTCCTTCTGTGCAAAAGTTTTTTTAAAAAAATAATTAAAATTTAAAAAGATATTTAAAAAAGTTTTTTAAAATTAAAAATTCCCCATTTTAATTGAGGAAAAATTGAAAATATTGAAAATATTATTAGAAAATAAATGATGTGCATTAAGGGTGGGCATTGAGGATGCGGCAAAGATCAGAAGTCCGCAGCATTCCCGGCAGAATGTCGCACCTCTTTAAACCCCCTCTTGTTGTTCTTTTGAGTAACAAAAAGAATAATAATAAAATAATATAATAATATTAATAATTATATTATTATTATATTAATATTATATAAGAATAGTATTCCTAAATAACATGTAATTTGGCCTCAAGGTACTGCCTTTCGTCGGTTTCTCTTCCACGCCCTTGGCTGGGTTGTGCAATTCAGTGTTTTCGGAGAAGGTTCTCTGCACATGCTCAGAGGAGTTGTCTACGGTATGCAGATCGGAGCCCACTGAAGGCCATGTAAAGCCATGCACTCTGTGCATGCTTAGAAGCCCTTTTTTATACATTCCAGGTGTGTACTTGAGGTAGCGGAGTTGCAAAGGGGGGAAGGGGGCAACCACTCGACTGATTCGTGGACTTCCATAACAATAATAATAATAATAATAATAATAATAATAATAATAATAATAATAATAATAATCATAAATAGTCCTAGACACTTGGGAAGGGTCCGACTGGTGATGTGAATGAAACCAGCATGAAGTTGTTTGATGTGTATTTCTGTTTGATTTTCAATATAATAATAATAATAATAATAATAATAATAATAATAATAATAATAATAATAATAATAATAATAATATGGTTGTTCGGAACTTCAGCCACCACCAGCAACGTGTGATCTTGCCTGAGATTTACCCAGCCTGTAATTAATCTGTGGAACTCAATGCCACAGGATGTAGTGATGGCACCTGGTTCGATGTCCAACTGGACATATTAGACCGATTGATGGAGGAAACTCCTTGCCACTGGAAGATACAAGAAGCTGGACTAGACCAGATCCGGCAAAGGGGGCTCCACTGATGTTTTTGTGTTAGGCATGAAGTGCGGCTCAGGGGAAGTGGGGTGTCCTTTTGGTGTTTCCCCCCTAATTCTGTGGTTCTGCTTCTCCAGTAGGGTCCCTACTGTACTCGGAAGGGGGGGCAGGGAGAGGAGCCAGTGAGGTGCACCAGACATCAAAAGGTCAGTGTTGCAACCTTCCCCCTTCTTTCTGTCCCCCCCCCCCAAGTCGTGTGACCCACATCGTTGAAAGGTCCACTTCAGATTTAGGAGATGAAATGATGTCCAGTGGTACTTTATAGTACATTCCCTAATTGGTTGGGAATATTTATGCACATGGGAGGCTGATGCGCATGGGGGATGATGTGCATGGGGGGGTGATGCACATGGGGATTGATGTGCATGGGGGTTGTTTGCATGGGGGTTTTGCACACACAGGTGAATGTGCATGGTGGAAGGATGCACATGGGAGGCAGATGTGTATGGGGGTTGATACACATGGGGGATGCACATGGGGGATGATGTATGTGGGGTTGATGCACATGGGGATGATGTGCATGGGGCAGAGGAACATGGGGATGCACATGGGAGGATGATGTGCATAGGGGGATGATGCACATGGGATGATGCGCATGGAGTGGAGGAACATGGGGGATGTTGCGCATGGGCGGCTGATGTGCAAGGGGGGCTGATGCACATGGGGATTGATGCGCATGGGGGTTGTTGTGCATGGGGGTGTTGCGCATGCAGGTGGGTGCACATGGAGGAATGATGTGCGTGGCGGACTGATGCACATGGGAGGTGGATGTGTATGGGTGGATGATGCGTGTGGGGTTGATGTGCGGGGGGATGATGCACGTGGGGTGGAGGAACATGGGGATGCATCCCTGGGAGGGATGATGTTCATAGGGGGATGATGCGCATGGGGATGATGTGCATGGGGATGATGCGCATGGAGTGGAGGAACATGGGGGATGTTGTGCATGGCGGTTGAAGCGCATGGCGGTTGATGCACATGGGGGATGATGCTCATGGGGTGTTGATGCTCATGGGGGATGTTGCTCATGGGGCGTTGATGCTCATGGGGGAGTGATGTGCAGGGCGGTTAATGCATGGCAGTTGATGCACATGGGGGATGATGCTCATGGGGGGATGTTGCTCATGGGGCGTTGATGCTCATGGGGGAATGATGTGCGGGGCGGTTAATGCACATAGGAGAACTGATGCGCATGGGGGACTGATGCACATGGGAGGTGGATGTGCATGGGGGTTGATGCGCAGTGGGGGATGGCATACGGGGGAATTTTACTCCTGCAACGCGGGCACGTTTTCACTAGTACAGTATATATTCTATACTCTATATAGTGTGTGTCAGGGTGTTGTCTGATAATGAGGTGTCCTGCACTAATGCAACTTCCTACTTCAAGGTTTTCAAGGGGTTGGACTAGATGACCTCTAAGGGTCCTTCCAACTCGCACATTCTAGAAATTCTAATTCTAGGAATGTGTGTGTGTGTTTGAGAGAGAGAGAGAGAGAGAGAGAGAGAGAGAGAGAGAGAGAGAGAGAGAGAGTAGATCCACTTGGACAATATCAGAACGACCCGCGTGTGTATTCGGCAACCTTGCCTCTCCCAACCGCCCCAGGCTTCCCGGCGGCTCCCGCTACCCTCTGGGTGCCCGCCACATCAGCACGGCCCACCCCGCACCAGCCGCGGAAAGCGTGAAAAATACCAGGCTTAATATTTAATTACAACGCGCGCAATTAATCTGCTTGGTCCGGGGAGGGAGGGGGGAAGGCTCCCGGGGATCGTTAACATTAATGATGCATTCAATACAAATAAGATGCCGTTAATACACAAAAGGCTGTGATTGATTTTAATCAGGGCATGTTGGAAAAGGAGCACCGTAAAGGGCAGCTTGTGTTTGGGCCATGGGGGGGGGGGGCAAACGGGGAGGTGGGTTGGCACATTGTGGGGCATCGTTGGACATATAGATTAATGAGGCTCCATCCAAGTCGGGCTGGACAGACAGCCCAGCTAAGCCGTGTCCCGTATGCCATTTCTGTTCCGGTTCTACATGTCGGTGCATGTAGTCCGGATGTACATGTCCGGATGTACACGTCGGTGTCCCGATCCTATATAAAAGCAATCTTTTTCATCCCATGGCGCACTGACAAGGCACGGATCAATGCACACCATCAGTGTTTTGAGGATCGACAAGGCACACCATGCTACCGCTAGGGGGTTCACATACCCCAATGGCCCTATTAATATGGTATTTACTTGAATCTAATGTGCCACCAAATCTAATGCACATCCTTACTATTAAAGGCTTGAGATTTTTAAAAATCTTTACTGGCGATTGTAATGCTCAGCTGTAAAGTAGGTATGGAATCTATAAGTATAACATTGAAAAGTCACTGACTGGGGTTGGACTAGATGACCTTACTAGGTCCCTTCCAACTCTATGACTCTATCACTACAATCCAGAGTAACTACAGGAGCACATAAGAGACATTACATGCACCCATAGTTACTGCACAATATGGGAAATTCATATTGCAATGCAGAGTAAGTTGTTCGTACACCAGAGCAAGGACTCCCCATAATTACTCTGGATTGCGCCCTATGACTCTGTGACTGATTCACTGACACACTGACTTATTGACACCCAGCTTTTCATTCATGGCCCTTTAGTGACACTTTTATTTATGGACTTTTCATTTATGGCACGTATGTGACACCCCAGGACAGCGCAGGATCTATGCCACGACTTGTGCCAAACCTAACAGGGATTGTAGGATTGTAGCCTCATTTGACATGGGAAAGAGAGGGAGGAATATTTGCGTAAGTAAGGCTGGAATCCTAAAGACACTTTCCTGGGAGTAAGACCCATTGAACACAATGGGACTTACTTTTGAGTAGACATGGTTAGGTTTGTGTGCTTGGGGTGCAGTCCTAGGGTGAAATCCAGAGTAACTACGGGAAGTCTTTGCTCTGGAGTAAGAACAAGTTACTCTGGATTGCAATATGAATTTCCCATAGGTTTTCACTAGGTGGTACAGTAACTACAGGTGCATGTAATGTCTCTTACATGCTCCCGTAGTTACTCTGGATTGTGCCCATAACCACACTTTCCTGGGAGTAAATACTATTGCACACAATGAGACTTTTGAGTGAACATGCTCAGGATTGCACTGAAAGCGGAGTTATTTTAAGGGCAAAATCCAGAGTAACTACAGGGAGTCCTTGCTCCGGTGTAAGAACAACTTACTCTGGATTGCAATATGAATTTCCCATAGGTTTTCACTAGGTGGTGCAGTAACTACGGGTGCATGTAAAGTCTCTTACATGCTCCCGTAGTCACTCTGGATTTGGGGGTATGTCAGAGAACAAAACATACCCTACAATCCAGAGTAACTACGGGAGCACGTAAGAGACATTTACGTCAATGTAGTTACGGCACCACCTACGGGAAATTCATATTGGAATCCAGAGTAAATTGTTCTTATGTCAGAGCATATTCTGGTAGTTACTCTGGATTGTGCCCATAGTGTACATGTTAATGCTACAGAATCAGTGCGCCACAGTATGTTCCGACTTGCCACAATGGCAGACAAGGTGGCGTCTGATAAAATATTACGAACGAGGTAATCTATGCATGATAACAACGCAATGGAAAACCAAGAAGGCGCCGCAATTTGGCAACCCGGTTCAGCAGCTGTCGCGGCGAGACCCCCAACGCCGTTCAGGCCGCAAGCCCCACTGGTCCTGCGTGTGGTCTGGACAAGGCATCTGAAAATGGAAATCGAAAGGGCAGGCGGGCTGGCAGTCGCAGGCGCGGTCGGCTGCTGCGCCTATTGGAGATCGAAAGCGCGTCTCGATAGAAATGTCTGTCTGTCCGTCCCCCCAATAGTAAGGCAGGGACAAGCAGTGGGCAGTTTCTCCAGGAAGGGGGTCCAGAGATCCACATACGGGATCAAGACTAAACCTGCAATCCTAAAGACACTTTCCTGGTTAAGACTCATCGAACACAATGGGGCTTACTTTTGAGTAGACGTGGTTAGGATTGTGCTCTAAGGGTGCAATCCTAAAGACACTTTCCTGGTTAAGACCCACCGAACACAATGGGGCTTACTTTTGAGTAGACGTGGTTAGGATTGTGCTCTAAGGGTGCAATCCTAAAGACGCTTTCCTGGGAATAAGACCCATCGAACACAATGGTGCTTACTTGTGAATAGACATGGTTAGGCTTGTGCTCCAAAGCTGCAATCCTTAAGACACTTTCCTGGGTAAGACCCATTGAACGCATATGGGCTTACTTTTGAGTAGACAGGGTCAGGATTGTCCTCCAAGGCTGCAATCCTAAAGACACTTTCCTGGGAGTAAGATGCACTGAACACTATGGGGCTTACTTTTGAGTAGATATGGTTAGGATTGTGCTCTAAGGCTGCAATCCTAAAGACACTTTCCTGGGAGTAAGACCCATCAAACACAATGGGGCTTACTTTTGATTAGACGTGGTTAGGATTGTGCTCTAAGGCTGCAATCCTAAAGACACTTTCCTGCAATCCTAAAGACACTTTCCTGTGAGTAAAGATATGCAAACTGGCTTATGTGTTCCTAGGATCTCATGAACACAATGGGGCTTACTTTTGAGTAGACATGGTTAGGATTGTGCTCTAAGGCTACAATCCTAAAGACACTTTCCTGGGAGTAAGATCCATTGAACACCATGGGGCTTACTTTTGAGAAGACAGGGTCAGGATCGTGCCCCCAAATGCGCACTTTCATGTCGGGCAACCGCAAGGTCTGGAAACTTATTTCCCTTTAATCCACATGTTTATCCTAGAGATGCAGGATCCTCGTACCAATTTCTTTCAACACTCCTCTTGCCAACGCGGGGTTTGGCCGAACTCCAGTAGGAGAGAATCCTTGAGCTTTCCACCTTCCGCCCACCCAAAGAGAAGGGCTTGCGATGTTTGCGATGCCAACTCCAGTTTGGCGTTGTGACGTTTTGTTTACTGGGAAAGGTACGCCGAGGGGTCCAAAGCGTAACGGGATTCCCGAAGCATTGGCGATGAAGCTGATAAAATCAATAAAATATAAAAATCAAATCGGGACTGGGATGATTGCACGTCAATTTTGACTTTCATCCCTCGTACCGACCTGTCTTTCAACCACCCCCCCTTTTGCAACCGCTTTGCAACACAAGGACATGCGCAGGCCTGGATCTGGTTGCTATGCCGACCATGCGCTGGGATGCTGCCATGCTGGGTCTCTGGGGAAGGGGAATAGGATTAATTGTCCCAAAGCCGCGAGTTGATGAGCTCATGACGAGAGCCGGCGGTGCGCGGAAGGCGCTGCTGTGGCAGCGTGCATTGGTGAGTGCCTTGCACCAGTGAGTGAACACTGGTGTGTGGCTAGGAGGGGTCTCCCCTTGAAACGCGTGCATGAGTGTAGGGTTGCCGTAATTCGCTTGTGGCAGGGTGACCAGATGCTAGAAGTCAAAATGTAGGACGTCCTACATTTTAAAAATTGCCCCCTGGGGGGTCTTACATTGACCCCTGGGGGTCTTCCATTGTCTTGGCAGGTCAGGAGGCCGCTGGTGCTTGTGGCTGCCTGGCTCGCCGCAGGTCCGTAGCGGCCGCCATTTTTAAAAGTTCATGCGTTCATGCGCTGCATGCGTGTGCACATCCTCTCTCTCTCTCTGTATCGGAAGCCAAGCTTCCAATTGGACAGTCCAGTGCAATATGCGAATTCCGGTACTGTCCGTCCAATTCCGGCTTTCTGGGAGCCCTGGGTTATGGACCTCCAAGCTCTGGACACAATCCTGTCCTGATTTTCTATGGCAGCCTTATATGGCTGTACATGGTAATGCTATGGGCGTGCATCATTGAGGTTGAATCAGAGGTGGGCCTGGCCTGGCCCAACAACTGGTTCCCCAGAAGTGGGCATGGCCAGGCTGGGCTCAAGGGGCGGAGCTGGGCTCCGGGGGCGGGGAGGGTTAGGGGCAGGGCCAGGAGGGTCAGGGGAAGGGCCAGGGAGGGCACACCACCCACCCCAGCACGCTGCGGGTGTGGGTGGGCAGGGCGAGGAGTGGGGCGAGGGGCGGGCCCCAACCCTGGCGCACTGCGCATGTGCCAAGGTTGGCGCAGGCGCAGTCGCGTCCTGAAGCTGGTCGAAGGATAGTTGATGTCCCCAACCAGCCCCACCACCTGATGCAACCATCTCAATCGGCCTTATGTATGGGCCGGCACCATCCCACTGTCATAGTTGTCTCTCTGGATCTTGACACTATTAGTTGTATTCTTATCCCTCCACCAAAGGATTATATAACCAGCAACGGAATCCTTACTTGCGCTGGAACATACATCCACTTTAAGTTTGGGGCTGTTTCTGTGAAACTATCCCCCTTACCTTGGGTAACGCAGCACCAGACACAATGGGTCTACTCTGAACTGCACCACCTGAAATTCTGTCTGGATGTATGAGTGAGTGAATCTGTCCGTCTATCTGCAGTATTTACTTCTCGGATCTTCTAACTGGGGTCTCCGCATCTATATGTCGGAGATATTTATGGTTTGTATTAGTGGGTGTTATGGTGTGTGTGTGTGTGTGTGTAAACTTGGAGAGTAGGAGCAATTGCCGAAGCCGGCGGTGAAGCCCTCCTTGCCAGTCTACCTCCTGGGGCATATATCCTAGTTGGCCTCACCAACGGACCGGCCTTTAATGCATGCCCACATATTGCAGTTGCAGCCATGATACTTATACATTGAATGGGCGCAATCGTAACACATGTTGCCTGGCATAACTCACCCAGTCCCTGTGCCCATGATGGTGTGGGGAGGCTGGCGGATGCTTGTGCACTGGCATAACCCCCCTAGGAGTGGCGCCCAAGTGTCTTATGGCACTTTTGTGACACCCCCCAGGCCAGCATAGGATTTGTGTCAGATCTCATGCTGCTCTAACAGGGGGCCACAGATCACAATCCTAACTATGGGCACAAATCAGAGTAACTACAGGGAGTCCTTGCTCCGGTGTAAGAACAATTTACTCTGGATTGCAATATAGATTTCCCATAGGTTTTCACTAGGTGGTGCCGTAACTACGGGTGCACGTAATATCTCTTACATGCTCCCATAATTACTCTGGATTGTAGGGTACGTCTACCCAAAAGTAAGCCCCATTGTGTTCAGTGGGTCTTACTCCCAGGAAAGTGTCTTTAGCCTTACAGCCTTCATGAAGTCTTTCTGGTAGCAATGCATTGCTAGTCACACCGGCATAAGATATCACACTCACAAGCATGGACGAACGATTCATAGGTATGCATTAACTGGCCTTTTACACGCATGCACACGCACACGCACGCACACGCACACAATGCATAGTTTGTGCTGTTGTTGTATGGGGGATTTTTGCAAAACTGTTTCTCCGTATGTGTCGGATTCTTGGAAATCCCATTCCTCCACCACCTTCCCCATCCAGTTATGGGGTGACCCAAGGTCTCCCCCTTCCATTGCCATCCAACAGGGTCCTTGTCCCGGGTGGAAAATGTGGTTTTGTATCATCCCTGACTTTACCACCAAACAATTTTTTTTTTTGCCTTGCAGAGATTTAGGAAGTTTCAAAGGGTTATTTTTAAAGGGCTGCTTTTAAGAGGAAAGCAAGCTTTTAAAAATGAATGAGGCCTTATGGGAACCCTGGAAGCTTAGGGGGGGGAAAGCCTCGGGGCTGCCTTAAGCAGATGCTGGTCTGGGGATCTTGAGAGGCTGCGGAGAGCACGGCGAGAAAGGGGAGCAAAAGCCCCGCAGAAGGTGGGTGCAAGAAGGTAGAGTGATTCCTTCTCCGTCGTATACCACCCCTTCGGAGCACCTTGTCCCCATTTATTCCTCCCTGCTCCCCGCCGCCCTTCCCCTCAAGCCTTGGCAAGAGCTGCAAATCCCAACAAATCAGTTTGGAAGTGGAAGCAATTATGCAAATGGATGCAAAACACCTCGACTGGCATGACTCGGAGCTCCGAGCTTGGCTCTCCTCGGTGATGTAATTGAGTTTTCCTTTGCAAGCCCTTGGGATCGTGTCCGATTCTTGGAACCGTGTCCCCGTGCCATCCCATATATCCACCCGGACATGTACATGTACATAGAGGTACCTCCACTATGCACCTTCCTAGCGGTACCCTTTGGACGACGACCCTTGAAGAAGAGTTCAAAGCTTGTGGCATCTGCCTGGCTGTTGAATTTTTTCAGCACAATCCTATGCATATCTATATCTATATCTATATCTATATCTATATCTATATCTATATCTATATGTAAGGTTGCCATATGTTCCGAAAAACAGGGACTATCCCAATTTTGGGGGATTGTGTTCACATACTGGCAAATGGAACAGAGGATCCTGCCCCAATTTTGTGGAATATAATTATGGCACCCCTATCTATATCTTCAGCTACTCGGCAGTAAATTCCATTAGGTTCAAAGGAGTTAACTCCTAGGAAAGTGTGTATAGGATTGCAGTCTTTGGGTTCTTCCCACACCTGCCTTGGAAAGTGTGTAGTGGTTGTCGAGTTGGACTGAGACCTGGACTATCCCCCTTACCTTGGGTAACGCAGCACCGGACACAATGGGTCTACTCTGAACTGCACCACCTGAAATTCTGTCTGGATGTATAGTTGGAAGGTCAGGGTTCAAATTCACTCTTAGTAGGGTTGCCATATGTCCCCCCCAAAACAAGGACAGTCCCGATTTTGGGGGATTGTGTTCACATAGTGGCAAGTGTGACATCCCCTACAATCCAGGGTAACTACGTGAAGACATAAGAGGCACTTACTCTGGATTGATCTATGCATTTCCCATAGGTTTCCCATAGGTGGCACTGTACCTACATCGATGTAAAAGGTCCTGTAGTTACTCTCGATTGTAGCCTTAGATATGTTTTCTTCACAAAGAGGGGGCTTACCCTACAATCCAGAGTAACTACTGAAAGATGTAAGTGGTACTTACTCTGGATTGCTCTAAGCATTTCCTATAGGTTTCCCATAGGTGGCACCGTAACTACGTCAGTGTAAAAGGTCCTGTAGTTACTCTGGATTGTAGCCATCGGGTCCCATCCCGATATATGGAAGAGAATTACGGCAACCCTACACCTTGGTGTAGGCAACCAAGCTCCCTTGGTGACCTTGGGCCAGTCGCTTACTCTCAGCTTCTCCTACCTCACAGGGTTGTTGTGAGGACAAAAAGGACTTTAAAAAACTGTAAGCTTTATGCTGCTTTGCATAGGAAATGGTAAAGGTGTCGCAGGTTATGCTGCTAGTCGTGACCGATTGTAGGGTGCAGTGCTCAGCCCTGTTTCTAGAGCCATAGAGCCAGTGTTGTCGGACGTGGCCTGTGTGTGCATGGGAAAGGCAGGGTATACATACATACATACATACATACATACATACATACATATCCAGAGTAACTACGGGAGCACTTAAGAGACATTACGTGTACCCGTAGTTACTGCACTACCTTGTGAAACCTATGGGAAATTCACATTGCAATCCAGAGCAAATTGTTCTTACAGCAGAGCAAGGACTCCCCATAGTTACTCTGGATTGCGCCGATACATACATACTTTGTGCACTCTACAAAGTAACCATCAGGGCTATTCTATCTTGGGCATCAGATTACGAGCACATATCTACTCAGAAGTAAGCCCCATTGTGTTCAACGGGCCTTACTCCTAGGAAAGTGTCTTTAGGATTTATTTAGGATTTAGTTTATTTTAAGGCATTTGTGCTTTACAATGTACTTTACAGTGCTGTACGATGTTCAACTTAACGTCGGGGTTTCCTGAAATGTAGATCCCAGAAGGTAGTTCTGGGGGTGGAAGGGGTCATCAAACATGCAATGACCCCAGTGGTCATCTGGTTCTCCTCTGTGGTCATCAAACATGCAGTGACCCCAGTAAATATCTGGGTATCCAATGTCGATCCCACCTCTTCCGGAGACCCAATCCACCCACAACCCGTTCTACCTGTCCAGTACAAACCCTGTGAGGTGGCAACCTGGGTAGGTCCAACCTTAGGAGAAGAGGGTGGGAAGGATTATATTTTAAATATATTATAAATATAATACCATAAATAAATAAACTGTATTTACTCAAATCTAACGCTCACCTTTTCCAGCCGAATTCAGACTCCAAAATCAGGGTGCGCATTAGATTTGATGGTTTTTAGGACTGAGTAATTACAGTATTTAGCGTTATATATAGGGTGCTAAATCTATAGTATTTAGCTATATAGTATATAGGGTGTGCATTATATTCGATGACGTATTGTATTCGGGCCAATGCGGTATTTATATTTTAAATAACTCAGTAGTATTATAAATTATATATATATATATATATATATATATATATATATATATATATATATATATATATATATATATATATATATGTATGTATGTATATATATATATATGTATATCGTATATCGTATATCGTATATTATATATAGTATTATAAATAACTCAGTGTTATGGGATGCAAACCCCAAATGAAACTTTGCGATCAAATGGGCGAAACTTTGGGATTGAACGCAATCCCCCCCAAAACTGGGCAGTCCCAGTTTTCAGGGACGTATGGCAACATAGGGAACGTATGTTGCCCTATATTTTTCTGGTACATATGGGAACATTCCTTGTAGATGATGAGACTGAAGGGTGTTAGCCATTCCCCGAAACGTCATCTGGCCTCTGTGAACCCATTCTCTGGCCCCCTCTAGATGAGACTTTGAGACGTGGCGAATCTTGGAAGGTATCCTACTATGGGGTCTCACATCAGCTTTGGCGTTTTGCCGCCTCAGAGCACTGTGCCGCGCCGCCACGCCCCACATCTTATGTGCCCACGCGGCACCGCAGACACAATGACAGAAGTGGGCGTCTTTGCGGAGTCTGACAAGCCGTGATTGACACCTCACCTGTGGACGGGGAGGGAATTATAGGTTTGCCAGGGAAGCGTGAACGAAAGCAGGTGACGGATCAGGGCTGATGGAGTGACGGAGCTTTCCTTTGTGTGGAGGCATCACAACCCACCTGGCGTCCTTTTCAACTTAATTTGGAGCTGGGAAGTGTGCGGTCACCTGGATCGGACCCCCCGGGCATACTAACAAGGCTATCTCCCTATACGGAAAAACCCGGAAAGTACCGGATTGTACCACCATTATGGCATAAAGAAAGTAGCCACCTTCGAGACAACACAGATGGTTTGAGATTAGGGTTGCCATAATTCCCACAAAATTTCACAGGACCCTCTGTCCCATTGCCCGTATGTCCCAGTTGACCTTGCCGAGAAAGGCGGGATATAAGAGAAAAGTCACTGACTGACTGACTCATCAACGCCCAGCCAAAACCGCTGGGCCTAGAAGCATGAAATTTGGGGTGGGTGTTCCTGGGGTAGGTACACATGGGGGGTTGATGCACATGGGGAGATTTTGCACACGGGGGGATGTTGTGCATGGGAGGGTTTGAGCATGGGAGGGTTGATACACAGGGGGTTGGTGCACAGAGGTTGTTGCACATGTGGGGATGTTGTGCATGTGGGGATGTTATGCATGGGGGATGTTGAGCATGGGTGGAATAATGCGCATGGAGGGAATGATGCGCATGGAGGGATGTTGCGCATGGGGGGAATGATGCGCATGGGTGGAATAATGCGCATGGAGGGAATGGCATATGGAGGGATTTTACTCCCGCAACATGGGTACATTTTTGCTTGTGTGTGTGTGTGTGTGTGTGTGTGTGTGTGTAAGGATTCCCTGTTTTGGGTGAGAAACTTGCTATGAGCTTTCCAAATTTGGGGCTCCCCTCTCGACTCACCCTCTTTCCGGAGCCAGGACTGTGACCCCTTTTTCTTCCAAAGCAGAGAACTCTGCAACGGGGTGGGAAAGCAGAGTGCCAGGGGGTGGACAGCACTCTGCGCATGGAAATAGCAGCGCCAGCTTGTGGGGCCTCAAGCGCCGTAGCGGTGATGGAGATTTCACGGAGCTGCGGGGTCCACCACATTGTCTTTGGCCGTTCCAGATGGAAGCAGATCTGTTTGTATCCCCTCCAGCGGCATCGAAAATAGGAATTAATTGCGGGATTTCTGATACAAACTTATCCCCACCACCACCCCGACCTCCCTTTGCGTGCGTCTTTTAGGCCTGCAATTCATGCTTGTTGCCCACATATGTGACCCTCACTATGACTACAATCCAGAGTAACTACAGGAAGACTTAAGAGGCACTTACTCTGGATTGCTGTATGCATTTCCCATTGGTGGCACCGTAACTACCTTGGTGTAAAAGGTCCCATAGATTCTCTGGATTATAGCCTGTCCCTACAACCCAGAGAGCATTACGTGCACCTGTAGTTACTGCACCACCTAGTGAAAACTTATGGGAAAATCATATTGCAATCCAGAGCAAATTGTTCATAGGCTTTCACTAGGTGGTGCAGTAACTACAGGTGCACGTAATGTCTCTTATGTGCTCCCGTAGTTCCTCTGGATTGTACAGTCTGACTCCAAATAGCAGATAGGTGCCTTAGATATGCCGCTAACTGGGGGAAGGCAGTAGAGTAACCCTACAATCCAGAGTAACTACGGGAGCACATAGGAGAGATTATGTGCACCCGTAGTTACTGCACCACCTAGTGAAAACCTATGGGAAATTCATTTTGCAATCCAGAGTAACTTGTTCTTATTCCGGAGCAAGGTCTCCCCATAGTTACTCTGGATTGTACTGTCTGACTCCAAATAGCAGATAGGTGCCTTAGATATGCCGCTAACTGGGGGAAGGCAGTAGAGTAACCCTACAATCCAGAGTAACTACGGGAGCACATAGGAGAGATTATGTGCACCCGTAGTTACTGCACCACCTAGTGAAAACCTATGGGAAATTCATTTTGCAATCCAGAGTAACTTGTTCTTATTCCGGAGCAAGGTCTTCCCGTAGTTACTCTGAATTGTACTGTCTGACTCCAAATAGCAGATAGGTGCCTTAGATATGCCGCTAACTGGGGGGAGGCAGTAGAGTAACCCTACAATCCAGAGTAACTACGGGAGCACATAGGAGAGATTATGTGCACCCGTAGTTACTGCACCACCTAGTGAAAACCTATGGGAAATTCATTTTGCAATCCAGAGTAACTTGTTCTTATTCCGGAGCAAGGTCTCCCCATAGTTACTCTGGATTGTACTGTCTGACTCCAAATAGCAGATAGGTGCCTTAGATATGCCGCTAACTGGGGGAAGGCAGTAGAGTAACCCTACAATCCAGAGTAACTACGGGAGCACATAGGAGAGATTATGTGCACCCGTAGTTACTGCACCACCTAGTGAAAACCTATGGGAAATTCATTTTGCAATCCAGAGTAACTTGTTCTTATTCCGGAGCAAGGTCTTCCCGTAGTTACTCTGAATTGTACTGTCTGACTCCAAATAGCAGATAGGTGCCTTAGATATGCCGCTAACTGGGGGGAGGCAGTAGAGTAACCCTACAATCCAGAGTAACTACGGGAGCACATAGGAGAGATTATGTGCACCTGTAGTTACTGCACCACCTAGTGAAAACCTATGGGAAATTCATTTTGCAATCCAGAGTAACTTGTTCTTATTCCGGAGCAAGGACTCCCCGTAGTTACTCTGGATTGCACCCGTGATAAGGTGATCATTAGGCACGCCATGGATTCTGTGTGTTTTCGGAACTGCGAGGAGGTCCTAGGTGTGGCGGCCTGGGCTCCGATACCGCCCGAGGAAGGTGGAAGCAGGAACGCGGCGCACGCGAGAACTTTTGACTCGTTGGCGTCACCTCGCATTGCTCGTCACAGACTTGGTCGAGACAGCGAAAGTGACAGGATGTGAAAGGGATCTCTCCTGTCCTCTTCTCCGGGGGGACTCTTGGTGGAAACAGCACTTGCAAGCTTATAAATAACCCCTTGCATGGGGTGATTACCCTGGATTCACCTTTCTCCCTATAAGTGTTCGGGGTGGGAGCGACTGGGGGGGGGGAACGTGGCACAGTTGTTGAAGTCTGCGCCATTCACGCAGAAAACACCATGTTCAATCTCTGACAACACCTCTGGATACAGCTAGAAAAGACCCCTATCGCTCCCAACAGAGAGACACTCCCAACAATCCAGAGTAACTACGGGAAGACGTAATCCAATCCAGAGTAACTACGGGAAGATGTAAGAGGCACTTACTCTGGATTGCTCTATGCATTTCCCATAGGTGGCACCATAACTATGTCGGTGTAAAAGGTCCTGTAGTCACTCTGGATTGTAGCCAGAGTAATCTAATCTATAGTAATCTATAGTATTAATCTAATCTAGGGCACAATCCAGAGTAATTATGGGAGCACGTAAGAGGTTTGCACTATTCTTAGGTTTGCACTACATATGTAATAAATTATACATAATGAAAAGAGGTAAATAAATACTGTAGATGATAGAATTTATTGGAACTTTAAGCTCAGAATATATAGGCTGCCGTTCTAAAGATACTTTCCTGGGAGTAAGCCCCATTGTGTTCAATGGGTCTGACTGTTCAGTGGGTCCCCATTTGAACAGAACGGGGTTTACTTTTGAGTAGACATGGTTAGGATAGAGCCATATATCTGTTTTACTGGAGTGTTTGAAGAGCTACCGATTAGCTATTAATTAGCTATTAATATTTTCATCTGCTTTGTAAACCGGTTTGTGAACTTTTTAGTTGAGAAGCGGTACATAAATGTTGCAGACAGACAGACAGACAGACAGACAGACAGACAGATAGATAGATAGATAGATAGATAGATAGATAGATAGATAGATAGATAGATAGATAGATAGATAGATAGATAGATAGATAGATAGGGAAGGAAGGAAGGAGGAAGGAAGGGAGGGAGGGAGGGATAGATAGATAGATAGATAGATAGATAGATAGATAGATAGATAGATAGATAGATAGATAGATAGATAGATAGGAAGGAAGGAAGGAAGGAAGGAAGGAAGGAAGGAAGGAGGAAGGAAGGAAGGAAGGAAGGAATAGATAGATAGGGAAGGAAGGAAGGAAGGAGGAAGGAAGGAAGGAAGGAAGGAAGGAAGGAAGGAAGGAAGGGAGGGATAGATAGATAGATAGATAGATAGATAGATAGATAGATAGATAGATAGATAGATAGATAGATAGATAGATAGATAGATAGATAGATAGGAAGGAATAGACAGATAGGAAGGAATAGACAGATAGGGAAGGAATGAGGAAGGAAGGGATAGATAGATAGATAGATAGATAGATAGATAGATAGATAGATAGATAGATAGATAGATAGATAGATAGATAGATAGATAGATAGATAGATAGATAGATAGGGAAGGAAGGAAGGAAGGAGGAAGGAAGGGATAGATAGATAGATAGATAGATAGATAGATAGATAGATAGATAGATAGATAGATAGATAGATAGATAGATAGATAGGGAAGGAAGGAAGGAGGAAGGAAGGGAGGGATAGATAGATAGATAGATAGATAGATAGATAGATAGATAGATAGATAGATAGATAGATAGATAGATAGATAGATAGGAAGGAAGGAAGGAAGGAATAGATAGATAGGGAAGGAAGGAAGGAGGGAGGGAGGGAGGGAGGGAGGGAGGGAGGGATAGATAGATAGATAGATAGATAGATAGATAGATAGATAGATAGATAGATAGATAGATAGATAGATAGATAGATAGATAGATAGATAGATAGATAGATAGATAGATAGGAAGGAAGGAAGGAAGGAAGGAAGGAAGGAAGGAATAGATAGATAGGGAAGGAAGGAAGGAAGGAGGAAGGAAGGAAGGAAGGAAGGAAGGGAGGGATAGATAGATAGATAGATAGATAGATAGATAGATAGATAGATAGATAGATAGATAGATAGATAGATAGATAGATAGATAGATAGATAGATAGATAGGAAGGAATAGACAGATAGGGAAGGAATGAGGAAGGAAGGGATAGATAGATAGATAGATAGATAGATAGATAGATAGATAGATAGGAAGGAAGGAATAGATAGATAGATAGATAGATAGATAGATAGATAGATAGATAGATAGATAGATAGATAGATAGATAGATAGATAGGGAAGGAAGGAAGGAGGAAGGAAGGGATAGATAGATAGATAGATAGATAGATAGATAGATAGATAGATAGATAGATAGATAGATAGATAGATAGATAGATAGGAAGGAAGGAAGGAATAGATAGATAGATAGATAGATAGGAAGGAAGGAATAGATAGATAGATAGATAGATAGATAGATAGATAGATAGATAGATAGATAGATAGATAGGAAGGAATAGACAGATAGGGAAGGAATGAGGAAGGAAGGGATAGATAGATAGATAGATAGATAGATAGATAGATAGATAGATAGATAGATAGATAGATAGATAGATAGATAGATAGATAGATAGATAGGAAGGAAGGAATAGATAGATAGATAGATAGATAGATAGATAGATAGATAGATAGATAGATAGATAGATAGATAGATAGATAGGGAAGGAAGGAAGGAGGAAGGAAGGGATAGATAGATAGATAGATAGATAGATAGATAGATAGATAGATAGATAGATAGATAGATAGATAGATAGATAGATATGAAAGGGAGGGATAGATATTTACTGTATTTCTATCCTGCTTTTCTCAATAGATAGATTGATACTTCTAAGCATATTTTTATATGTATGCTTACATATATTATAATTCACTATAAGAGTATTTTAAATTTAATCATAAGCAATATAAAGTTTGAATTAAGCACATGAAAGCAATATCTATGAGTGTCAATAGCAATATACATGGGAGTTAATGAGTGTCCTACATGTCCTTGGTGTCCTACATTTTGGGAAGCCTGGTCCTTCTTTTTTCGGTCATAACATATGGTCACCCATAGGATCTGTATCTGGTCCATAGGCTTGACCTCCTGCACGGTACCATCCCAACCTAAAGATTTTAATTGCTGTGAGCTCAAACCCAACTTCTGCTAGATCAGCCTGTGTTGAATCCAGCGCAAGGATCGGGGCTGCTGCACTATCACGGGGAAGGGAACCTTTTCCCTTTCCCCAGGGTAAGGCAAGCGCAGCTCCAATAGGTCTACTCGGATTAGGTGCCGTAAATGGGAGCAGCCAGAAGCGCCTCCGTGCAGCGGTCCGAACCCGTTGAAGTGCCTTATGTAGGGTTGCCTCGTATCCCGAAAATCAGAGACAATCCCAATTTGTGGGGACTGTGTTCACATCCAGGCAAATAGGACAGGGGTCCTGTCCAGGTTTTGTGGAAGAGAAATATGGCAAGGGACTCGTGGTGGGCTATAGGGAGGTTGGGATTGCGCTGTGATGCGCCCAGTTTTCCGGGTGTAAATAATGATGACGATGTACATTATCAAGTCTCTGCGGGATGCCTTTCAGGGGCCGGGAAGCAGGGTATAAACGATGTAATAAATACATAGCGCTCCTCCTTAATAGGGTTGCCATAATTCTTTTCCACACAAGCGGAGCAGGACCCTCTGTCGCATTTACCAGTATGCGAATACAATCCCCCCCCCCAAATGGGATTGTCCGGGTTTTTCCGAATATCTGGCAACACTACATAGTTTCTTCCATGCGCAGCCATTCTAGGAACCAAAGGCTGCAATCCTAAACACACTTTCCTGGGAGTAAGATCCATTGAACACAATGGGGCTTACTTTTGAGTGGATATGGTTAGGATTGTGCTCAAAGTGTGGGGCTGGGGAATATTTCAGATAAAGGGTTTTTGGGGATGGGGAGATAGACATAGAATCCTAGAGTTGGAAGTGACCTAGTCCTTGCAAAGGAGCTGCATCGGCTGCATGTGTTCCAGATGGAGGAAGGATAGGCAGTCGAGGAGGAGGAGGAGGAGGAGGAAGAGGAGGAGGAGGAGGCAGCCTTGCTGGGTGGACTCTTTTGCCGCTGCAGGCACCGAGGAGGGAAAGCAACACAGCAAATTTGTTCCGTTTAAAATGTTCCGCTCCCCACGTCTGCCTGGGGACGCAGGCGCCGCGCACAGGGGTCGGAGCTGGCTCAGCAGAGACGCAGCTTGCCCAAAAATATGGGAAAGGGGTCCAGGCCAGATGGATCAGCTGAGATTGCTCTGCTCCTTTTGTAAGATCTCAGCTGCAATCTTAAAACTGACCCCATTGAATACAATCGGAATTTCTTCTGAGTAGACAGGATTGCACTGCCTGAATCCCATGTGGCGTGGCGGTTCACGTTTGAACCCAGGTTGGTGGAGATATCCGGATATCAGAACCCAAACTTCTCTAGGTCTGTTTGAATCCAATCACACACGTTTCCCATCTTTCTCAACTTGGCCTACCTTGCAGGACCGTTGTATGAATAAAGAGGTGTAACAGTTTAAGGTACAAGAGGATAATGGTACAAGAGGTATAAGGAGGGGTAAACCCCTCCTTATCGGCCTTCCTGAGCTCCACCAAGCAAGTTGAGATTTAAATTTGAAGCAGGCGTAGATTTGGGGTGCCCCCCATATGGGTCTTAGAGCACAATCCTAACCATGGCTACTCAAAAGTAAGCCACGTTGTGTTCAATGGGTCTTACGCCCAGGAAAGTGTCTTTAGGATGGCTGCTGTTGTTACTTATATGACTGCAGTCCTAACCACCTGGGAGTGAGTAGTATTAAACATAATGGTACTTACTTTTGAGTAGACATGCTTAAGATTGCACCCTAATAATAGTATATTATAATTATAATTATAATTATAATTAATAATAATAATAATTACAATAATTATTATTATTAATAATTATTATAATAATTATATTAATAATAATAATAATAATAATAATAATAATAATAATAATAATAATAATTTGAAACTTTTATATATAATTTATTAATTCCAAGAAGGCTACATATCACCCACTCACAAGGAAAAAGAGGACAATGAAATGTTTTTCCAGGACCCAAGGCTTTAAAAAGGGGGACATGTCCTGGAAAAAGAGGACATAGGATCACTCTTTTCCTGGCACAATCCCATGAAGGCCCAAGTGCCAGGGGGCTTTTCCATGCCACTCCTGTGGGTTTGGCCAGGGCAAAGCTTCCTGGTGGCGAGCCCCAGGAGACCCGGCGCCGGCGGACGCTGGCGTACCGGTCCCCGCGGCTCTTGCAGTCGTGGGTCTGGCCGGTTCGCTGTCGTCCGCCCTGGTGGAAGACCCGGTACGGGCGCATAGGCCTGTACCGGTATCTGCCCACCTCTGGTTAGGATTGTACCCTAAGAGCCCAATCCTATGCATGTCTACTCAGAAGGAAGTACTATTATAGTCAATGGGGCTTTCTCTCAGGTAATAGGATTGCAGCAAACAGGGATTTGCAGTGTACAGGGGTTCTCAAAGTGGGGGTCATGACTCCCATGGGGGATCTAGCATCTTGGTGGTGTGAAGCTTGAGGCTACTTTCCTGTGAGTAGGTCTCATTGAACACAGTGGGACTTACTTCTGAGTAAACCTGAAGGAACTCTGTCGTCACAGTGACGTTATTTTCTGTTTCGTGTCACTTCTGTTCCAGGTTGATGACATCACTTTGGGGGGGGGATCCCAAACAGATTGGGGTATCCCCCCCAAGCCCATGTTGAACGTTAAGACTGTAAGCCTTTTGGGGGAGGACCCGTTTCCTTACACGTCTCCCAATAATAGCCAAGCAAATTGATTGCCGTGTGTCAAACAACAGCGATCATCATTATCTCGGTACGGGTAAAAGACATTCATTTATTAAAAAGAGATTTGTATCCCTTTCCCCTACACATTTAATACAGCCAATAAATCAGACACCCTAAACGTTCGAAACACATCAACATCAATTAAAATGCAAATAATTTTCTTCTGTGGAGGCTTTAAAAAAATAAAAGTGCAAGTCTTCATATGTCCCTTCAGCCCCCCCCCCCCACAAATATTTTCACACCCTCCTCATCCTCGTCCACCTGCATCATGGTCAGTGGGTGGACCTTATGCCCTGAAGCATGTTTCTCCACCTGCCTCCTGCAGAGCCAGATGCTTCCTCTCGGCACAGCTTTGGAAAACAGGTTTTTTTTTTTTTAATTTTTATAATTTTTAATATTAATTAATAGCAAAACAGTTTCAAAAACAGCACCTAAGCTCTCTTTTGACTATATGCTGAGTAGAAACCTTCAAGGAAGACTCATCAATAATGGACTGTGTCTGTCTGTCTGTCTGTCTGTCTATGTAGGGGATCATTTAAAAGCCTGCTGATCGTCATCTTACTCATCCACGTAGGAACAAACGATACTGCTCGGGAAACTTTCCAAAAGATAGTTGGGGATTATGAAGCTCTGGGGAGGAAGGTTAAGGGTCTGGGGGATACCCGGGTGGTATTCTCATCCCAGTAATTGGAGGTCCTCAGAGAGATGGCAAGATTATCCAGGTCAATAGCTGGCTTTGAAAATGGTGTCATCGGGAAGGATTTGGATTCTGGGATCACGGGATGAACTTCCTTGAGGAAGGACTCCTAGCAAAGAATGGACTACATCTTACGGGTTGGGGGAAGAGGGTCTTCAGACGGGAGATGGCCAACCTGATCAGGAGGGCTTTAAACTAAATAAGAAGGGGGTGGGTTACGTCCAAAGGGAACCTAGGAATAAGGAAAATGCTCTGGATGGAAATTGCCAGGGCACGGCTGTAACTCAAAAATCTTTAGAGGGACCTGGCCTTACAAGAAAGGAGGGAAATGCATGGAGTTGCAACCTCCAGGGCTTAAGTTGCATTTACACCAATGCACAGAGCCTGGGAAATAAAGAAGATGAGCTGGAGCTTTTAGCAAGTGAAAGGAAGTTTGATTTGATGGGAATAACTGAAACTTGGTGGGACTCCCATGACTGGAACACACAGTTGGAAGGCTATCAGCTGTTCCGGAGGAGCAGAAGTGGCAAAAGGGGAGGTGGAGTAGCATTATATGTCAAGAACATATATACTTGCTCTGAAATCCAGGAGAGTGGTCTGGATATCCCTGTGGAGTGTGTTTGGGTAAAAGTAAGGGGGGAAAATAAGAAACAAAACATTGTGGTGGGCGTCTACTATAGACCGCCAGGTCAAGGAGAAGGAGTAGACGATGTCTTCTTGGAGCAACTGGCAGGCATTGCAAGGAAATATGAGGTAGTAGTAATGGGGGACTTTAACTACCCAGACATTTGCTGGGAGACAAACTCAGCCAAACATGGAAGCTCCAGTAGATTCCTGATGGGCCTGGAAGATAACTTCATGGTCCAGAAGGTGGAGGAAACGACAAGGGGAGGGGCCATCCTTGACCTGATCTTAACAAATCGTGAAGAACTGGTTGATCAGGTCAACATAGTGGGAACTTTAGGGGAAAGCGATCGTGAGCTGCTGGAATTTAGAATAATGTGGGAAATAAAAAGAGTGCAGAGTGAAACTTATAGGTTGGATTTCAGGAAAGCTGATTTCAACAGGCTTAGAGGAGTCATAGGTGGGATCCCATGGGTTGAGGATCTAATGGGGAAAGGGGCCCAAGATGGGTGGGAGCTCCTTAAGAGGCAGCTTCTACAAGCACAGTCAGAAACAATTCCCATAAAAAAGAAAGGGGGGAAAATGCTGAGAAAACCAGGTTGGCTCCACAGGCAACTTGGGGATCAGCTGAAGTTAAAGAAAGAGAAGTATAGGGAGTGGAAGACTGGAAAGATCACCAGGGAGGAGTACAGGCAGGTAGCCCGGTCATGTAGGGAGGGGGTCAGGGATGCTCAAGCTCAGTATGAGCTGAGGCTGGCCAGGGGAGTCAAGGATAACAAGAAGAGCTTCTTGAGATATGCCCAAAGGAACAGGAGGAGAGACGAGGGGCTGGGGCTGCTCTTGGACAAGGATGGACAACAGGTGTCTGGAAACCAGCAGAAGACGGAGCTGCTCAACTCCTACTTTGCATCCGTCTATTCACAGAAGGAGGGCTGTGCAAATGGGGGTGCGGGATCATTGACTGATTCGGGGATGTGTTTACATCCCCTAAGAGGTAATGAAAACACGGATGGTGCAGAACAGCAGATTAAGATTGACAGAGAACTGGTTCGAAACCACTTAACTGGCCTAAATGAATTCAAGTCATTTGGACCGGATGAGCTGCATCCTGGAGTTCTGAAGGAACTGGCAGATGTCCTTGCAGAGCCTCTGTCGATCATCTCTGAGAAATCCTTGAGGAGTGGAGAAGAGCCTGGACTGGAAGAGGGCAAATGTAGTCCCAATTTTTAAGAAGGGGAAAAAGAAGACCCAGGAAATTATAGACCAGTCAGTTTGACTTCAATCCCGGGCAAGATATTAGAGCAAATCATAAAACACACAATTTGTGCACATCTAGACAAGTACTCGGTGATCAAAACAACCCAGCATGGATTGACCAAGAATAAATCTTGCCAGACAAATCTGATCTCCTTTTTTGATGGGGTTACGAGCTTCCTGGACATGGCAATGCTGTGGATGTCATTTATCTTGACTTCAGCAAAGCATTTGACAAAGTCCCACATGACATTTTCATTGGGAAGTTGGAAAAATATGGGCTAGACAGGGCAATTGTTAGGTGGATCTGCAACTGGCTCGATGGCCGCACTCAAAGGGTTTTAGTAAATGGTTCTGTGTCAACCTGGAGGTCGGTTTCTAGTGGGGTCCCCCAAGGCTCTGTCTTGGGACCGGTTCTCTTTCACATTTTCATCCATGACTTGGAGGAAGGGATACGGGGGAGCCTGATCAAATTTGCGGATGACACCAAACTGGGAGGAGTAGCAAACACATCAGAAGAAGGAGAAACCTCCAGGAGGATCTGGATAAACTGGAATCCTGGGCTGTAACAAACAGAATGAATTCTGAGAAGTGCAAGGTGCTGCACTAAGGCAATAAAAACCAAAAACATAGGTATGAAGTGGGGGCTACTTGGCTTGGCAGCACAACATGTGAGCGGGATCTTGGAGTCGCGTGGATCACAAGCTGAACATGAGTCAGCATGTGATGTGTCTGCAAAGAAGGCAAATGCCATTTTAGGCTGCATTAAGAGGGCTGGAGCTTCCAAGTCATGAGAAGTTCTAGTTCCTCTTTACTCTGCATTGGTGAGACCTCACCTTGAGTCCTGTGTTCAGTTCTGGGCTCCTCACTTGAAGAAAGGTGCAGCCAAGCTGGAGCAAGTCCAGAGGAGAGTGACAAGAACGATCAGTGGGATGGAAGGGAAGCCCTACCAGGAAAGGTTGGGGGAACTTGGGATGTCCAGCCTGGAGAAGAGGAGGCTGAGGGGAGACAGGATTGCCCTCTTCAGATACCTGAAGGGCTGTCGTAGGGAGGAAGGGGCCAATTTGTTCATAGCTGCTTCTGAAAGCAGAACTAGAACCAATGGGGACAAACTGCAAGAGAGGAGATTCTGGTTGGAGATCCGGAAAAAATTCCTGACTGTGAGGGCGGTTCAGCAGTGGAAGAGATTGCCAAGGGAGGTGGTGGACTCTCCCTCACTGGGGATCTTCAAGCAGAGGCTCCACCAGCACCTGTTGGAGATGCTCTAGGGGGAATTCCTGCTGCAGGCAGGGGTTGGACTAGATGACCTACTAGGTCCCTTCCAACTCTAGGATTCTATGATTCTAAAAGGAGGCACTGTGTAGAAACCAAGGAAGACTCATTAACAATGGACTGTCTGTCTGTCTGACTTTCTGTCTGTCTGACTGTCTGTCTACCTAGGGGCTCATTTAAAAGGAGGCACTGTGGTGGAAACCTTCATGGAAGACTCATTAAGAGAGACTCACTGTCTGTCTGTCTGTCCGACTGACTGACTGTCTGTCTGTCTGTCTGTCTAAGTAGGGACTCCATTCTTAAAAGGAGACACTGGGGTTGCAACTTTCATAACTGCTGCTTAAGGCAACGAGCTCAGTTGGCCTCATGGATTCAGGGCTGGACCGTCACACATTGTAGGGGAAGGTTTTCTGCACATAGCCGTACATGCTCTCTTTACGACTTGACAGTGAGAACCATGTGCTTTGTATAGGTTCAGATCCAGGGCTGGGAAAAACCTGCTGCCTGCAACATTGGAGGGCTGCGGCCAGCCAGGCTTGGCTGTGATGCTGAGTCAGACAACTGTGTGCTTGACAAAGTGTGTGCTCGGAGACACGGCAATGCGTGCTGACTCACACCGATGCTGGGCTGGTTCCCTGCTGCGCATAACACCTCATAGACTCTTGGAACCAGTGGTCTCATGGGTCAGGTTCCAGTGAAAAAAATCCACTTTTTCTAACATACATAAGGCAGTTGTGTTCTTTCTTTCTTTCTTTCTTTCTTTCTTTCTTTCTTTCTTTCTTTCTTTCTTTCTTTCTTTCTTTCTTTCTATCCCTTCTTTTTTCTTTCTTTCTATTCCTTTCTTTCTTTTCCTTTCTTTCAATCCTTTCTTTTGTTCATTCATTCATTCGTTCGTTGTTTCTGTCTTTGTCTTCCTCTCTCTCTCTCTCTCTCTCTCTCTCTCTCTCTCTCTCTCACTATAATATTTGATAGAATAGTGATATCCCAAAGTTTCTTTCCGTTTGGCATGAATGTCCACATCATATTATATATAACATGATGGTATTATTCAAAGATGCCATGATTTCACATTTAGGGCACAATCCTAAGCATGTTTACTCAGAAGTAAGCCCCATTGTGTTCAATGGGTCTTACTCCCAGGAAAATATGTTTAGGATTTTAGGCCACTAGTGGAGTAATGGGTCACCCGCTGCAATGTGCACACCCGCACCTGCTTAGTGATGCCACTGGACATGTGCAACTGTTAGTGATGCATTTACCTCCACCTATCTCCACACTTCTGGGAAACTGTCCAAGCACAGAGTGATCCTATTTCCTGGTTTTTCATTAATTAATTCCATTAATTTAATAAATTATACATACCATAATAGTTTTTAATTTAATAAATCGTATAGATTACAATCCTTACCATGTTCACTCAAATATAAGCACCACTGTGTTCAATGGGTCTTACGCCAGGAAAGTGGGTTTAGGATTGTAGCCATAGGGTTTAACTTAACAACATGAAAGCCCTCTCTCTCTCTCTCTCTCTCTCTCTCTCTCTCTCTAGATATGGGTAAATATGGCTGTAGATAGATATATGTTCTCTCTTTATATATATAGAGATATATATATATATATATCTCTTTATATATATATAAAGAGAGAGAGAGAATATATCTATATCCATATCGCTCTCTATCTATCTATCCCTTCCCCCTTCCTTCCTTCCTTCCTTCCTTATCTATCTATCTATCTATCTATCTATCTATCTATCTATCTATCTATCTATCTATCTATCTATCTATCTATCTATCTATCTATCTATCATTATGACATATGTGCTGCAATCCTCAAGACGCTTTCTTGGGCTCACGACCCACTGAACACAGTGTGGCTTACTTTTGAGTAGACCTAGTTAGGATTGTGCTCATGGTTGCATACAGAGCTGTCCAAGCAGCAGATGCATTCAGAGGGCCCAAAACGGCACCCAGCATTGCTGGACTGGTATGGATCGCCATGCGGAGTGGCGGCCACTGCTTAGGATCAGGTGCAGAATTGTGCACCCAGAGGTGCTTGCCAGTCTGTTGTTCTCTTGAGTCGACTGGGACCCCCCAGTAGGTTTCCCCCCAGAAGGTCGGCTTCTGCACCTCTTTTTCCTTGACTTTTGCTCATTCCCTTCTTTCCCTTTTCCGGCCACTTTGCTGGAATGCCTGCTTGTTTTTGGCGCATGTGGCCAGGAAGGTCAGCATTGGCGGGGGTGCAGCTGGGATTTAAGAAGCATGGCTACAACCCAAGGTCACTGAGCTGGGGAACGAGAAAAAGTGCTTACGGAGGGAGAGAGGCCTGTTGGTGGGAAGCCAGCTGCAGAGAGGGCCTCGGGTTAGGAGCGAATTAATAGCATTCCCAGCTCCAGCCGTGCCGGAATGGACCTGGGGACGATTTATCTCACGCCAGGACAGACCCTCTGACCCAGCAGTTTTTTTGAAGCGTGCAGCTATTGCAGGGCGAAAGAGGAGGAGGAGGAGGAGGAAGAAGAAGAGAGCCACGTCTTGGACTTGGCAGTGTTGATGTCCTTGCACATCTCCCTCCCAAACTGACTGCTCCGACCCCCCTATAGCTATGCCACCATCTATACTTGGCCCCCTATAGCTATGTCACCCCTATAGCTACCAACCCTATAGCTACCAACTATCAAAGGGGGGAACTCTTGCATGCCTCCCCCCAGACTAACTGCTCTGACCCTCCTATAGTTATGTCACCAACTATACTTGGGCCCCCTATAGTTACACCACCCCCTATAGCTACCAACCCTATAGCTACCAACTATCAAAGGGGGGAACTCTTGCATGCCTCCCCCCCAGACTAACTGCTCCGACCCTCCTATAGCTATGCCACCAACTATACTTGGGCCCCCTATAGCTACGCCACCCCCTATAGCTACCAACCCTATAGCTACCAGCTATCCAAAGGGGGGAACTCTTGCATGCCTCCTCCCAGACTAACTGCTCCAACCCCCTATAGCTACGCCACCAACTATACTTGGCCCCCTATAGCTACAGCACCCCCTATAGCTACCAACCCTATAGCTACCAACTATCAAAGGGGGGAACTCTTGCATGCCTCCCCCCAGACTAAATGCTCCGACCCCTTATAGCTAGGACACCACCTACACCAGAAGAGGACAATTCAGAATGCAAACCTATTTGTGTCCGGCATCCACTGTTTTCTAAAGCTGGACTTAACCTGCCTAATTATTATTAATTTTCATATTGATCTTTAAGCTCTAAGACCAGAATATTAATAACTTTATTTAGTACATATCTCTGTCCTCCAAAGAAACTCAGGGTGATGTACACAGGCTGCAATCCTTACCCCCAGTAGAAGGTAAAGGTGACCCCAGCAGGTTGCCATGCTAGTCATGACCGACTCTAGGGAGCGGTGCCCATCCCTGGTTCTAGAGCCATAAAGCCAGCATTTTCAAGGAGTCCTCTGTGGACATGTGGCACCTATATATCCTATGTGGCACCTATGTGGTATCCTATGTGGCACTTATCTAGCACCTATCTGGCACCTATGTGGCAACTTTGGTACATAGGTACCAAAGTGGTACCTATGTATCTACTTGCATTTGCATGCTTTCGAGCTGCTACGTTGGCAGGAGCGGGGCTAGGGGCGGGAGTCAATTGTTTGGATTGACAGGCACAGCGCCTTTAACCACTAAGCCACTGCTGCCCTATAAACCCCAGTTAGGCTGTCGTAAGTGTTGCCACCAGTCCTGTGCTGGCCTGGGGGTATAAGACCTATGCATGAGCCAGTCTCCCCAATATTCTGCAGGAATTGGGATCAGATGTGCCAGTCTGCTCCGACCCCCCTATAGCTATGCCACCAACTATACTTGGCCCTCCTATAGCTACGCCACCCCCTATAGCTTCCAACCCTATAGCTGCCAGGCACCTACAGTGGCATAGCTAACCCAAATACTATCCAGTGCAAAGAAAAGTTCTGTAGGACCCCCCCCCCCCCCCCCACATTCATAACACTAAATTTAACTAATTTGTCTCTCTTCCATAAAATTGGGCGAGGACCCTCCATCACATAGGAATGAATGAATGAATGAATGAATGAATGAATGAATGAATGAATGAATGAATGAATGAATGAATGAATGAATGAGCAGGGCAAGCATAAGAAAGTGCTGGACAATGTTCTTGATCCTGACCCCTCAAAATCAGGATTGTTCCTGTTTCTTTGGGATATTTAGCAACCTTACCCCGAATGAATGAATGAACGATTGAGTGAATGAATGAATGAATGAATGAATGAATGAATAGGCAGGGCCAGCATAAGAGAGTGATGAACGATGTTCCTGATCCTGATCCCCCAAAATCAGGATTTTTCCTGTTTCTCAGGATATTTGGCAACCCTACCCGGAATGAATGAATGAATGAATGAATGAACGCTTGAGTGAGTGAATGAATGAATGAATGAATAGGCAGGGCCAGCATAAGAGAGTGATGAACGATGTTCCCGATCCTGATCCCCAAAAATCAGGATTTTTCCTGTTTCTCGGGATATTTGGCAACCCTACCCTGAATGAACGAACGAACGAACGAATGAATGAACGAACGAATGAATGAATGAATGAATGAATGAATGAATGAATGAACGCTTGAGTGAGTGAGTGAGTGAGTGAGTGAGTGAGTGAGTGAGTGAATGAATAAATGAATGAATAAACAGGGCCAGCATAAGAACGTGATGGACAATGTTCTTGATCCTGACCCCCCAAATCAGGATTGTTCCTATTTCTCAGGATATTTGGCAACCCTACCATTAATGAATGAATGAATGAATGAATGAATGAATGAATGAATGAATGAACGAATGAACGAACGAACGAACGATGGAATGAATGAATGAATGAATGAATAGGCACGGCCAGCATAAGAGAGTGATGGACGATGTTCCTGATCCTGATCCCATAGGATGATCCTTGATCCTTGATCATCAAGGACCATAGGATGATCCTTGATCTTTGATCATCGTTGATCATCCTATGATGCTATCATTAGTGGCATCACAGGATGCCCCATTTCTTTCTGCACCCATTCATTCTACAAGCAGACTCACACCCCTGCAGTGTCAGCCTCATGGATAGACCAGCCTCATCCCAACATCGCAACTATCCATTGCAAGCCCACTGAAAGAAAGATCGACTTTTCCCATCTTCAAAGTGCTTTATTAAAGGCTGCCATCCTAAAGACACTTTCCTGGGTGTAAGACCCATTGAACACAATGGGGCTTACTTTTGAGTAGACATGGGTTGTGCTCCGTGACATTTTAGTTATCTTAGATAAAGATATCTCTAGGTATAAATAGATACATGGATATAATTAGTCTGATTTTAATTACTGTGTTAATGTTCTAGACTTTGTCGGCCGTCGGGACTACTTGTGAGAAGTGGGTTAAAACATACATATATTTGTTGTTGTTGAGGAGCTGCGTGTTTGTTTGTAACCATGTTTTAGGCTGCAATCCTAAAGACTCTGTCCTGGGAGTAAGACCTATAGATCACAATGGGACTTACTTTTGAGTAGACATGGTTAGGATTGTGCCCTTGGTTCCCTCATGATGAGGCAGAAAACTCAGCATTATTTATCTTGACATTTCCGATTTTTCATCTAATTTCTGACCCATTTTGGGACACGTTCAGCGCCACAGTTGGTTTTTCCGCACTCCGTTTTTAATTGGCTTTGCCATCGGTGCGCAACGTTTCGGAGCATACAAAACATCAAGATGTCTGTTTCTAGGCAGGGTGTCATCATCTCATGCTGTGGCAAGGAGTTCCAGAGATTAATTCAAGCGCTCAGAAGATTTAATTTATTCTGTTTTAATTCTCCCACCAGATTATTTTAAAAATTGGGATAGTCCATGTTTCTCAGGTTATTTGGCAACCCAACCCTGAATGAATGAATGAATTAACAATTGATTGATTGATTGATTGATTGATTGACTGAATTTATTTTTATTTTATTTTATTTTAAAAATTTATATCCCACCTTTCTTGGGCAAATTAGCCCGACTCAAGGTGGCTGCCATAAAACATAATTAAAAACATAAATAGAACAATTTGATTAAAAACAATTAAAACATACAGCTAAAAACAACAAAGATTAAAAACAATGAATGAATGGATGAATGAATGAAAAACAATGGATGGATGGATGAAAAACAATGAATGAATGAATGAATGAATGAATGAATGAATGAAAAACAATGGATGGATGGATGAAAAACAATGAATGAATGAATGAATGAAAAACAATGGATGGATGGATGAAAAACAATGAATGAATGAATGGATGGATGGATGGATGAATGAATGAATGAATAAATGGATGGATGGATGAATGAATGAATGGGCAGGGCCAGCATAACAGAGTGATGGACATTGTTCCTAATCCCCAAGAATCGGGAGTACGATTGAACACAATGGGGCTTACTTCTGAGTAGAGATGGTCAGGATTGTGCTCTAGATCTAATAAATTACGGCTGCAATCCAAAAGACACTTTCCTGGGAGTAAGACCCATTGAACACAATGGGGCTTACTTCTGAGTAGACATGCTCAGGATTGTGCTCTAGATCTAATAAATTACGGCTGCAATCCAAAAGACTCCTTCGTGGGAGTAAGACCCATTGAACACAATGGGGCGTACTTCTGAGTAGACATGGTCAGGATTGTGCTCTAGATCTAATAAATTACGGCTGCAATCCAAAAGACACGTTCCTGGGAGTAAGACCCATTGAACACATTGGGGCTTACTTCTGAGTAGACATGGTCAGGATTGTGCTCTAGATCTAATAAATTATGGCTGCAATCCAAAAGACACTTTCCTGGGAGTAAGACCCATTGAACACATTGGGGCTTACTTCTGAGTAGACATGGTCAGGATTGTGCTCTAGATGTAAGAAATTATGGCTGCAATCCAAAAGACACCTTTCTGGGAGTCAGACCCATAGAACACAATGAGGCTTACTTCTGAGTAGACATGGTCAGGATTGTGCTGTACATCCCCGCCACTTCTCTTCCTCCCCATCCTGCGTTGTTGTCCTTACTATCTACTTGACATCACTGGTGCCTTTGGGAGATGCTCTCCCTGTGGCTTATGTAACTCTATGGAACATGATGTACAATGATGGTTGAGTAATGCAGGCAAGCGTGCGCGGAGGAAGTATCCCGCTTTGACGGAGTCCCTAAGGTTTCCAGCGTGGATTGCCTACGATGCTTCTTGTACAGAAAAACCCTTCCCCGTTCTTCTTTGTAGGATTTTGTCACTGTGAATCCCATTTCACAGATGGGGGGAAGTAAGACTGAGGCTACAATGCAGAGTAACTGCGGGATCTTTTACACCGACGTAGTTACGGTGCCATCTATGGGAAACCTATGGGAAATGCATAGAGCAATTCAGAATATTTATCTCTTACATCTTCCTGTAGTTACTCTGGATTGTAGGGTGAGGCAAATCCTAAATACGCATACCCGAGAGTAAGCCCCCTTGACCATAATGGGACTCACTTTTGAGTAGACATACCTAGGACTGGGGGGGCAGCGCAATTCAGGCTGCCGTACCTGGGATGTGCTGGCATGGAGTGCTGCTGCACCACCGCAGGGAAGCGGAGGCTCATCCCTTTTCTCGTGGTAGGACTACAGCAGCCCCAATGGGTCTACTCAGAGGTGTCACAAAGCTAGGGTTGCCATAATTCTCTTCCACAAAATCGGGACAGGAGGACCCTCTGTCCCATTTGCCGGTATGTGAACACAATCCCCCCAAATTGGGTTTGTCCATTTTTCGGGACGTATGGCGACCCTACACAAAGTGGCGTCATTAGAGTTTGCATCACCCAGAGGAGGAGGACCTCCTCCCATGATGGACACCCTTCCCATGATGGGCAACAACCCATTGGATGATGATGTTCCAGCGCCCATCCCCGGTGGTTTCTATTGCCATACCAGTGAAAATGTACCTGCGTTGTGGGAGTAAGATGTGCATGGGCACTGTCATGCTCATTCGATTCTGCTCCGAAGAGTAGCAGCCGGCTCCTCTTCAGAGTAGATCCGACTGATGGCGCCAGTGCCCAGCACGCATTCCCACTCTTCAGAGTAGATCTGACTGACCAGTGCCCAGGGCCCATACCCACAGCTCCGGGCTTGCATTTTGGAACAGGAGTGCACTCAGCCCAGTGCACATGCCCAGAACTCTGAGCATGCGCACTGGGCACTGGCGCATTCAGTTGGATCAGAGCAGCTCCAACTGACGGCACCGGTGCCCAGCATGCATGCCCACAGTGCTGGGTATGTGCATTGGGCCAGAGCAGCTCCAACTGACAGCACCGGTGCCCAGCGTGGAAGCCCCCAGTGCCAGGTATGTGCATTGGGCCTGAGCAGCTCCAACTGACGGCACTGGTGCCCAGCATGCATGCCCCCAGTGCCAGGTATGTGCATTGGGCCTGAGCAGCTCCAACTGATGACACCAGTGCCCAGTGCGCATGCCCGGAGTTCCAGGTATGTGTATTGGGCCAGGAGCTCCCTGAGTTGCACCGGTATCCAGTGTGCATGCCTGGAACTCCGGGCATGTGCAATAGATGCAGGGCATTCCAGGCCTGGATTTCTGGGCACACGCACTGGGCACTGGCACCATCAGTCGGTACACATTACCGAAAAGTTTATCCATCACTGGTCTCTAACATGATTGTGTTAATCCTACAAATTGTGTGTTATTCCTACAAATTGCGATGTTCGCTTCGGATCACTAGTGACGTCACCCCCTGTGCGCATCATGCGGTGCGGGCCGTACCCCTCTAGTGACGCCACTGAAAACCTTGCCAAGTAACCGCCTGCCTCCTCGAACGTAAGCTCCGATATTTCCAAGGAAAGGAAGAGGACCCTGACCTAGATCATGTATCCTGCTTCTGGGGTCGTGCATGTATCCTCGGCCCCCCCTCTTTCTGCCATCCGTTCATGGACACCCCCAAAGGGGCCAGCTGTCCTTCCTGGTTTCAATGCTCTTCCAATCCTGCCCGGAGCTTGGTCCATTTTTAATGCAGGGAGGGTTTGATGGACAAGATAAAAACCGGGCTTTTTTCTGAAATTGGATCGACTTGGCCGGCGGCCCCCTCCCCTCCCTCTCCCTCTCCCCATTTTCTATTTTCCTTCCTAAAGGGGGCTTTGGGTGGCAAGAGCAAATGGATTTCAATGACACGGTGATTGTGGGTGGGGGGGGAGGAAGAGGATCAGGACAGGAAAATTTGTTTCCCGGGCATAGAAAGATGGCAAGTAAATTGGCAGGTGTCAAGGGGAGAGAGGAGACATCTGTGCTGTGCAGGGAAGCATCACTAGTGTGTGGATGGGGGGGGGTTGAGATCTGGGGGGGTTGGAGGCAAAGAAATAGCCTGGCAGTAAATGGCATTGGCTCCTGCCCCCTTCCCCATTTGTGTTTCAGGTTGCAGGGCTCTGGGAAGAGAGGGTGGCAGAGCCTAGTGGTTAGAACTGGGCGCGCTCTACGTGTGTATCCATGTCCCGTGATGATTGCCAGCTAGCGTGTTGTATGCATAGTGGGTGGAATATGTGCGGACACTGGACTGGAATGGGTTGGAAAAGGAAGGGTCAAAGAAGGTATATTCCTAAAAAATGGTTCTGTTCCTCCTCTCGTAATCAGCGCAATTATTAATAAGCATAATTATTATGCTTATTGTGCATTATAATATATGTAAGCAGATATATCTATCCATCCATCTAGCTAGCTAGCAGTGAATGCTCTATGATAGAATGCTTTTAGATAAGGAGATCTTGCGCATGGGGGGATGGGGTACATGGAGGTGGTGCACATGGGGTTGGTGTGCATGGGGAAATGGTGCACATGGGGGTGGTGTGCATGGGGTTGGGGTGCATGGGAGTGGTGCGCATGAGGGAATGGTGCACACGGGTGGTGCGTTGGGGGGAAATGGTGCACATGGGGGTTGGTGCACATGGGTGGTGGTGCACATGGGGTGCACATGGGGATGGTGTGCATGCGGCAATGGTGCGCATGGTTGTGTGGTGCACATGGGGAGATGGTGTGCTTGGGGGATGGTGTGCATGGTGGGAATGGTGCTTATGGGGTGGTGGTGGTGTGCATAGGGGTGGTGTACATGGGGAATGCTATGTATGTGGCAATGGTGCCCATGCAGGATAGTGTGTATGGTGGGAATGGTGCGCATGGGGGAAAGGTGCTCATGGGGTGGTGGTGGTGCACATAGGAGTGGTGCACATGGGGGATGGTGTGTATGCGGCAATGGTGTGCATGGGGATGGTGTGCATGGTGGGAATAGTGCGCATGGGGGAATGGTGCTCATGGGGTGGTGGTGGTATGCATAGGGGTGGTGCGCATGGGGGATAGTGGTAATGGTGCGCATGAGGGGAATGGTGCTCATTGTGGCGGTGGTGGTGCACATGGGGGATGGAGTACATGGAGGGATGTTGCACATGGGGCATAGGGGTGGTGCGCATGTGGGGAATGGTGTGCATGTGGGCTGTGGTTGATGGGGTGTGTGTTGCAGAGGTTAGGGGACCAGCACTGTACAGGGGATGTGTTGCATGGGGGGGGGTGTTGAAACAGGGGTTATTGCACCAGTGGTGTTGCACAGGTGGTCAGGTTATAAACTTGAAATGTTACTCCTGTGACACAGGTACATTTTGCTAATATAATATAATATAATTAGCGAAAGGCGTACCCGCTTTGCGGGAGTAAAATTCCCCCGTATGCCATCCCCCATATGCATCAACCCCCCATGGATAACTTTCCCCCAGGCGTAACAACCCCCCATGCGCAACTTCCCCCATACACATCAGCCCCCCATGCGCAACTTCACCCATGCGCATCAACCCAGCATGCACAAGTTACCCCATGCGGAACTTCCCCCATGCACATCAACCCCCCATGCACAACTTCCCCCCATATGCATCAAACCCCATGCGCAACTTCCCCCATATGCATCAACCCCCATGCGCAACTTTCTCCATGTGCAACTTCCCCCCATGTGCAACTTCACCCCATGCACAACTTCCTCCCAGGCGCAACTTCAACCCATGTGCAACTTCCTCCCAGGCACAACTTTCCCCATGCGCAACTTTCCCCATGCGCAACTTTCCCCCATGCGCAAATTTCCTCCATGTGCATCATCCCCCATGCGCAACTTCCCCCATGCGTAACTTCCCATATGAGCAATTTTCCTCCCATGCGCAACTTTCCTCCCATACGCAACTTCCCCATGCGCAACTTCCCCCATGAACAACTTCCTCCATGCGCAACTTTCCCCCATGCACAATGTTCCCCATGCGCATCATCCCCCCATGCACATCATCCCCCCATGTGCAACTTCCCCCCATGCACAACTTCCTCCCAGGCACAACTTCCCTCCATGCGCAACTTTCCCCGTGCGCAACTTTCCTCCATGTGCATCATCCCCCCATGTGCAACTTCCCCCGTGTGCAACTTCCTCCCATGCACAACTTTCCATATGCGCAACTTTCCCCCGTGCGCAACTTCCTCCCATGTGCAACTTTCCCCCATGCGCAATTTCCCCCATGTGCAACTTCCCCATGTGCAACTTTCCCCCATGCGCAACTTCCTCCCATGCGCAATTTTCCTCCCATATGCAACTTCCCCCCTGCGCAACTTTCCTACATGCGCAACTTTCCTACATGCGCAATTTCCCCTCATGCACAGCATCCTCACCAGCGCAACCTCTTCCTCCGAACAACATCCCCCAGTGCACCAGGCACTGAGCACCAAACTGGCTGGATGTGGTTCAGTCTCCCACGTTAAGTATAGGGCAGAAACACGTTGCCCCCTTTTCAGCCCCTGAAGAGTTAAAGTTCTCCAGATGGTTCTTGGTGGGAGTTCAGGTGACAGAAGGAACTCCCAGAATTCCATGCTTCAGGCCCAGCAGTTGGGGCGGAATGTTGATGAGTCAGCAATTCTCCAATGCAAAGTATAGGGAGGAAAACGCGTTGCACCCCTTTTCACCCCCTTCCAGTTGGAATTTCTGAAAACTAGTTCTTAGTGGGTCCATCATGGAAGGAACATCCACCCCAAATTTCATGCTTCTAGACCCAGCGGTTTTGGCAGGGCGGTGATGAGTCAGTCAGTGAGTCAGTCAGTGAGTCAGTGAGTCAGTGAGTGACTTTTCTCTTTTATATATATAGATATAATATAATATAATATATATAATAATACTATTATTATGTATGCTTTTGAATTTTGTATGCTGGGCAGGAGAGATTGCTGTTGTTATAAAACCATGTATGCGCAATTTAATCATAAGACCAAAATGCTGCACCTATGACGTTATGAGTATAAGGGCACAATCCAGAGTAACTTTGGGGAGTCATTGCTCCGACGTAATAACAATTTACTCTGGATTGCAATATGAATTTCCCATAGGTTTTCACTAGGTGGTGCCATAACTACATCAACATAAATGTCTCTTATGTGCTCCTGTAGTTACTCTGGGTTGTGGCCTATGAACAGGATGCGAACCTAAATTCCCTTCCCCAGTGAGTTTCCAATCCTGAAAGCAATACAAGGGAAGACGTCCAAGCAGGATGACCCGATTTCCTAACGACAAAATCAAATGTAGGACATCCAAGAAAAATGTAGGACATGGCAGAATAATAACTAAAAACAAGGATATATCTTATTTTCAGGTGGTTAATTTTAACAACACACTGGGGAACTCTGAACTGTATGGGAACCATTAATTCATAATTAGGATCTGGGTTCCATTGTGGGTTCCGTTCCAGTTAGGACGGGGCAGGGACCCCGAAACCTTACAAGGTTGTTGCCAGTCAGTGCTGGACGGTGGATGACCAAAGGTCTGACTCGGTTGGCAGGAACATCCTTTTGCTTGCTGTTTTGAAATTTTGGGGTGTGAAATTTTGGGGTGTGAAATTTTGGGGTGTCCTTGTACATGACAGATCCATGTCTCCTGCAGTGCCCTTTACTCTTTCCGTCTGTCCTCTGCAGGGAAAGAGGAATTTGTGGCGACCTTCAAGGGGAACGAGTTTTTCTGCTACGACCTCTCACACAACCCCATCCAGAGCAGCACCGACGAGATCACCCTCTCCTTCCGCACCCTGCAACGCAACGGGCTCATGCTCCACACCGGCAAGTCGGCGGACTACGTCAACCTATCGCTCAAGAGCGGAGCCGTCTGGCTGGTCATCAACTTGGGTTCGGGGGCGTTCGAGGCACTGGTGGAGCCGGTCAACGGCAAGTTCAACGACAACAACTGGCACGACATCCGTGTGACCAGAAACCTGCGCCAGGTGAGTAAGAGCTGCCGTTGCGGGCCAGCGGGTGGTGCGGGATGGAGATACGGATTGGGTGTTGGAGAGGCGCCCAGGCTAATTTGGTTACTCATAGTGCCGGCTGCAATATACCCCTTATATACCAGACACCATCCAGAGGATCGGCTGCAGGAGGGACACCATACCCTAGCATCTCCCCCCTACACAATGTTCTCAACTTTTATTGCCATCATATGGGTGGCATCATATGGGTGGCATTAAGGGAGGCACACAGGAGCCGAACCCCAATATTCAGTGAAGACCCCAATATTCAGTGCGCGGGTAAAAGACGTTCTGCCGATGCTCAAAAGCCTTTGTGTCTCTGAACCACGTGGTCCAGCATTTCGGCCTTATGATTACATTTATTTAAGTGATTTATATCCCGCCTTTTCCATGCCCAAAGCTTTGGTCTGCACAACAACCCTGCGAGGTAGGTGAGGATAGGAGAGTAAGTGATTGGCCATGCTGGAAAATTCATGGCCGAGTATGAATTTGAACCTGGATCTTCCAGGTCTCAGTCCCTTACCATTGACACCATCCTGGCAACCAGGATGAACAACAACCCTGCCAGGTAGGTGAGGCTAAGAGTGACTGGCCCAAGGAAACTTCATGGCCAAGTGGGAATTGGATCTTCCATGTCTCGGTCCAGGTCCTTCACCATGACACCAGCCTGGCAACCAGGATGGGGCTCAGCTGTTCCAACCCCAGGCTAAACCCCTTTTCCCAGGCCAAACCCCGCTCCTGGCTTCCACGCTTCCATTGATTGCCCACCCTAGTGACTCCACTCAGGTTATATTTCCCAGAATGGCTCCTCTTCCTCCATCTTCCACCCCGCTGAACAGTCGCTGCTGGGCTGCGAGCCCTTCTCCTGGCGGCCGCCCGGGAGGAAGGAGGGGGCTTTGCCAACACACAGCTGTTGCCTTTATCCAAGTTGGCACCTTCCAGCCAAGAATCTTTTTATATCCCGCTCCATGCGCTGCTGCTGTGGCAATGCTTGATGCCAAGGTGACAGGGGGGAAGACCCCCTCCCGTCCATGCCTCTGTGTCCCCACCGTGACTTGCAAGTCCAAGTGCCCTCCCCGTTGGCACCGCTTTTAGCCCTGCAGTTGGAAATTTAAGCTGCACGGCACCAATTCCTGACATGTTTCTCCAAGGCTCCCCCCCAATAATACTTTCATTGTAGTCCCTTGGCACCCAGGACACAAGGGCACCCAAGGGCACCCAAAACCATGGCACCCAAGGGCACCCAGTCCACAACGCTGTGTTGTTTATGACCTGTTGCTGACAGTAATTCCTTTTAAGAATCCAGGGAGGTCTGGACTTGTTCCCATTTTTTAAATGGGAACAAGCCAGGAGTAGGCCCAGCCTGGCCCAAGAACCGGTTCCCCAGAAGTGGGCGGGGCCAGGCCAGGGTCAGGGGGCAGGGGCAGGGTCAGGGGTGGGGCGGAGCGAGGGGCAGGCCCCTCCACACTGCGCATGTGCTAGGCTTCGCGCACGTGCACTGTGTATCCTGAAGCCCTGCTTCAGGAGACGAGTGCGTTTGCGCCGAGCTGGACGCAAGCACACTGTGTCTCCTGAAGCTCGGCTTCAGGAGACACAGCGCGCTTGCGCGTGGCCGATAACACTGCGAACCGGTCCCCATGGTTCTCGCCACCCGCTGCTGCTACCAGCTCGCCAGCGGCGGCCAATTAATAAGATCCGGTTCAGGCGAGTAGACCCAGACCGGCTTCTGCCCACCACTGGCAACAAGCCCAGACCTCCCTGAATTCTAAGAGGGGAAAAGGAAGTGTGCAGGAGAGCAGAGTGGTGGACTAGAGTGTTGGAGATGCTCTAGGCCCACAACTCTTTCATCCCACATATATTTGTTCTCTTCCTACATTTTTATCAAGCTCACGTAGACACATGAATTTCTCAACCAGTGGTACTCGTACCATTGGTGGTACTTGAGGTGGTGCCTGGTGGTACACAAGTGGTATGCCTATACAGGTGGTACACAAATGTACAGATGTACAGGAGTGGTATACCTGTACAGGTGGTACACACCACCCCGACCCCCAAGAAACAGTAGGAGGCTCAATCAGCAGAGCTCTATATTAGCCGCCATGTGTCGGCTTCGACTGAGAAAGGCGGGATATTAATCTACTAAAGAATAATATCTTTCTACCTATAGCTACAGTATTTATATAAGCTTTTCAACTGAAAAGTTCACACGGCGATTTACAATTAGTAGCTAATTAATATCTAATGGGATAATTAGCTAATTAATAGCTAATAAAAGTGTGCACATTTTTTGCACACTTGAAAAAGCCCTTCTGCCCACTTTGACCTCCTACTGATGTCTGGTGGCCTCCCAACAGAGACGTAACTGCTGATGATGTCCGTCACCATTTGCTTCTGGCGGTACCATTTGCTTCTGGGGGGACCATGTGAAGTGGTACGGTGGCGGACAACCAGTGGTACCTATACCATTGAGACCATTTGCTTCTGGTGGTACTTCCAGTCGGAGGACCGTGCAAAGTGGTATGGTGCCGGACAACCAGTGGTACCTGTACCATTGAGACCAGCAGTGGTACATGTACCATTATGTCTAGTGGTGATGGTGTCCATCACCATTTGCTTCTGGTGGTAGTTCCAGTCGGAAAACCGTGCAAAGTGGGATGGTGGCGGACCTGTACCATTGAGACCAGCAGTGGTACATATACCATTACATCCAGCGGTGATGATGTCCATCACCGTTTGCTTCTGATGTTACTTCCAGTTGGAGGACCATGCAAAGTGGTACAGTGGCGGACAACCAGTTGTACCTATACCATAGAGACCAGCAGTGGTACATATAACATTACATCCAGTGGTGATGATGTCCATCACCATTTGCTTCTGGTGGTACTTCCAGTCGGGGACTGTGCAAAGTGGTACGGTGGTGGACAACCAGTGGTGCCTGTATCATGAGACCAGCAGTGGTACATATACCATTATGTCCAGTGGTGATGATGTCCGCCACCATTTGCTTCTGATGGTACTTCCAGTTGGGGGACCATGCAAAGTGGTACGGTGGCGGACAACCAGTGGTACTTATACCATTGTACAGATCTGGTGGTACCGATACCACTATACAAATCTACCTATACCATTGAGACCAGCAGTGGTCCCCATACTATTGAGACCAGTGGTGCATTGAGAAATACTGGACTTGGCAGTGGTTGAAGGTCTTCTACGTACAGCAAGCTGTCCCAGATGCTCCTGGAACTGCCCCCAGATATGCCCCTACATAGGAAAGTCCATATGGATTAATAGGAATCCTTAAATAGGCCCTTGTAGGGTTTGTTCCGCTGAAAGGTCAAGAAAGGGAGGTTACAGCTGCTTTGTGAGGGTCCATCTCCTGATTTCTGTTCATCGAAAAACAACTTGCCTGTGTTGCGGAGTAGGCCAGGTTAACAAGAAGAGACTGCAACCGTTCCTCTGCATGTTGTCTGGACTATAGGGTCAACCTCTCCCGGCACCTGAATTTTTCACAGTGGGATGTTGGCATTTCCTTTGAAATAAATGGATAATGGGGTCTTTTGTATGGAGGGATAATGCCAGGATGCAGGGAGTCCATATGTAAAATTTTATAGATTTTAGAGTCCATATGTAAAATTGTATAGATTTCCCCTATAGAGATATAGGGGAGCCCACTTTTGTGAATCTTAAGGGCAGGCAACAAGGGGGTGATGGAAAGACCTGAGGAGGACAGGAGGAGGACAGGAAGGAGGAGGACCTGAGGAGGACAGGAAGAAGCAAGGAAGCTTGTAGTGCAATTCTAAGCATGTCTACTCAGAAGTAAGTCTCATTGTTTCAATAGTTCTTACTCCTAGGAAAGTGTGGTCAGGATTGCAGTCTTAGCTGGGCAACGAAGGCTGCAATCCTAACCACACTTTCCTGGGAGTAAGTACTATTGAACACAATGGACTTACTTCTGAGTAGATATGTTTGGGATCGCACTGTGAGATGTGGAGGAATACTGGTGGTGAATAGGTGTGGATATATAGGCGCGTATAAAGAATGAAGAGGTGCTGCGGATCATGCCTGCCCCAGATTTCTAACGTGTAGCTGTACGGAATGGAAAAGCACTCTGCACGGTGCTCAGAAGCACTCTTTCTATGCCATGCAGTGGCATAGCTAGAGGGGGGTGGAGCAGTCAGTCTCAAAGGGAGTCTTACCAAAGTGTACGTGCCTCCATTTTCACCTGGAATGGCTCCAAAGAGGAGGGATCCATTGGAGGCCGTGGGGAAGACTCCCTCTAAGACTGACTGCTCTGCCCCCACTCTAGCTATGCCACCAATGTACTATCAACAGGTGGACCTGATGTTGGGGTGAAGTGGACCCTACTTGTGATGAGTAGGGAAAGCAAAGGAAACAGGAATGATCCATCCATCTATCCATCCCTTCCTTCCATATCTGTCCATCTGTCCATCCATCCATCCAGTGGTGGGCCTGGCCTGGTCCAACAACCGGCTTGCCGGAAGTGGTCAGGCCAGGCTGGGGTCAGGGGCGGGGCTGGGGTCAGGGGGAGGAAAGGTTTGGGGCGGGGGCAGGGAGGGCATGCCACCCACTCCAGCGTGCTGCGGGTGCGGGTGGGCAGGACGAAGGGTGGGGTGAAGGGCGGGCCCCAGCCCCAGTGCATAGCGCATGCGCCAACCTTGGCATACACACAGTGCATCTTCTCCAGCTGGTTGACCAGCTGGTTGACCAGCTGGAGGGATGCACTGCACGTGCGCTAAGGTTGGTGGACACGCACTGCACATGCGTCAACCATCTTTGATTGGCGCATGCGCAGTGCAGTGGTGGGCCGGCCGCCGAACCAGTGCGGCCGGTTTTCTGGGCCCCCACATAGCTACTGGATCGGTAGCTATGTGGGAGCCCACCACTGCATCCATCAAAGGGGATGCAAATCGGAACCAACCAGAGAAGGATCGGTGTCCTTTGTGAGCAAAATGCGGAGCAAGAGAGCGTTTCTGAGCCTGTGCAGAGTTCTTTTCCCACCGGTTTTGAACGACGGGATCCGGTGTGGGTTTTCTTTTGGGAAGAGTTTGCAGGACGCTTGTGGGGAGAGTAAGCAAACCCATTGGGATACGGAGGGGTTTGCAGCCTGCCCTTTGGGATTCACAGAACTGGGCTCCCCGACACATCGTTGACACCTCTTGATCTCTGAAGCTGACCCTCTGACTGGTTTCTTCTGCCCTTTCCGGCATTGGTTTATATCTGGGGGTGGATGGGGGACAATTCCATCACCCCCATGGCACTCTGGCTGTGGATGGGGGGGCAATTTCGTCACCCCCATGGCACTCTGGCTGGATCAGGCCCTTCACCAGCCCACTGGATCAGGCCCTTCACTCCCAGCAGCTTCCCCCACAACTACCACCACCCTGTTGGACACATGTCGCCGCTGGGGGTGACCCAGCCAGACCCACCGCCCCTATTCCCCCCTCCTGTCCCTGTCCCCCCCTTTTCTGAACTGGAATTACTAATATCGCTAAAAAAATATATGGGTCTTGCTTTATTGTTTTCCTCCATCCTCCCCCCTTCACCCCGTCCCACTCCCCCCCAAACCACCTTGTTAGAGATTGCGTTGGCAATTTTTTGTCGTTGTGTGTTACTAACACGCTTTTCGAAAGGGTTCGATTCCTCAGCCGGGCGCAAAACCAGACAACTAACCTCTGTGCCATCCACGGAATGTCGATCGTTTCTTTTGATTTCCCAAGTCGTTCATTTTGTTCCGTTCTTTCCTTACTAACAAAGGTTGAAACAAAAAAATAAATTCCATGGGTGGCGTGGGGCGGTGGGGCGTGTGCGTGCGAGTGTGCGTGCGGGACTCTCGGGTGGGAGGGCGGGTGTGATTTAGGGTGCAATCCTAAGCATGTCTACTCCGAAGTAAGTCCCGTTGTGTTCTACGGGACTTACTCTCAAGAAAGTGTGTATAGGATTGCAGCCTTAGTGTGTCTTTATTATTATTTTATTTTCATTTTGCTGATCACTAGAATGGGGGAAAATTTATTTCTCCTTTTTTTATCTCCCTTGAATTTCATGGTTGGTTTTTTTCCCCCTTTTCTTTTCTTTTTTAACCCCTTCCCCTATCCGTCTTTCTTTTTATTTTTCATTTTGTTCAATGCATATAGCACGCAGGAATTGGACACGCTATGGTAAACAAACTGCATTACCTGGTAGATATCAGTCTAATTGTCTAATCATTTGGTTTGCCGTGGGTTTTACCTCTTCCCTCCCTCCTTAAATTTATTTTTAATTAGTTAATTAATTGGGTTTTTCTTAAATTCTTCTTGATTTTGAAACTGCTTATTTTAGAACCACACCGACACAGACACACAGACACACAGACACACAGAAGCAGACACACACACCAACACACAGACACGCACACCGACACACACAGAGACACAGGCACGCACACCGACACACACACCGACACACAGACACAGACACACACACCAACACACAGACACAGACACACACACCGACACACAGACACACACACCAACTCAGAGACACGGACACAGACACACAGATACAGACACCGACACACAGACAGACACAGACACACACACACAGACACACACACAGAGACAAACGCACTGACACACAGACACAGACACACACACCAATACACAGACACAGACATACACCCACAGACACACACACACCGACACACAGACACACACACCAATACACAGACACACAGACACTGACACACACACCGATACACAGACACAGACATGCACACCGACACACACACACACACACAGACAAACGCACCGACACACAGACACAGACACGACACCGACACACCGACACAGGCACACACCGACACCGACACACAGACACACACACAGACAAACGCACTGACACAGACCCAGACAAACGCACTGACACACAGACACAGACACGCACACCAACACACCCACACCGACACACCGACACAGGCACACACCAACACAGGCACACACAGAGACTCCGACACCGACACACAGATACGGATACCGACACACAGATAAACACAGTGCAATCCTAAGCAGGTCTACTCAAAATTAATTCCCATTGTATTCAATGGGGCATATTCCCAGGAAAATGTGTTTAGGACTGCAGCCACACACCCACCCACCCACACCACACAGACAGACACACAGACATTGACACACAGATAAACACAGTGCAATCCTAAGCAGGTCTACTCAGGACTAATTCCTATTGTATTCAATGGTGTCTACTCCAAAGAAAATGTGTTTAGGATTGCAGCCACCCACACCCACACCAAGCCACCCACCCACATATACCGACACAGACAAAGACAACGACGCACAGAGAAACACAGTGCAGTCTTAAGCACGTCTACTCAAAAGTAATTCCTATTGTGTTTCTTGAGCCTACTCCCAGGAAAATGTGTTTAGGATTGCAGCCACACACACCAACACTCCCACCCACCAACCCACACCCACACACACACTACGTCTTTTTCTGAATTTTACCAAGTCTCATTATAATGTCATGTTCCCCGAAAGAGTATCGACTGGCAATTTATTGTTTATTATTATTTTTTATTCGATTTACCGCAATCCCTCGAATTTAATGCAGCGTCAAATCTAACGCGCACCCAAGACTCAAAATACAATATTTACTCAACTATAATATGGCACCAAATCTAATGAGTGCCCTACTCTTACAACCAAAATACAGTATTCACTCAAATCTAATGCGGCATCAAATCTAATCTGCACCCCATACTTTTAATCAAAACACCATATGTACATGAATCTAATGTGGCAGCAAATCTAACGCACACCCTATACTTATAATCAAAATACCATATTGACTTGAATCTAATGCAGCATCAAATTAATGTGCACCCTATATTATAATCAAAACACATATTTACTTGAATCTAATGTGGCATCAAATCTAATGCACTCCCTATACTCATAATCAAAATACCGTATTTTCTTGAATCTAATGTGCACCCTATACTAATAATCAAAATACCTTATTTATTCAAATCTAATGTGGCATGAAATAGAGTCCCCCCCATAAACTTATAATCATAACACAATATTTACTTGAATCAAATGCGGCATCAAATCTAAAGCGCACCCTGTAGTTATCATCAAACTTCAGTATTTACTCGAATCTAATGCACCATCAAATCTAATGTGCACCTGGATTTTGGAGACTCAGGGCACAATCCAGAGTAACTACTGGGAATCCTTGCTCTGACGTAAGAACAATTTACTCTGGATTGCAATATGAATTTCCCATAGGTTTTCACTAGGTAGTGCCGTAACGATATTGACGTAAATGTCTCTTACGTGCTCCCGTAGTTACTCTGGATTGTAGGGTTAACTTGGCTGGAAAAGGTGAGCATTAGATTCAAGTAAATAAGGTATATCCCACTTTGCTTCCTTGAAAATGGAAACCCAATGCGGCTCTTTAACAACCAGTTGATGAACCCGTGACCTACACTTGGGAACTGGAAACCAGTCTGTGTGCTGGTTTTGACCTACACTTGGGAACTGGAAACCAGTCTGTGTGCTGGTTTTGACCTACACTTGGGAACTGGAAACCAGTCTGTGTGCTGGTTTTGACCTACACTTGGGAACTGGAAACCAGTCTGTGTGCTGGTTTTGACCTACACTTGGGAACTGGAAACCAGTCTTCACTTAACAAATGGCTCACAATTAAAAGGCAATGGAGTTGCCAAACCTATGGGAAACCTATGGGAAATGCATAGAGCAAGCTCATACATGGGCGCATGGATCGGAAAGCCATGGCTGACCACCATTGTCTTCCAGTAGGTTTGATCAGACCAGTGGCCCAGTTATGGAAGTCCCAGGCAATCCACTTGTTGGGCATCGGTGATACTGGTCATCGTTTAAGGCTGATGGTTGAAATTTAAGACTGATGGTTGAAATTTAAGACTGATGGTTGAAATTTAAGGCTGCTCAATGGAGCCATTGGAAACTGGCGTCCGTCAATTGGCCATTGTTGCCGTCAATTGGCCGTGGTGTCCAACAACCCAACCCAAGGGGTTCACAGTCATACGGCCAAAACCTAGAACCTATCCATTGGATTTAAATATGGGAAAAGTTTGGGGAAAGGATTTAAGTATGATAGGGAAAGTCATGGGAGTGCAGACTTGAGTCGATTTGGGTCAAGTGGGAGTCACCGTACCCCCCAAGTCAAATGACTCTGGGGTTTCCTTACGAGTTGCTGAATCCATTTTTGAATTAAAAGCACTCGAGTCAATACAACTCTACCCTTGACTCGTGTTGAGTCTACCCTCGACTTGTCAACTCTACCCTTGACTCGTGTTGAGTCTACCCTTGACTAGTCAACTCTACCATCGACTCATGTTGAGTCTACCCTCAGCTTGTCAACTCTACCCTTGACTTGTGTTGAGTCTACCCTCGACTCATCAACTCTACCCTCGACTCGTGTCGACTCTACCTTCCAAGACAGTAAGCAAGGAACCCCCCAGTCCCAAAACAGTTGATTTAAGTCAGGAAAGTCTCAAGTCTGGGAGGTTTTAGGGTTTCCAAATAGACCCTAGAGTTTATTTATTTAGTGTATGGCAAATATATGGACTTACGTTAAATCAGATATTAATGTTCCATTGCCGTGTATTTGGAGAGCCAGGAATTCCACACTGATGTCTGGCCGCCGACTGGCGCCAACCGCCACTTCTCTAATGTAGGCTGGTTGCTAATTGTTGCTAGTTGTTCACATTTTCGTGCCTCGCACCACGAGGAGGCGAACGAGCATCACACCTTATGGGCAACATCTAGAATACCTACAGGGGGTCCTTGCTCCGGAGTAAGAGCAACTTACTCTGGATTGCAATATGAATTTCCCATAGGTTTTCACTAGGTGGTGCAGTAACTGCGGGTGCATGTAATGGCTCTTACGTGCTCCCGTAGTTACTCTGGATTCGGGGGATCGTGACCCTACGTGACGACGGGTGAGTAAAAAAATTGAATTTTCATGATGAGTCCGAGTCTTGTGACTCAAATTTCCATCTCTTTCAAGCATGGAGATGATAGGTAGATAAACTCCTGATTTAACTACATTAACTAACTGCATTAACTAGCTGCACAGTACTTTAATGTAACATTAACTAACTGCGCAATACTTTGATGTGCTCCAGGCCTCCTTAAATACACTTCTCATGCTTCTTCCTCATTAACTTGGCACAAGCACACAACATTTGTATAGGGCTACAATCCAGAGTAACTACAGGACCTTTCACACTGACGTAGTTACGGTGCCATCTATGGGAAACCTATGGGAAATGCATAGAGCAATCCAGAGTAATTGCCATTAAACATCTTCCCGTAGTTACTCTGGATTGTAGGGTTTGGCTATGGGACCTTTTACACTGACGTAGTTACGGTGCTATCTATGGAAAACCTATGGGAAACGCATAGAGCAATCCAGAGTAAGTGCCGTTTAACGTCTTCCTATAGTTACTCTGGATTGTAGGCTACAATCCAGAGTAAATACAGAACCTTTTACACAGATGTAGTTACGGTGCCATCTATGGGAAACCTATGGGAAATGTATAGAGCAATCCAGAGTAAGTGCCTCTTAATGTCTTCCCATAGTTACTCTGGATTGAAGGGTTGGCTACAATCCAGAGTAAATACGGAACCTTTTACACTGACATAGTTATGGTGCCATCTATGGGAAACCTATGGGAAATGTATAGAGCAATCCAGAGTAAGTGCCTCTTATGTCTTCCCATAGTTACTCTGGATTGTAGGGTAGGTCTTAATTGAAGACAGAACACTCTGAATGTAATAACATCTAATTTCGGGGGGAAGAAAAACAACAACAACAGACGTATAGTGTGAACGATCACATTATTACACACACACACAAACACACACACACACATATATATCACATTAATATACACATACACGCATACATATACATATATTCATATCTATCTATATCTATATCTATATATATAAATCTGTATCTATATATACCTACAGAGAGATTGATTGATTGATATAGATAGATTGATACAGATAGATATAGATATATATGCAAACACACACCACACACACCACACACACACCACACAACACTAACCAAATGAATGACGCACGTAACGTTCATACTTTTTCGTTTTCTTTTTTGCAAAAAAATATTCAAAAATAAAAAATTCCATGAAAATATTTTAAAAGATTTTTTTTCCCCCGGATATTTTGGTTTTATGGTTTCGATTTGGGATTTTTTTTTTTCCTCCCCACCCCACCCCACCCCTCAAAAAAAATCCATGGAAAACACCATCCCATGAAGCAACTTCTGTGCGCTGTTGCCACCTGCGCTGTGACCCCAGCTGCCCCCCAGGGGAGGACAGTGACCGGCAGCCAGGTTGGGTGAAGCACCGATCCGGATCTAGATTCTAGAGGTTTGGGGCCAGATTTGGGGATTTCTCTCGAACCGTGGGGGGTTTGCAAAGCTGCTTCACCCAGGAGACCCTTTAAACGGTGGTCCTTGGACTGCCACTTTGGGGGGGGGTGCTATTTTGAAAGGGTGTGAGGTAGCCCCCCAACACGCTGGCTGCTCCGTATCCAGTTCCTCTCCCCTGGGGATCTGCTGTCCATCTCCTCCATACTGCATGGCATGCTACGATTGCTTTGGGGCATGTGGCCTCTATGTCCGGTTTTTATTTTCAGAGTATCTCTCTGGGGCTGAACTAACACTGTGTTTTGTACACCGTCCCCCCCCCCCCCCCCGTCCAACCCCATCCTAACCCTCTTCCTCTTCCTCTCTCCCTGATCCTACACTCTCTGGCCCTCCCCAAACCCCCCTAAACTCTTGCATGGCCCACTGACTTCACAACTTTGCCATTTCAAAGGGGAGCACCCGTTCAGGCAACGTATACGGGAACGCCGGAGGGAGGGAACTGTGCCTAAGGGTGCCCGAGTGTGTGTACGTGTATGTACAAAGAGATTGCAAGCAGGCTGGCATCTAAGGTGACCTCTTGTGTACCTGTGTATGTGTGTGTGTGTGTGCCTTGATCAGTCTTTTTCAAGGTCAGTTTCCCTCTGGATGACTACGAATCAGGGTGGCCATATGACCGGAAATTTCCGGATTTTTCCGTGTGTCCTCCAGAAGGGGTTCACATTGGAACTTTACAATGGGGGGTAGTACCCCCATCATGTCATATGTCGTTGGATTCGTATTGAGGAGCCGGATCCAGTGCAAAAATCGGTTTTGAAATATCTCCTTCGTACTCAAAGTTATGGCCAAAAACCTAAAAATCAAAAATATGCATTGAGCTCTCTGAGAAAGTGAAAGTGCCCAGTATCATGGCTTTACTCATGAGTAGGCAAATGTGCCATTATCTGTCAGAAAGCCAGGCTGAGAGGAATCCAAGACCTTGTTTGGGCATCTGGGCACCCTAGTGCAGATGCGAAGGGTATTATCCAGTAGCTCAAGACCTCAGTTGTGTTCATTGTGTTCAGTAGGTTTTACTCCCAGGAAAGTGTATTTAGGGTTGAAGCCATAGTCTCAGGAAAGTGAGTATAGGAGATTGCAATCGTAGAATCCTAGCGTTGGAAGGGACCCAGTGGATCATCTAGTCCAGGAAATCCTTGTCATGTGGGTACCGGGTCTCGAAGGCTGGCCTGCCAGTGTCTTAACCACTTGTGCCACCAGAACACCCAGCATTAAGTGAGTATAGAACTGCTACCTACGTTCCTTTGTCCATAATGTAGGGTTGCCATAATTCTCTTCCACACAATCGGGACGGGACCCTCGTCCCATATGCCAGTATGTGAACACAATCCCCAAAAATTGGGATTCTCCGTGTTTTCCGGCATATATGGCAACCCTACATATATGGCATATATGGCAACCCTACTATAATGGGATTTCTGAATCCAATCATAGGATTGATCTCTTAACTGGCACCAGAAAGGAAGAAAGTAATGGGGCAGAAAAACAAGTCGGAGAACAGAAGAGTGTCTCTAACCCTACAATCCAGAGTAACTACGGGAGCACATAAGAGACACTACGTGTACCCGTAGTTACTGCACCACCTAGTGAAAACCTATGGGAAATTCATATTGCAATCCAGAGCAAAGTGTTCTTACACCAGAGCAAGGACTCCCCGTAGTTACTCTGGATTGCGCCCTAATTTTCTTTTTATGGGAAACACTCTAGCCAGCCACTCTTCTCTCCTCCATAGTCCTTTTGCTTTCTTCTTCCTTTTTAATTCAACAGGGTAGTAAAGGCGGGTAGCTGTAGGGGGAGATGCCCTTCTACCCATTGCATCTACCGGGATCCATAAGATCCTGTCTTATGGATCCCTGTAGATGCAGCTCCAATATTCAAATGTCTGTCTGTCTGTCTGTCTGTCTGTCTGTCTGTCTGTCTGTCTGTCTGTCTGCATGTGTCCAGTGAGCGGACTTCAAACGTATGCCTGTTTCAGACAGCCTAACAGCCCAATCCTAGCCATGTCTACTCAAAAGTAAGCCCCATTGTGTTCAGTGGGTCTTACTCCCAGGAAAGTGTCTGTAGGATCGCAGCCTAAGCAACTAACTGAAGCCCAGGATCTCTCCATCAATCATTCTCAGAGCTCCTCCAGAGTATAATATCCAGGGACCTTTGCAGGTGGGAAGCCTTGTCAGTTAAAACAGTCTGAAAAGGGTTTACATGCGCCGTGCGTGAGAAGCCTGTGGCGCTCTCCAGGTGGACCTCCTCTGAGGTCATGACGATGGGCGTGCGAAGGAGAGACAGACGGAGAAGCCGCCGCGAAGATGAGGAGATAAGCATTTGTCGGCGCAAGACAGCTTCCGAATTAGCATTCCCATGTGTGCATTCAGGACAGCGCATGTGGCGTCCTCTGTCTTGTGGCGTGTGATGTAGGGATGTATGCGCAGGAATGTAGGAGCATGTGGAATGAGGTGGTTGGGGTGAGAAGTGAGGTGTTGTACATGTGTGCAAGGGATGTACATGCACCTGTGTACGTGTGTGTCAAAAGCTGATCGTTACATTATTACCATAATTCGGGCACAATCCAAACCAATTTTCCGGAGTAAAAGCAATACAACTCTGTGGTACTGCAACAAGCTTACCTTCAGAACTGTGACAGCCCCCCAATTGCAGGATGTGCCACATGCCCCACTGGCACCGCCAAGCCTGTGCTGGAAAGTTAGTTAAACTGGTGCCCATACTGTGATTATTAATTATCACAATTATTAGGGTTATTAGGATCTTTAGTGTGGTGCCCCCACTAACACTGTGCTACAACAGCAAATCTACTTTAAATTTATTTGTGTCAGCCACGCTCGACAAACATAGTTCTTATTAATATTACACTGACTCCTTCATTCTAAAAGGGTGAAGCCAATACAAGTTATCTATCTGTCTGTCTGTCTGTCTGTCCATCCCTCCCTCCCTTTCATATCTATTTATCCCTTCCTTCCATATCTCTCTATCTATCCCTTCCTTCATTCAATCCATATCTATCTATCTATCTATCTATCTATCTATCTATCTATCTATCTATCTATCTATCTATCTATCTGCCTATCTCTCTATCTATCCCTTCCTTCATTCATTCCATATTTATCTACCTATCTGTCTATTCCTTCCTTCCTTCCATATCTATCCCTTCCTTCCTTCCTTCCTTCCTTCCTTCATTCATTCATTCATTCATTCATTCATTCTATATCTAGCTAGCTAGCTAGCTGTTCCTTCCTTCCTTCCTTCCATATCTATCTATCTATCTATCTATCTATCTATCTATCTATCTATCTATCTGTCTGTCTGTCTGTCTGTCTGTCTGTCTGTCTGTCTATTCCTTCCTTCCATATCTGTCTCTGTCTGTCTATCTATCTGTTCCTTCCTTCCTTCCATATCTCTCTATCTATCCCTTCCTTCCTTCCTTCCTTCCTTCCATATCTATCCCTTCCTTCCTTCATTCATTCATTCCATATCTATCTATCGTGCTAGCTATCTATTCCTTCCTTCCTTCCATATCTATCTATTCCTTCCTTCCTTCCTTCCATATCTATCCCTTCCTTCCTTCCTTCATTCATTCATTCCATATCTATCTATCTTGCTAGCTATCTATTCCTTCCTCCCTCCCTCCCTTCCATATCTATCTACCTATTCCTTCCTTATCTGTCTGTCTATTCCTTCCTTCCTTCCTCCCTCCCTTCCTTCCATATCTACCTATTCCTTCCTTCCATATCTGTCTGTCTGTCTGTCTGTCTGTCTGTCTGTCTGTCTGTCTGTCTATCTATTCCTTCCTTCCTTCCTTCCTTCCTTCCTTCTTTCCTTCTTTCCTTCCTCCCTCCCTCCCTTCCTTCCATATCTACCTATTCCTTCCTTCCATATCTGTCTGTCTATCTATCTGTCTGTCTATCTATTCCTTCCTTCCTTCTTTCCTTCTTTCCTTCCTCCCTCCCTCCCTTCCTTCCATATCTACCTATTCCTTCCTTCCATATCTGTCTGTCTATCTATCTGTCTGTCTATCTATTCCTTCCTTCCTTCTTTCCTTCTTTCCTTCCTCCCTCCCTCCCTTCCTTCCATATCTACCTATTCCTTCCTTCCATATCTGTCTGTCTGTCTATCTGTCTGTCTATCTATTCCTTCCTTCCTTCTTTCCTCCCTCCCTCCCTCCCTTCCTTCCATATCTACCTATTCCTTCCTTCCATATCTGTCTGTCTGTCTATTCCTTCCTTCCTTCCTCCCTCCCTCCCTCCCTCCCTTCCATATCTACCTATTCCTTCCTTCCATATCTGTCTCTGTCTATCTATTCCTTCCTTCCTTCTTTCCTTCCTCCCTCCCTCCCTTCCTTCCATATCTACCTATTCCTTCCTTCCATATCTGTCTGTCTGTCTATTCCTTCCTTCCTTCCTTCCTTCCTTCCTCCCTCCCTCCCTTCCTTCCATATCTACCTATTCCTTCCTTCCATATCTGTCTGTCTGTCTATTCCTTCCTTCCTTCCTTCCTTCCTTCCTTCCTTCCTTCCTCCCTCCCTCCCTTCCTTCCATATCTACCTATTCCTTCCTTCCATATCTGTCTGTCTGTCTATCTGTCTGTCTATCTATTCCTTCCTTCCTTCTTTCCTTCCTCCCTCCCTCCCTTCCTTCCATATCTACCTATTCCTTCCTTCCATATCTGTCTGTCTGTCTGTCTGTCTGTCTGTCTGTCTATCTATTCCTTCCTTCCTTCCTTCCTTCTTTCCTTCTTTCCTTCCTCCCTCCCTCCCTTCCTTCCATATCTACCTATTCCTTCCTTCCATATCTGTCTGTCTATCTATCTGTCTGTCTATCTATTCCTTCCTTCCTTCTTTCCTTCTTTCCTTCCTCCCTCCCTCCCTTCCTTCCATATCTACCTATTCCTTCCTTCCATATCTGTCTGTCTATCTATCTGTCTGTCTATCTATTCCTTCCTTCCTTCTTTCCTTCTTTCCTTCCTCCCTCCCTCCCTTCCTTCCATATCTACCTATTCCTTCCTTCCATATCTGTCTGTCTGTCTATCTGTCTGTCTATCTATTCCTTCCTTCCTTCTTTCCTTCCTCCCTCCCTCCCTTCCTTCCATATCTACCTATTCCTTCCTTCCATATCTGTCTGTCTGTCTATTCCTTCCTTCCTCCCTCCCTCCCTCCCTCCCTTCCATATCTATCTACCTATTCCTTCCTTCCATATCTGTCTCTGTCTATCTATTCCTTCCTTCCTTCTTTCCTTCCTCCCTCCCTCCCTTCCTTCCATATCTACCTATTCCTTCCTTCCATATCTGTCTGTCTGTCTATTCCTTCCTTCCTTCCTTCCTTCCTTCCTCCCTCCCTCCCTTCCTTCCATATCTATCTACCTATTCCTTCCTTCCATATCTGTCTATCTGTCTATTCCTTCCTTCCTTCCTCCCTTCCTTCCATATCTACCTATTCCTTCCTTCCATATCTGTCTGTCTGTCTATTCCTTCCTTCCTTCCTCCCTCCCTCCCTTCCTTCCATATCTATCTATCTGTTCCTTCCTTCCATATCTGTCTGTCTACAGTATTTATATACTGCTTTTCAACTAAAAAGTTCACAAAACGATTTACAAAGAAGATGAAAAGGTTAATAATTAATAGCTAATGGGTAGCTTTTCAAACTCTCCAGTAAAACAGACATATGACCCTGTCTTAACCATGTCTATCAAAGGTAAGCCCCATTGTGTTCAAATAGGGACCCACTCAACAGTCAGACCCATTGAACACAATGGCGCTCACTCCCAGGATTGCAGCCTATATATTCTGAGCTTAAAATCCCAAGAACCTATTGTTCTATCTTGGACCTTAAAGTCCCAGATATTTGAATTTTGTTTGATTGACTAATTTATTAATTTATTATTAATAAATAAATTAATTTGTAATAAATTATAATTAATAATTATAATAAATAATAATTATACGTAATTAATAATAATAAATAAACTATTTTATTAATTGATTTTTGAGCATTTGGTGAAATGTTAGGTAGAAACTTTTTTATGCAGTCACAGCCCAAATGTTGTTAATTTCATTGTCATTAATACGGACCATGAAAGCCTTTGTATTTATAAGATATAAGATAGTATATGCTTCCCCATTCCTATTCCCATATATAAGGTAGTATATGCTTCCCCAGTCCTATTCCCATATATAAGATAGTATATGCTTCCCCAGTCCTAGTCCCATATATAAGATAGTATATGCTTCCCCATTCCTAGTCCCATATATAAGATAATATATGCTTCCCCATTCCTATTCCCATATATAAGATAGTATATGCTTCCCCAGTCCTATTCCCATATATAAGATAGTATATGCTTCCCCATTCCTAGTCCCATATATAAGATAGTATATGCTTCCCCAGTCCTATTCCCATATATAAGATAGTATATGCTTCCCCAGTCCTATTCCCATATATAAGATAGTATATGCTTCCCCATTCCTAGTCCCATATATAAGATAATATATGCTTCCCCATTCCTATTCCCATATATAAGATAGTATATGCTTCCCCAGTCCTATTCCCATATATAAGATAGTATATGCTTCCCCATTCCTAGTCCCATATATAAGATAATATATGCTTCCCCATTCCTATTCCCATATATAAGATAGTATATGCTTCCCCATTCCTAGTCCCATATATAAGATAGTATATGCTTCCCCAGTCCTATTCCCATATATAAGATAGTATATGCTTCCCCAGTCCTAGTCCCATATATAAGATAGTATATGCTTCCCCAGTCCTATTCCCATATATAAGATAGTATATGCTTCCCCAGTCCTGTTCCCATATATAAGATAGTATATGCTTCCCCAGTCCTAGTCCCATATATAAGATAGTATATGCTTCCCCAGTCCTGTTCCCATATATAAGATAGTATATGCTTCCCCAGTCCTAGTCCCATATATAAGATAGTATATGCTTCCCCAGTCCTATTCCCATATATAAGATAGTATATGCTTCCCCAGTCCTGTTCCCATATATAAGATAGTATATGCTTCCCCAGTCCTAGTCCCATATATAAGATAGTATATGCTTCCCCAGTCCTATTCCCATATATAAGATAGTATATGCTTCCCCAGTCCTATTCCCATATATAAGATAGTATATGCTTCCCCAGCCCTATTCCCATATATAAGATAATATATGCTTCCCCAGTCCTATTCCCATATATAAGGTAGTATATGCTTCCCCATTCCTAGTCCCATATATAAGATAGTATATGCTTCCCCAGTCCTATTCCCATATATAAGATAGTATATGCTTCCCCATTTCTATTTTAATTATAGATCTTGCTAATTTCCTCCCAAACCACTTGAATCGAGTGTAAAGCAGAAAAGTGGGATTTAAGGAAATCCCTGATAAAATACGAAGGGTGTATGGAATGCTATCCTATGTGTGTTTACTCAGACGTAAGTCCCCTTACGTTCAATTGAAGTTAACTCGCGGTACATTAAAGATATGGTAAAATAAACCTTTGGCAAAGTTAAGTAGAATTTCAGTAAAATTTAAGTAGAATTTAAGTAAAATTTAATGTAATCTTTCTTTAAGGTAACCTAGGGTGCAATCCAGAGTAACTATGGGGAGCCCTTGCTCTGACGTAAGAACAATTCACTCTGGATTGCAATATGAATTTCCCATAGGTTTTCACTAGGTGGTGCCGTAACTACATCGACGTAAATGTCTCTTTCGTGCTCCTGTAGTTACTCTGGGTTGTAGGGTACAATCTGGATTGCTGCACAAGCTGCACTCTGGATTGTAGTGCAGCTTTTGCGCACTGTAAATTTTTCATGACCGTTTCCTGGCACATGCAGTGATCCCTCACTCAGTCACCAGTTTTACCCTACAATCCAGAGTAACTACGTGAGCACATAAGAGACATTTACGTCAACGGAGTTACGGCACCACCTATTCAAAACCTATGGGAAATTCATACTGCAATCCAGAGTAAATTGTTCTTACGTCGGAGCAAGGACTCCCTGTAGTTACTCTGGATTGAACCCTTGGTTACCTTCTTTCCTTAAAGAAAGATGACATCAAATTTTACTTAAATTCTACTTAAATTTTACTTAAACTCTACTTAAATTTTACTTAAATTCTACTTAAATTTTACTTAAACTCTACTTAAATTTTACTTAAATTCTACTTAAATTTTACTTAAACTCTACTTAACTTTACCAAAGGTTTATTTTGGTAATAAATCCAGAGTAAATTGTTCTTATGTCAGAGCAAGGACTCCCTGTAGTTACTCTGGGGAGTAACTACGTAGTGGGGAGTAGTGGGAAGTAACTACATAGTGGGGAGTAACTCCCCGTAGTTACTCCTTAGTGCCTTTTCAAGGTGAAATCCTAACCAATTTGGCACGACTTGCCCACTCCGCATTCCAGTGATGGTGTAGGGAGGCTGCGCATGTCTAGTGGCATGGAGTGGCGCTGAAGTGGAGTGGCGCTGGGAGTGGCGCCGAAGTGCCTTGTGCCAGATGCTTGTGCCAGATGCTTGTGCCAGACTAACAGTCCCTACTCTGAAATGGAAAGGGTTGAAATTATCTAGGGTTGACCTAGATGTTTAGAGATGCACCCTATATGATCCTTAGGCACATTCCTCAGTTCACCTTTGGCTGAGCCGTCCTTGAATAGGTCCGCTGAAGGGTTAGCACATGAGTGCTCTGGTTTTTCAATATCTCACTGATCCTACTGTAGAAGACATAGGGCAAAATCCAGAGTAACTCCGGGGAGTCCTTGCTCCGGTGTAAGAACAACTTACTCTGGATTCCAATATGAATTTCCCATAGGTTTTCACTAGGTGGTGCAATAACTTCAGGAGCACATAAAGTCTCTTACGTGCTCCCGTAGTTACTCTGAATTTGGGGGATAGAGCTCTACTCAGGGTGACCATATGTGTGGAAATTTCCGGATTTCTCCTCTTTTTTAGCCTTCTGTCGGGGTGTCCTCCGAAGGGGCTTCATTGTCCTCCATTCTGGCTTCATTTTGGGACTTTGCAATGGTGCGCAGGACCCCATCATGTCATATGTCGTTGGATTCGTATCGAAGAGCAGAATCCAACGCAAAAACTGGTTTTGAAATATCTCCTTCCTATCAAAAGTTACGGCCAAAAAACACTAAAAATCAAAAATATGCATTGAGCTCTATGGGAAAGTGAAAGTGCCTTTACCGCGGCTTTACTCGTGAGTAGGCAAATGTGCCATTGTCAGCCAGAAAGGCCATGCTGAGACCTTGTCTTCCTTTTGAGGACTGGGCATCAGGTCACCCTGTCTACTATCCAATGCACACATTCATGGTGTGTGTGTGTCTGTCTGTCTGTATGGTGTGTGTGTGTGTGTCTGTCTATGTGTGTGTCTGACTGTCTGTCTCTCTCTCTGTGCGTGTGTGTCTGTCTGTCTATAGGGGTTCTTGATGTGTAGCTAAGAGTTCAGGTAGACAGAAGGTAAAGGAAAAAAACAGGTATCGTGAACATGAACAGACACACTAAGGCTGCCATCCTAAAGACATTTTCCTGGGAGTAAGCCCCACTGAACATAATGGGGCTTACTTTTGAGTAGACATGGTTAGGATTGTGCCGTTTTCATAATCAGATGAACATAAAAAACAATTAAAAGGATTGCTCACACCTACGCATAATGTAGAGAGAATAGAGTTTGATCCCAATATTTGATCTCTCAGCTTTGGAGAGTATCCTCCTTGTAACCCCTGAGGATGTTCTCCAAAGTTGGGAGTAATCATACAGCACAATCCTAACCATGTCTACTCAAAAGTAAGCCCCATCGTGTTCAATGGATCTTACTTCCAGGAAAGTGTCTTTAGGATGGCAGCCATAGACTCGTAGAGATGGAAGTGACCCATGAGGTCATCTAGTCCAACCCCCTGCCTGTAGTAGGAAAGCCTCCTAGAGCATCTCCGACAGGTGCTTGTCGAGCACCTCTTTGGTGGACGTTCATATCCATAAACCCTGTTAGAACAGACAGAAGATGCTATTTCTTGACCAACATGTCATCAGTCTTTGGAACTCCCTGCCTCAGGATGTGGTGATGGTGCCTGAAGTCCAAGATGCTTGGAGTGGGATCACAGATCCAACGGAGGTGACAAGCCATGATGGGTTGGGCACAATCTCCTGGTTTTAGAAGTAGGCTGGTTCGTGCCAGATGCATGATAGTGGCAACGAAATCTAGGAGGTCTTGTGTGCTCCTTGAACATCTGGTGGACCACCATGAGATGCAAAAAGCTGGTCCAGATGGCCCTTTGGCGTGGTCGAGTGGGGTTCTTATCCCTTTTGAAGTAGAGGGTTTTAGGATCCGTGCCCTTGCGGGGGGGGTGTAAAATTGGGTGATGTTGGCATCCAGGACAAAAAGTATTTTGGGGGGACCCAGATCCCAAGGGTCCCCAACACACACAAGGACCCACAGATTATTTCAGATTCCATGTCCATGTCAGGAAAATAATAGGCTGACAACGTCTGCCCAACATTAACTTACCTCTCGCATCTCCTATCAGATAAACACCCCACAAATGTGGGGAAGGGGCTTGCAGAAGGGAATTTGTTGGGGTCCCTCAAACCTGGAGCTATCCTTGTAGATGTTCCATCAGTTGGCCATGGATGTCAGATGAAACCAGGAGGTGTTTCCTGATTTGTCCGGCCAGGGTGACCACATGTTATAAATGCAATAGAGAACAAGGCATCCCAAAATGTAGGACAGCCAAGAAAAACGTAGGACATGGTAAAATTGTATGTATGTATGTATGTATGTATGTATGTATGTATGTATGCATGTATGCATGTATGTATGTATCTCTCCATCCATCCTTACATCCCTCCCTTCTTCATCTATCTATCTATCTATCCCTTCCTTTCATCCATCCATTCCTTTTTCCATATCTAATTATCCCTTCCTTTCATCCATCCATCCATTTTTTCATATCTATCTATCCCTTCCTTTCATCCATCCATCCATTTTTTCATATCTATCTATCCCTTCCTTTTTCCATCCATTCCTTTTTCCATATCTATCTATCCCTTCCTTTCATCCATCCATCCCTTTTTCCATATCTATCTATCTATCTATCTATCTATCTATCTATCTATCTATCTATCTATCTATGTGTCTGTGTTTCTCTCTCTCTCTCTCTCTCTCTCTCTCTCTCTATATATATATATATATATACACACACACACATATACATACATACATAGAGAGAGAGAGAGAGAGAGAGAGAGAGAGAGAGAGCTTTTGTGTGGTTATTTGATAGGTTAATAGATAATTAATAGATAAGTTAATAGTTAAGTAATAGGTAGGTAATATGTAAGTTCATAAGTAATTAATCTATCTTACTTTAGATTCTATAGTAAGTATATCTAACTGCAATCCTAACTGCACTTTCCTGGGAGTAAGATCCATTGAACACAATGGGGATTACTTCTGAGTAGACATGGTTAGGATTGGGCTCTTAGTATCAGTATCTACTGTAAGTATATAAGAGCCCAATCCTATGAATGTCTACTCTGAAGTAAACCCCATGATAGTCAATGGGGCTTATTCCCAGGAAAGTGTGGATAGAATTGCAGCCTAAGGCTACAGTCCTAACCACACATTCCTGGGAGTAAGTGTGCAATCCTAAAGACACTTTCCTGGGAGTAAGACCATTGAATAAATGGGACTTACTTTTGAGTTGACATGCTTAGGATTGTGCTCTAAGTACTATCAAACACAATGGGACTTCTGAGTAGAGATGCTTAGGTTTGCACTATAAGTACAGTAAGTATAATACAGAAAATAAGAACATAAGATTGTATAGTATCTATATAATCTATAATCTATAGATAAGGCTGCAATCCTAAAGACACTTTCCTGGGAGTAAGACCCATTAGACACAATGGGACTTTGAGTAGACATGGTTAGGATTGTGTTCTAAGTTAATAGATATAATCTATAGATTCGTTATCTAATTTATAGATAAGTTAATAAATAAGTAATTGATATTACGTATTAAATTTAAAACTATTATATATAATTTAATTATTAAAAAGGCTACACGCTGCCTGCTTACAAGGAAAATGGTGGAAAGTTTTTCCAGGACATGAGGCTTAAAAAGAGAACATGTCCTGGAAAAAGAGGACATATGCTCACCCTGAATCCCACTCCTTTGTGGCTGGACATGCACTCCTTTTTCTACATGAGGAAGAAGAGGATTTTGTGTGTGTGCCTATGTGTGTGCGCGCGTGTGCGTGCGTGTGCGTGTGTTCTCTGTGTCAGCATTTTTTATCAGCCTGGGCAGAAAGTAGGGCACATAAAACATTTTTGGCAAAAGAGACGTGACTTGCCCCAGAATTCATGTCCGAGAATTCCTATACTATATATAAGAATATATAAGAATTCATTTTAAATCACCTTAAACCAAAAATTTAATTTTCTAAATATATTTATAATCCAGAGGTCAAGAGCAGGCACTTTCAAATCCACCCCATTTTCAAGAAGCACCCATAGGAACCCGTAAGATTCAAGAAGCACCCATTTTCAAGAAGCACCCATAGGAATTCGTAAGGTAACCCTGTGGACCATGCCCATGTTCTAGGTAGGAACCTGTAAGGTAACCCCGTGGACCATGCCCATGTTCCAGGTAGGAACCCGTAAGGTAATCCCATGGAACATGCCCATGTTCCAGGTAGGAACCCGTAAGGTAACCCCGTGGACTATGCCCATGTTCCAGGTAGGAACCCGTAAGGTAACCCCATGGACCATGCCCATGTTCTAGGTAGGAACCCGTAAGGTAATCCTGTGGAACATGCCCATGTTCCAGGTAGGAACCCGTAAGGTAACCCCGTGGACCATGCCCATGTTCCAGGTAGGAACCCGTAAGGTAACCCCATGGACCATGCCCATGTTCCAGGTAGGAACCCGTAAGGTAACCCCATGGACCATGCCCATGTTCCAGATAGGAACCCGTAAGGTAACCCCATGGACCATGCCCATGTTCCAGGTAGGAACCCGTAAGGTAACCCCATGGACCATGCCCATGTTCCAGGTAGGAACCCGTAAGGTAACCCCATGGACCATGCCCATGTTCCAGGTAGGAACCCGTAAGGTAACCCCATGGACCATGCCCATGTTCTAGGTAGGAACCTGTAAGGTAACCCCGTGGACCATGCCCATGTTCCAGGTAGGAACCCGTAAGGTAATCCCGTGGAACATGCCCATGTTCCAGGTAGGAACCCGTAAAGTAACCACGTGGACCATGCCCATGTTCCAGGTAGGAACCCATAAGGTAACCCCATGGACCGTGCCAAGGAAAATGAAGTAGTCAGGACATCTGTGCCCACATTGAGAAGGTGCCCACATTGGGTGGGAAGCTTCCTTTGCCTCCATCTTCCTACATATCCAGACAGATGCCCCCGTACACCTGGCATCCACTTTGAAAACCAGAAGGTGGCATATACCTTGCATCATCTGTTGTTGATGTTCTCCAGAATGGACATTTGCCCTCTAAATTTGTCCGATCTCCTTTAAAATGTGTCTGACCTTCCTTAAAATTAGTCCGATCTCCTTTTTAAGGCCGCATCCTGTGGCAATGAGTTTCACAAATTCATTGCATGCCTGATGAAGAAGTATTTTCATAAAGTGCCTGGCAGTCATAAAAGTGCCAGGCAGATTGGCAGGAGGTGCCAATCCCTGGATACAAAGACATGAAGGGGGCAAAAGAGGAAGTGCGGAGAAAAGTGGGGCACCGCTTTGGTCTTTCTCTTGCTATGGGCACAATCCAGAGTAACTACAGGAGCACATAAGAGACATTACGTGCACCCGTTGTTACTGCACTACCTTGTGAAAACCTATTGGGAATTCATACTGCAATCCAGAGTAACTTGTTCTTACTCCGGAGCAAGGATTCCCCATAGTTACTCTGGATTTTGCCCTAAGTGTCCGCTCTCCGCCAATGAGCGTGTTCCCAATTCTCATTGATTTTTTAATTGTTTAAAAATTAATTATCATCTGCCGGAGATGAGAGTGTAGCACATGTGTGTCTATGCGCAACCGACACACATACATGTAGTATGCATTGGATTAGTCGGTTGCCCCTACGATGCCTTGTGTTGATAGGGTTGCCATAATTCTCTTCCTCAAAACTGGGACAGGACCCTCTGCGCCATTTGCCAGCGTGTGAACGCAACCCCCCCAAACCGGGATCGTCCGGGTTTTTCCGGACGTGTGGCAACCCTATGTGTTGGTGAATTGTTGTGTGATTGTGTAAGTGCACCTTCCTTGCTCAGCCTGCGTGTGCCGTCCATGAGCTTTTTTGCCGTGGTGTGACTGTGTGTGCACAAGCGTGCCCTTTGAAGGTGTGCAAGCAGCGAGTGGATCTGGCGCACTGCCATCCGTGCGCTTGGATGTGGAAGTGTCGTGTGCCTTCCCTGGGGTTACAACTCCCTTAGATGCCAACTTTGGCTCCCCCCCCAAGTGCTCCTGTTAGACGTGGCCAAACTTCCTGATTTCCACCACCCTGATCTCTCTCTTTCCATTCTCTCTCGCATGTCTCTGCCTGCTTCTCCTCTCTCTCTCTCTTTGCCCCCCCCCCACATGCCCCCTTTTTGCCTGGTGCTCAACCCACCCCATCTAACACGCATGGAGGTCGCTTTGGGCTCGGCATGGCTCTTCTGTTTCCATCTGAGTCTCTACTCCGCCAATCTCTCTCTTTCTCTCTCTTTCTCTCTTTTCTGATGATTAATTAATTAATTAATTGAGAAATCATGATTAATGCTAGCCGATAATTAACTCCTGTTGTACTAATAGTGTACTAATTAAAGATTGTGTTGATTGCTCCTACTAACTACTGCCATTTTTGTGTCTGAGCTTTTAAGTTTGTCCAAGGAGACTGCCCCCCCCAATTTTTTTGCTCTGACATCCCTCTCTTCCCTTCCCAACCCACTTTCCTAGTTCTCTCTTGCTGTGTCCCCCCCGCCCCGACTCACACCCCCAAAACCCAGGTCTTTTCAAAGGGGGGAAAAGAGGCATGGGGGGTACGCATGACATCAAACAGACATCTGGTTTCCATATTGAAATCTCCCCCCCCCAAAAAAAAGTGGAGTTGATGTGATGTGGGGGGGGGTAGGAGTATTTGAGCCAGGATTCCTGGGTTCACTGCCTCCCCCCACTTATGGGCCAGAAATAAGGATGCAAGGGAAAGAACAAGATCACTTTCTGAAGTGATTGTATGCCTATGTTGTGCTTTGAGCGTGGAACACTCTGGACATGCTCAGAAGTTGCACTCTGGACATGCTCAGAAGTCTCTTTAGGCATGACAAGGGAAGCTCAGCAAAGGTGATGCCAGCACATGGCTGCCAGTACATCTCTCTCCTGGAGGGTCCCCAACTCAGCTGTGCCTGCATCCTATGCTATGCCTTCAAACCCCACCAGAAAGCAGCAATGGGACAACCCATTGGGTACAAGTTCTGGACCAGGGATGTGGAGCAGTTGCACTTGGATCCGGACCTTGAACTCAGAAATGGAAATCAAGTTGTGCTCCAATTAATTAGGGAACTGGTACACTTGCAGAACATCTGTGGCACGTCAAAGTCCCATTGCACACTTACAGATCATCCGCGGCACACCAAAGTCCCATTGCACACTTACAGATCATCCGCGGCACACCAAAGAACCTTGGCACACTTGCAGATCATCCGTGGCACACCAAAGTCCTTTGGCACACTTGCAGATCATCCGTGGCACATCAAAGTCCCTTGGCACATCTGCAAATCATCCACAGCACACCAAAGTCCCTTGGCACACTTGCAGATCATCCATGGCACACCAAAGTCCCTTGACACACTTGCAGATCATCCGTGGCACATCAAAGTCCCTTGGCACATCTGCAAATCATCCACAGCACACCAAAGTCCCTTGGCACACTTGCAGATCATCTGTGGCACACCAAAGTCCCTTGGCACACTTGCAGTTCATTCGTGGCACATCAAAGTCCCTTGGCACATCTGCAAATCATCCACAGCACACCAAAGTCCCTTGGCACACTTGCAGATCATCCATGGCACACCAAAGTCCCTTGGCACACTTGCAGATCATCCATGGCACACCAAAGTCCCTTGACACACTTGCAGATCATCCGTGGCACATCAAAGTCCCTTGGCACATCTGCAAATCATCCACAGCACACCAAAGTCCCTTGGCACACTTGCAGATCATCTGTGGCACACCAAAGTCCCTTGGCACACTTGCAGTTCATTCGTGGCACATCAAAGTCCCTTGGCACATCTGCAAATCATCCACAGCACACCAAAGTCCCTTGGCACACTTGCAGATCATCCATGGCACACCAAAGTCCCTTGGCACACTTGCAGATCATCCATGGCACACCAAAGTCCCTTGGCACACTTGCAGATCATCCATGGCACACCAAAGTCCCTTGGCACACTTGCAGATCATCCATGGCACACCAAAGTCCCTTGGCACACTTGCAGATCATCTGTGGCACACCAAAGAACCTTGGCACACCTGCAGATCATCCGTGGCACACCAAAGTCCCTTGGCACACTTGCAGATCATCCGTGGCACACCAGAGTCCTGTGGCACACTTGCAGATCATCCGTGGCACACCAATGTCCCATGACACACTTGCAGATCATCCACAGCACACCAAAGTCCCTTGGCACACCTGCAGATCATCCACGGCACACCAAAGTCTCTTGGCACACCATCTGCCGCACACCAAAACCCCATGGCATACCTTCAGATCATTTCCGGCACAGCAAAGTACCTGCAGATAATCCGCAGCACACCAAAGTCTCATGGTACATCTGCAGATGGTGGCACATAAAGTCCTGTGGTGCACCTGCAGATCATCTGTGGCACACCAGCGTACCCCATGGCACGCTGGTTGAAAATCACTGACCTAAGTCCTCCATTGCCCAGTTTCTCCACATGAGAACCACATCCACTAGATACCAACATAATCCAAAGAATCTCGTTTTTCTGCTGCAGAAAGAAAAATAGAGTCTATTATTTGCCTTCAACATATAGAAGAGTATTTAGACCCCCCCCCCCCATTCTTGTTAATCCTTTAAGGTGCCATAGGTGCCAGTGAGATCACCTTACGTGTTTCCTATAACGGGACACTGGTGCCCACATGTGCCAAATGCGCAGGGATGTTGCATCATCCTCCCTGATAGCATCCATGGTTGTCACCACTCCTATGTAGAAATGCAGAGATGTCTCTATATATGATACATATGTACGGTCATATCTATGCAGACATTTCTACCTATGTAGAAAAGACATCCTGTACAATGCAGATGTTCGGACTTCTGATGGATGTGCACTGATCCCCCCCCCCCCGAAGATGGGCCTATCCCTGTCACTAGCCTGGTTCTTGATAGGATGGGGGGCACAGACACGCATTCCTTGTAGAATTTGGGGGATAGGACGGTGGGCACTGACGGTTCTGCCCCTTCCCAGATGCTTCTCTCCTCCCCGTCCGCATCCTAACTTTGTTTGCATGTCATTGTATTGACTAATTATTACTAATGAGATCCTTCTTCCTCCAACCCTCCTTGCCCCTCTTCCTGCCCCCCTCTCCCCCTTTCCTTTTGCCACTGGGAAAGAGAAGTGGACTCCGCAATGACACCACTAAGAAGCAACACAAATGCTGCCTTCTACCCCCCCCCCCCCCCGTACACACACCCCCCAAAACTGGCCTGTGCTTAGACGATCCCCCACCTGCCTGTCCGTTCTGCACAAGTCTTGATGGTTCAGTTAAATCATCAGGGAGCATATGGGGTCTGCCTGCATGAGTGCACAGGCGCACTCCTTGCCCCACATCAATGGGGTGCATTGCATCAGGTCTGTGGGTTTGGGTGCAAAAAAATGCTTTCAGCAATGTATGTGAACTTGGTGCTGCTGCTGGACTCCCCTATAAGGGTCCACTTCTTTTCTGGAGTCCTGGGTTGGGGGTGCGGATCTGGTGCTCATCGGGACCATTACCACAAGGACCACGGAGAGGCTGGGGTCCCTCCCAGCCATGCTTCTCTCCTCCGCCTGATGCTCCACGTCCAGGTATTTGATTTTCCTTAGAAGTATTATTTGATTATATATTAACACATCCCGAATTGTGGCCGGCATGTGTTGCTTGATGCTGCCCCCTGCAGGATACGTGTGAACACTGCAGACCATCTTGTGCACTGGGATGGGAGACCATCCACAGCTGATGCACCTGGAACCAATTTCTTGGGGGAAACAGAATGGAACTGACTTTTGAGTAGACATGCTTAGGACGGCACTGTAATTCCAAAGATATGGCACTTAAGTCATGGGCCTGTGAATATTGTCCGAAGGGATTGTCACCCATACAAAAATTGGGGTGTCGTGAATCAAACACTGTTCTGATTCAGACACTGGTCTCCATCAGAAGCACCCCCAAATCTAAGATGCTGCCAAATTGCCCCCTAATCATCATCTAGACAGAGGCACCCCCAAATCTAAGATGGTGCCAAACCACCTCCAAATCATCACATGGACAGAGGCACCCCAAATTTAAGATGGTGCCAAATCACCTCCAAGTCATCACATGGACAGAGGCACCCCCAAACCTCAGAGGGTGCCAAATCATCTCCAAACCATCACCTGGTCAGAGGCACCCCAAATTTAAGATGGTGCCAAATCATCTCCAAACCATCACCTGGTCAGAGGCACCCCCAAATCTAAGATGCAGTTACCAGAGAGTGGGGGTGCCCCATTGGTGTCATTTATTGGATGTGCAATCAGATATGGTATCAGGCTGGACCCCTGCAGTAAAATAGCCACAAGTTCGTTCCAGATCCATAGGTGTCTTACTTGGAAGCATGGAGGAGGAGAAAGAGAGGGGTTTACTGCACGCTGGTAAACCAGTTCTAGGGTGGATGGTGTTTACTGTTCTGCCCATCAAACAACCCCCCCATGCACATCAACCCCCCCCCCCCCCGGTCACTCATCCTCCAGACCACTACAAACCTTCACACTGCTGGTGCATGTCCGGAAATTCAGATCCAAAACCTGCTGGGGCAAAAGACCCCAAAAGTGTTCAGCAAGTACAAAGCAAAGTACGGCATGAAGTCCCCAGATCCGGCTCACGGCTGGAGTCTGGATAGTTCCGACTCATGGATTTGGATCTGGTCCACTGGCTGAAATCTGGATAGCTCTGGCTTATTGTTGGATTCGGTCCACGGGCTGGACTCTAGATAGTTCCAGCTCAGAATATTGGATTCGGATCTGGTCCACCAGCTGAAATCTGGATAGCTCTGGCTTATTGTTGGATATGGTCCACGGGCTAGACTCTAGATAGTTCCAGCTCAGACTGTTGGATTTGGATCTGGTCCACCAGCTGCAGTCTGGATAGCTCTGGGCTAGAGTATTGGATTTCATTTCTAGCCCACCACTCTATTTCCTCTTCAACTCTGTCACCCTTTCCCTTGCACGGCTGGCACCGTACAGGGTAAGCAGGGGCATCATTTGGTGCTCAGTCTTGGGCTCCAGGAACTCTTGGGCAGGCCCTGCGTGCCAACCCTATAGACACTTCCGTCTCATCCCTGCCCCTACTGACTCTTCCGTGGCTGTCGTCTAGTTCTGCGGAGCAAGATTAGACCAAGGGGTTGTTTCTAGTGTCCGAAACCGAGTTCTGGTACCACTGATACCCAACTGTTACCCAACTTCTGATACTTCTGATCCCATCCTCTGATACCACCAGTTAAGGACCCCGTTTGCATCTCTTATTCTTAGCCTGTCTGTTTTCCCGTAGAGAAGGAAGGGACTCTCAAGGTCATCTAGTCCACCCACCTGCCTCTTGGATCCCATAGTATTCTGGGATTAACCTGTCGGGTGGGTGGGCAGGAATCGCTGTGCCTTCCAGCTACACTTTGGAAGATGACCAAAAGGCACTAAGGGCTGGATCGTAACCTCACCTTGGACTCCTCAGACAGGTCTTTGCACATCAATGCTTCTTCTACATCCATTTATACCTCCTCCAGAATCATTAACACCTCATTAGCAGATCCCCGGCTTCATTTAGAGGGCGTTAGTGTCAACCGAACTGCCCAGAATTCCCTTGCCGGCTTGTTTTAAGTGGCGGCTGGAGGAGTTATAGTTCTAGGTAGTTCAAACCGTCTCCCCCCTTCATTAAATTCCTTGCTCTTTCCACTCATCTTCTATTCTTGGTGGTACTTCTTGGTGGTACTTCCATGTCAAAGGACTCCATATCATGCTAGATCAGTGGTGTGGCCCACCAGTGGGTCACAACCCAGTTTTTGGTGGACCTGGAGGACAGATTTGGTTACGTGCCTCAAAAGTTGAACAACCTGCAATCACTCTCCATGATGGACATAAAGGCTTGGTAAAGTGAAACTGTATTTTTAGGTGGGTCCCAATCCTTACCTTAAAGGTAAAGGTGTCCACCACAGGTTGCCCTGCTCTAAGGGTGGCGCTTAGAGCGTGACCGACTCTAGGGTGGTGCTCATCCCCATTACAAGGCTGAAGACCCAGCGTTGTCCGAAGATATCTCCGTAGGTCGTGGCCAGCAGGGGTAGATACCAAAAGCACATGGACAGATTAACCAGACACCTTCAGCGTTATAGAATAATAATAATAATAATAATAATAATAATAATAATAATAATAATAATAATAATAATAATAATATGGGTTGGGACACATTAACCCTACAATCCAATGTAATTACAGGAGCATGTAAGAGACATTACATGCACTCGTAGTCACTGCACCACTGAGTGAAAACCTATTGCAATTCATATTGCAATCCAGAGTAAATTGTTCTTACACCGGAGCAAGGACTCCCCGTAGTTACTCTGGGTTGCACCCTTGGTCTGACTTCCCAACAGAGTCCTGTCTGGTATGGGTGACCCTGTCCAGCTTAGGCTACAATCCAGAGTAACAACGGACCTTTTACGCCAACGTAGTTATGGTGCCACCTATGGGAAACCTATGGAAAATGCATAGAGCAATCCAGAGTAAGGCTGCCATCATAAAGACACTTTCCTGGGAGTAAACAATGGAGCTTACTTTTGAGTAGACATGGTTAGGTTTGTGCTCTAAGTTCCTCTTACGACTTCCCATAGTTACTTTGGATTGTAGGGTTAGCCCACTGCCTCGCTAAAGCATGCAAGCCCCACCACCACTGCAAGGTAGTGTCCCTTTGGGGGAATAATAATAATAATAATAATAATAATAATAATAATAATAATAATAATAATAATAATAATAATATTGTAGTTACCAAAAAAAAGCAGCACTCCTGGAAACTTCACACAAATTGAGACAATACCAGGAACCGAATTACTATAGAGCAAGTTATAGTCCAACACCTGACAACTGTAATATTAATTATAAAACACCATTAATGCGCTATATATATATATATATATATATATATATATATATATATATATATATATATATATATATATATATATATATAAAATATTATATATTATGTGTATTATATATTATATATTATATATTAATGACATAAAACACCATTAATGCTAACTTCGGCCTTCTGTATGAAATGCGGTTGACACCCTCACGATAGATTATTTACTGTATTTACTCGAATCTAACGTTCACTTTTCCAGCCAAATTCAGTATCCAAATTCAGGGTGCACATTAGATTCAGTGGTTAATTAGATTTTAGTAAATGTGGTGTTTTGTTTATAAGTATAAGGCGCGCATTAGATTCGGGTAAATGCTGTATTTCTAAATGCACCTTCGGCAGTGTTGTGATTATAAGTACAGGGTTCGCATTAGATTCGATGGTTAATTAGATTTGAGTAAATGCAGTGTTTTTATTATAAGTATAGGGTGTGCATTAGATTGAGCGGCGCATTAGATTCGGGTAAATGCTGTATTTCTAAATGCGCTTTTGCAGTGTTTTGATTATAAGTATAGGGTGCACATTAGATTCGATGGTTAAGTAGATTTTAGTATATACAGTGTTTTGATTATAACAGTGTATATACAGTGTTACAGTGTTACACTGTATATACAGTGTTATACAGTGTTATATACAGTGTTTTGATTATAGGTGCACATTAGAATCATAGAATCATAGAGTTGGAAGGGACCTAGTAGGTCATCTAGTCCAACCCCCGACCTGCTGCAGGATTGATGGCAAACGTTAGATTAGGGTATATACTTAGATTTGATGGCACGTTAGATTAGGGTAAATACTTATTTAGAAGATCTATATTAGGAAATATATTCTAAATCTATTCATTTAGAAGATCTATATTAGAAAATACAGAAGAGTGGTGGGCTAGACTGTCTCTCATGATCCAGCTAGTTCTCGCTTCCTCTTCTCCGCAGCACACTGCCTCGTGTGGCTGAATATCTGCATAGGTGCCAGGCTGTAATAGAGGCGGCCAGAGTTGGCATTGCTCACCGTGACTCCGCAGTTGGACCACCTTTGTATTTATGTGTCTTCAAACTTAATTTTGCACACCCACCATCATTGCCCACCCAGAAAAAGCAGTTGCCCACCCACCTGTTAAATCCAGATTACAGTCCCCTGCTTAACTCCCATCCGCACCGGCGTCGCCTAATCCGTAATCTCGCCATGCTCCCTCCAGCGCAAGGTGGACTTGGGTCTCATCCAACCCGGCGAGCTGAGCAAATTCTTGGAATAACCAAGCAGTCCATTTCCTTTGGTGGAAAACAAGCTTAAAGGAGCCTTTATTAAGCCTTCGGGGGCCTCGAGGGCAAATGCATTAGGGGGAAAAATGCCAAGCGGCTTGGGGATCCACTCATTAACGTTCTCCAAAAACCAAGCAGGCAGCAGCGAAGCGCACCACGCAGGAAGCGGAGGGACGCGAGGCCAACCTCAACCGAAACCCACAACGCCATTAGTAGCGCAGCCCATTTCCCGGGAATCTTCAGCGCAGGTCTCTAAATGCTTTGTGGGTTGCAGCCGGTTGACTCGCTCTAAATAAAGCGGCAACCACTGCCGGATCACAAATAACAAACAATGCCGCTCAGAGGACCTCCAGGTGACTCGAGGGGGAGGATTGCGAGTGACGCTGGGCTCCGAAGACGGCCATATCTTAGGAGACTTTGGGCACCAGAGGTAGCCGGCTAGTTCTTTCCCCAGTTTGGGTGCCGTTTTTTGGTACCAAGCACCACCCAGACTTTCATTAGGGTCGGCGCAGGGGTGATACACCAACGTTATCCCCTTGATTTGAAAGGAAGGAAATCATATATTATTATTTGAATCTATAAAATTTTATTGAATCTATTCCAAAAAAATCCAGACTTTTAATTAAAAAATGTAGGACAAAATGTAGGATGTGTTCCTACAGTGCTCGGACTTAGCCACGCAAAGCTGTGGGTGACACAAACTGCTCCCCAGTGCCCCATCCATTACCCCCAGGATTTTCATTTTTACCCCATTTGGGGTAATTTACCCCTGTTCCCTAACCACTGTAGTAGAGTAGCACAAGGTGGTGAACAGTAGAGGGGAGGGTTGCATCAGAGACACTCTAGCCCACTTCTCTACTCTCCTCAACACACACACTTTTTTCCTTTTGCTCACAATTTTTTTCCAAATACAGGAAACTGGAGGAAGAGAAGGTGGAAGTAGAAGCCTGAGGGTGGTGCACACCAGTCCATGCCCCCATTTCAGTTGTCCTCACCCATGGGCACAATCTTTGTCCTCAGCCATGGACACCCATGGGCACAAACATTCTCCTCACCCAGGGGCACCCATGGGCACCCACGGGCACCCATGGGCACAATCTTTGTCCTCACCCATGGGCACCCACGGGCACAATCTTTGTCCTCACCCATGGACACCCATGGGCACAATCTTTGTCCTCACCCATGGACACCCATGGGCACAATCTTTGTCCTCACTCATGGGCACCCACGGGCACAATCTTTGTCCTCAGCCATGGACACCCATGGGCACAATCTTTGTCTTCACCCATGGGCATGTTGTCCTCACCCATGGGCACAATCTTTGTCCTCAGCCATGGACACCCATGGGCACAAACATTCTCCTCACCCAGGGGCACCCATGGGCACAATCTTTGTCCTCAGCCATGGACACCCACGGGCACAATCTTTGTCCTCACCCATGGGCACCCACGGGCACAATCTTTGTCCTCACCCATGGACACCCATGGGCACAAACATTCTCCTCACCCAGGGGCACCCATGGGCACCCACAGGCACAATCTTTGTCCTCAGCCATGGACACCCATGGGCATAATCTTTGTCCTCACCCATGGACACCCATGGGCACAATCTTTCTCCTCAGCCATGGACACCCATGGGCACAATCTTTGTCCTCACCCATGGGCACCCACGGGCACAATCTTTGTCCTCAGCCATGGACACCCATGGGCACAAACATTGTCCTCACCCAGGGGCACCCATGGGCACCCGCGGGCACAATCTTTGTCCTCACCCAGGGGCACCCAGGTACACCCATGGGCACAATCTTTGTCCTCAGCCATGGACACCCATGGGCACAAACATTGTCCTCTCCCAGGGGCACCCATGGGCACCCACGGGCACAATCTTTGTCCTCACCCAGGAGCACCCAGGGGCACCCACGGGCACATTCTTTGTCCTCAGCCATGGACACAAATGGGCACAATCTTTGTCTTCACCCATGGGCATGTTGTCCTCACCCATGGGCACAATCTTTGTCCTCTGCTGTGGACACCCATGGGCACAATCTTTGTCTTCACCCATGGGCACGTTGTCCTCACCCATGGGCACAATCTTTCTCTTTGGGCACAATCCTAACCACATCCACACAGAAGTAAGCCCCATTGTGTTGAATGGGTCTTACTCCTAGGAAAGTGTCTTTAGGATCGCAGGCTTTGTTTGTAAAGCTTACCTGTGGTTCTTCTATATTCCCAGATATTCAGTTTCGCTTCCGCAGGCAGAACAACGTTCTCTGCCTGCAGGATGCACTCCGGGGTGCCCTCCGTCGTGTGCTCAAGCGCGTCTCGGGAACTTCCGACCCACCGGAGTACGTTAATGACCCTGGAAAATCTCATTCTTCATGCTTTGTCGATTGCAAGGTAGATTATCCGCCTGCGAGGCCCTTCCTCGGGCCCGACCTGTTAACATCCTCTGATAAGCAGCTGATTCATTTTGGAGGCTTCGGTGGATATTAGGAGTTCTTATCAAATACAGTCGCTGAACACATTGAGTGGCTCTGTTGGCCTTTATGGATCCGTCTTGTTGGACTGTATAGCTACCTCTTCCTCCTCCTCCTCCTCCTCCTCCTCCTGCCACCCTTTGAGACCAACAGGGGTGGGAGAGGAAAGAAGTGGAGAAGAGTAGGTGGCCTAGAACGAACATCTTTGGAGCGACGGTCAGTCCAGGACTGTTATCCTCAAAACCTTTAGCACAGAAACCCTCTTATTAAATCGGCACACTATTGAAGCCCACTAGGGGTAAAACCCAGAGTAACTACTCCGACTTAGATACAGTGCCACCTATGGGAGGCCAATGGGAAACACATAGCGCAATCCAGAGTAAGTACCTCTCACGTCTTCCTGTAGTTATGGGATTGTAGGGTTAACTTTGTGAGATTTTTTTTGAAAAGGTGATCTAGAAAGAACTAACATATTGATTTGCAAACTTGATCCATTTCTTATAGGGTTGCGGTAGTTCTCCAGTGTGTGTCTACTCAAAAGTAAGCCCGAGTGAGCTCAATAGAACTTACTCCCAGGAAAGTGTCTTTAGGATTGCAGCCTTTCTTACTTTCTTAGAGCACTATCCTGACCGTGTCTACTCCAAAGTAAGCCCCATTGTGTTGAATAGGTCTTTCTCCCAGGAAAGTGTCTTTCAGATTCCAGCATTACTTACTTACTTACTTACTTACTTACTTACTTACTTACTTACTTACTTACTTACTTACTTACTTGCAAAGAACGTGATCTATTTTTTATCATGTGGCATCCCTAAGGAGCAACCTCCGAGCAAAAGGAAACTTCTTCAGTGATCGGGCCCATCTTCCCTTTAAACCAGTTCCCTCTACTGGTTCCTAACTGGCTCCTCTGAGCGCTGTCGTTCTTTGATGGAGCATCTTGAGTCACCGTTTGATGGCGTGACAGTTCCACAGAGTTCTGAAAAGTGGGGTTTGTTATGGGACGGGGAATAGGATTTCTTTATGGGTCAGATCCAACCTTCCATTAATATGATTGATCCAGGGATTTTGATCCAGGCATGCCCACATATGGTTGTTTGTCCCCACCTGCTGGTCAGCTTGGGTAGTTTCCTCCTGTACAAAGTAGTTCTACTGAGACATCAGGTGAAATCCAGAGTAACTATGGGGAGTCCTTGCTGTGGAGTAAGAACAAGTTACTCTGGACTGCAGTATGAATTTCCCAGAGGTTTTCACTAAGTAATGTCTCTTATGTGCTCCCGTAGTTACTCTGGATTGTGCCCAGCACGGCTTACCAGATCCTTAGCTAACCAGATCCACGGCTAACCAGATCCATGGCTATCCTGGTGATCAGATCCTGGTGATCATATATGGCCTTCAAGATTCTCCAGTCCAGGAGACCCTTTGACTGCCCCTTGTTCAAGGCTAATAACCAGGTCCTCAGACCTTTCTTCTCTGATACACATGCTTACATATGCTGGTAGTACCCAGATGTGGTGTCACGGAGTGTGTGTAGGATACACGCGACCATGCCAGGGTAGTCCAAAAGTGGCCCCATTTGAACCTCTTGGGGCAAGGCAGTGACCCCAAAACTGCTTCCTCACTTCACTGGACCATCAAATCTTGTGCAGATTTCCCTTTCCTTCCCCGCAACCTGCTGTCCCAAGTCCCGACCTCTTCCTTTCTCCGATTTACCCAAAATCCGGCATTACTCCAGAGACAGCCAGACATAAAAATGGATCAGCAGTGCCTCCCCCCCCCAAAAAAGTCTCCCCAACTTGCTCTCGCCAGTTCCCCAGTTGGTTAACACTTTGTTGTCTCCTTGTCTCCCCCACCTGATTCCACCCCCTCCCCCAACCGCTGTGCTCACGACGGACAGGTGACCATCTCCGTGGATGGAATCCTCACCACGACCGGCTACACGCAAGAGGACTATACCATGCTGGGCTCGGACGACTTCTTCTACATCGGGGGGAGCCCCAACACGGCTGACCTCCCCGGTTCCCCCGTCAGCAACAACTTCATGGGGTGCCTAAAGGATGTGAGTGATGGGGTAGAGGGACGTCGAGGGTGTCCACTCGAGGGTGGGACGTCCACTCGAGGGTGTCCACTCGAGGGTGGGACGTCGCACCCCAAGGTGCTGTACCTAATTCCATCTCCCTGTACCTGGTGATATACCTTCTCCTTGGCCCTAAACGGGATAAAGAAAGATGGGGAAAGTGTATGAAAGTAGACTAAATCCTAAATTCTCCTCTAGTTTTCCGCCCTATAGGAGCAGACAAAGACATATGGAGGGCAGTAAACAGTCCTGAATTAGAGTTTCTCCAACCACAACAACCCCGTAAGGTTTTGAGGATGCAATCCTAATCCCCAGTTAGGCCGGCATAAGTCCCGTGCTGCCCTGGGGGGTGTCACAAAAGTGCCATAAGGCACTTCAGCACCATTCCTGGGGGGCTAGACTAATGCATAGGCATGCACCGGCTTCCCCACACCACCCCAATAAAAGGGAGACTGTTGACCAACATTGGTTAGGATTATGCCCTCATTATGCCCATACTGTAGATGGGAAGACCGAGGTGAGGCTTGATTGAGTGATTCGGAGACTCCAACCAGGGAAATATCAGTTCATGGCTTGGTATCCTATACAAACCCTATACAAACCCAAACCCTATACACCCCCAAAGTCCCCTTTTCAGGATTCTCCTGTCAATAGATGAATACAAAGGTGGTGGTTCAAACCAAACGTCTCTATGACCCCTTCCTTCCCTTTGCAGGTGGTCTACAAGAACAACGATTTCAAGCTGGAGTTGTCACGGCTGGCCAAGGAAGGGGACCCCAAAATGAAGATCAACGGCGACCTGGTCTTCCGTTGTGAGAACGTCGCAGCCCTAGACCCGGTCACCTTCGAGTCGCCCGAAGCCTACATCTCCCTCCCCAAGTGGAACACCAAGAAGACGGGCTCCATCTCCTTTGACTTCCGTACTACGGAGCCCAACGGGCTGCTCCTCTTCAGCCACGGGCGGCTCCAGCCACCCAAAGAGGGGCGGTCGGAGCGGTTGCACAAGGCGGATTACTTTGCCATGGAGCTCCTGGACGGCTACCTCTACCTGCTGCTGGACATGGGCTCGGGCGGCATCAAGATGAGGGCCAGCAGCAAGAAGGTGAACGACGGCGAGTGGTGCCACGTGGATTTCCAGCGTGACGGGCGCAAGGGTGAGCAGGACGCCGGATCTTGTCCTTGTGGTCCTCCTGGATGTGGACCACATGACCCGAGCCTGTTTTCTGGCTTCTCCTCTCCATCACTTGATGGCACAAGGGTGTTACACGTGGACCAACCGGATCCAGCCATGCTCAGTTCCAAAGCTGACCCTCTCCTCATTCATTCATTCATTCACTCATTCACTCATTCATTCATTCATTCATTCATTCATTCATTCATTCATTCATTCATTATTGAAAATCAAACATACACAGCAAACAATTTCATGCTGGTTTCATTCACATCACCAGTCGGACCCTTCCCAAGTGTCTAGGACTATATTATTATTATTATTATTATTATTATTATTATTATTATTATTATTATTATTATTATTATTGAAAATCAATCAGAAATACACATCAAACAACTTCATGCTGGTTTCATTCACATCACCAGTCGGACCCTTCCCAAGTGTCTAGGACTATATTATTATTATTATTATTATTATTATTATTATTATTATTATTATTATTATTATTATTATTGAAAATCAATCAGAAATACACATCAAACAACTTCATGCTGGTTTCATTCACATCACCAGTTGGACCCTTCCCAAGTGTCTAGGACTATATTATTATTATTATTATTATTATTATTATTATTATTATTATTATTATTATTATTATTGAAAATCAATCAGAAATACACATCAAACAACTTCATGCTGGTTTCATTCACATCACCAGTCGGACCCTTCCCAAGTGTCTAGGACTATATTATTATTATTATTATTATTATTATTATTATTATTATTATTATTATTATTATTATTATTATTCCCCCTTTTCCTCCCACCAAGAAAAGGACATTCCCAGGTAAGGAATTCTTAATTTTTCCAATTAATCTGGTTTCTCTCGCCCTCCCCTCCAGGTTCCATCTCCGTGAACAGCCGCAGCACGCCCTTCCTGGCTAGCGGGGAGAGTGAGATCTTGGACTTGGATAGTGAGATGTACTTGGGGGGTCTCCCCGAAAACCGCTTGGACCTCATCCTGCCCCCGGAAGTCTGGACGGCCTTCCTCAACTACGGCTACGTGGGCTGCGTGCGGGATCTCTTCATCGACGGGAAGAGCCGTGACGTGCGGCGCCTGGCCGAGGTGCAGAGCGTGGCTGGCGTCTCCAGCTTCTGCTCCAGGGAGACCCTCAAGCAGTGCACCAGCTCCCCGTGCCGCAATGGGGGACTCTGCCGGGAGGGCTGGAACCGTTTCATCTGCGATTGTGTGGGCACCGGCTACTTGGGCCGGCTGTGCGAGAGAGGTGAGGGGACCCACAGTGGGACCGAGGGGGGGGGGGGGAACGACGACACATGACCCCAAAGTACCTTTGGGTGAATAAATTTCAAAGGGTTGTTATTGAACATTACAATGCAAAATTTAATCTGGGACAGATCAGATCTCCCACCTCATTATCAGACTGAGTGGCAGGGAGTTCCACAGAGAAATGAAATAGGAAAAACCCTGCTGGATCAGGCCAAAGGCACATTCCACCAAGTAAATCCTGTGGCAGGGAGTTCCACAAAGTAATGAAATAGGAAAAGCCCTGTGGATCAGGCCAAAGGCACATCCCACCATGTAAATCCTGTGGCAGGGAGTTCCACGTAGTAATGAAATAGGCAAAGCCCTGCTGGATCAGGCCAAAGGCACATGTGGTCCAGCTTCCAGTATATCATAGTGGCGCACCAAGTAAATCTTATGGCAGGGAGTTCCACAGAGTAATAAAACAGGAAACACCCTGCTGGATCAGGCCAAAGGCACACCTACTCTAGCTTCCTGTTTCTCCTGTGTAAATCCTGTGGCAGGGAGTTCCACAGAGTAATGAAATAGGAAACACCCTGCTGGATCAGGCCAAAGACAAATGTAGTCCAGCTTTCAGTATCTCATAGTGGCGCACCAAGTAAATCTTATGGCAGGGAGTTCCACAGAATAATGAAATAGGAAACACCCTGCTGGATCAGGCCAAAGACACTTCTAGTCCAGCTTCCAGTATCTCATAGCGGCGCACTAAGTAAATCCTGTGGCAGGGAGTTCCACAGAATAATGAAATAAGAAACACCCTGCAGGATCAGGCCAAATACAGTATCTCATAGTCCAGCTTCAGTATCTCATAGTGGCGCACCAAGTAAATCCTGTGGCAGGGAGTTCCACAGATTAATGAAATAGGAAACGCCCTGCTGGATCAGGCCAAAGACACATCTAGTCCAGCTTCTAGTATCTCACAGTGGCCCACTAGATGCTTCATGGAGCACACAAGAGACCTACAAACTAGTGCCATTCCCCGCATCAGCCATTCATCTCACATCAGAAGGTTGCACAGACTTATGGCTTCTGTAACCCGTGACGGGTTGTATGGTGTTACAGTCTATCTATGGTGTCTGTAACCCATGACGGACTTATAGAAATCTGTCCAGTCCCCTTTGAAAGGCCAGACAACATCCCCACATCTTGCGGCAAGGAGTTCCACAGATTCCTTTAAAACAGACCTGGAATGCTGAAACTGACGCTTTTTCTCGGTGCTGTGCAGAGGCCACCGTGCTGAGCTACGACGGGAGCATGTACATGAAGATCATGTTACCAACCGTCATGCACACGGAGGCCGAGGATGTCTCGCTGCGCTTCATGTCCCAGCGTGCCTACGGGTTCATGATGGCCACCACCTCGAAGGAATCGGCCGACACTCTCCGCCTGGAGTTGGACGGGGGCCAGATGAAGCTTACAGTCAACCTAGGTAATGCCCTGCAGGGTTTGGCCCTCCTTCTAGTTTCCGCCTCAGCCCCCTCCATGGGGGAGGCACCGGATGGAACCTGGATACAGGTCGGCCCCATTTCACCCATACCGGGGAGATGGGCAGCTGAATCTGATGTTGGCTCACCAAGGGTCGGGCTCCACAGATTGGGTTCTCTTTGGAGGACAACCCTTGTGGAGGGTCTCCTGGGTCCTGCTCATGAGTCCTAGGTGTGAAACACAACATTTTCAACATCCTGTTCCTCCTGATGGAGAGAGAACCTTTTGTGGAGACCACCCTTTGGAGGGGCCATCCGGTGCTCCCCCCTCTGACCTCTTGGATCTTGGAAAGAAGCGTGCCCAGGGTCTGCTCCACGGTCATGGAGAACATGGTCATGGAGAACAAGGGAAATGGGGCAGGGGGACTTTAATCCCAGACCCCCCCCCCCCTTGGACCCTTCCGATGTCCGTCTGTCCGTTCATCTGGCACATCTTTCCAAAGATCCAGAGGCAGAGCTTTCCGCACCCCCAGTTTTTAACCCTTCATTGGCACATGAACCAGCCAGCCCAGAGCAAACAGCTGCTGAGACCATGTACCCTGACCCATGGCTGCCATTTTCTTCCTGCTACAGGCCCCCCTTTTTTTCTTCCATCCCTCCTCCCCCCAGCCTCCCACCTCTCCACTCCTTGGGGCACTATCTCCTCTCATCTTCCCCTCTTCCTTGGGGTTTTTGGCTCTGATCCAACCTCAACCCCTGGAGGGGATTTTTGGTCCAGCGGCTGTTTGTATCCACTCTTCTGCTGTGGTTGACGACACTCGCCAAAGCCTAGCTGTGTAGGAAAGGAGATTCCTGCTTACCCCCCTCTTTCCCTGGGAGCCTGATGCCCCACTGCCTGCAGAGACTGGGGGCTACAGTAGCAAACCCTTCTTGAGATCACCCCCCCCCCAGTCTCTGGAGGTCCCGAAAGGTCTTGATCCCAGGAAGCATGTGGGTACAAGACACGTTATGGTGTCTGTATGCCAGGAAGCTCCTTTTAGGGGTTTGGGGGAGAGGGAATTGAGGTGTCCCCTTCTACCCGAGCGTGGCACTGCCACTCTGGGGGAGGCCCTCCATCACCCTTTGCTCCACATCTAAATGGGGATGGTCTCTTCCACCCCGTACTCCCGTACCCTTCCTACTACACAGCTAGGTCTTTGCAAGGTGGACACCTGTTCTCATTGAGGTGCAACGGTTAGGGTTAGGGTAACAGTTAGGGTTAGGGTTAGGGTAACAGTTAGGGTTAGGGTAACAGTTAAGGTTAGGGTTAGGGTTAGGGTAACAGTTAAGGTTAGGGTTAGGGTTAGGAATCCCAACGATCAGTGGGATGGAGAGTCGGGTGCAAGCCGAGAACGTGGGCAAGGGGGGGATGGAAACCCCACAATTTGGGGGGAGCGAAAAATTATATCTACATGCAAACAAGCTTTGAACGGTGAAAGGGTCTTACCTGGGTGAAGCTGTCCCACCAGCTAGTGGTCCCTGCCCTATAGCAGAGACCAGAGTTGCGCCCCCTCCGTGCCAAACAGGTGTCCACCTTTGAAGTGTCTGTCCCCAGATGGTGGGCTGTATTTTAATGGGTGTTTGGTGGCAAAAGTTACTCTGAAGGATATAAAACTCTCTCGTTCTCTTCTCTCTCCCCTCCCCCTCGCCCCCCATCTCAGACTGTGTCAGGATAGGCTGTAACCCCAGTAAGTTGCCATTTATTTCTTTATCCCCCCTCCCTTTTTTACTTCCAGTTGGTGGTTGAATTCTGTGCGTTTTGCTATCCTGAAGACAAATGTGGTGGGGTTGTGGGCCCGTGTGTGTGTGTTGTCCATGTATGAGTACGTATGTCCATGTATGAGTATGTATGTCCATGTGTGAGTATGCCCATGTGTGTGTGTGTGTGTGAGTATGTATGTCCGTGTGTATGTATGCCCGTGTGTGTGTTTGTGTGTTAGTATGTATATCCATGTGTGTGTTTGTGTGTATGTATGTCCGTGTGTGTGTTTGTGTGTATGTGTCCGTGTGTATGCATGCGTGTGTCCTCAAAGGGCATTGGAAGAGGGGGCAAGGATTGGGACACCAGAGTGGGGATCCCAACGTTTCTATTCCCAGCTCCCAGAACCAAACTGGGCCATTGACTTGTTTCCATCCATTCTTAACGTTATTAATTAAGATCTGGTGATTCATTAAGAGGTTATTCATTAAGATCTGACCCACCTACATGGTATTATATATACTATTTATAGACTTACAAAGGTGGCTCATTCATGAGTTCAGTTGAGGAAGTTGCATCAGGTGTGCTCACCTCCATCTACCTGCCCGTCTGCACATGCTTCTGTGGGTCTTCTTCCACATAGGGTGTGGCGGACGACCCCCTCATCCCCCCCTTTTTAAGGCATTGTGAACATATGGGGTTCACTGTCGATGGGGTTCATCTTTGGGGTTCATTTGATGGGGTTCAAGAGAGCAGCTGAAAGTCAGGACGTACTTGACATACACATACCCTGTTGGGATGAATGGCACTGATTTCCCCATATTTCAGTTTCCTCTTTCCAAGGAATTGCAGGATGGGGGGATTAAGAGTTCATTAACACTGATTAACAACAATTAATTAATGAAGACTTTTTCCTATTAACTTCTTTGCACTAGGATCTCCTATTCAGCCCTATCCAGATTAACCTGGGAATAAGCCCTTTGACTATAACAGGACTTATTTCTGCAAACATATATATAGGATTGGACTCTCAGGGCACAATCCTAACCAGTTTAGGCCAGCACAATTCCCATGAAGTGGTGTGGGGAGGCCAGCACATGTGTGCGCACTGGCCTAACCCCTCTAAGAGTGGCAACCGTGCACTGGTCTAACACCCCAGGTGGCGAAGAAAGACTGGCACATATTGGGTGTGGGGAGGTGGCGCATTTCCATGGTGGCGTGGGGAGGCCGACACATGTGTGCGCACTGGACCTCATGAGGCCACATCATAGGGCCATCATAGGGCCATCAAGAGGATTCCTTCAACACCTTTGAAGAACATGGGCATTTGAAGGAGAACAGGTATTATTTAAGGAATAGCCATGCCGGAGAGTGGAGGAAGGGATTTGTAGCACTGTAGCAGAGAGAGTCCCATTTTACCAAGAAGCTATACAGTGCAATCCTATTTGTGTCTACTCAGAAGTAAGTTCCATTGAATTCAATGGGGCTTACTCCTAGGAAAGTGCTCTTGGGATTGCAGCCAAAGATTTTCAGCTGTGATGATGGGCTCTCGGTCTCGTGTCCCAAGAACTATGAAAGGGAGTTTCTTGGGGAAGCGAACTGGACCCCAGTGTCAATTGGGGTGGGGAGAGGGGGATTGGGAACGAAAATGGGACTGGAACTGAATCAAAGAAGAAGAGCCACACCCACATCTGTCCATCTGGAACATCTGGAATCACTATTGGATCCAGTCCAGTTACAGAAGAGAAACTTCTCTTGTCAGGGGTGGGCCCCGATTCTGTCTCGGATTGATTCCTAAAGGGAGAGGGGTGGGTAGGAGAAGAAAAGGTCTTGTTCACATGTATGTGGCATCGAGGTCAAGAATCGAGGGGAGAAGAGGTGGCACCGGCACAGCACCTGTGACCGTCGGAACTGGATCAGTCCAGAACCTCGGAGAAGCTCACAAGCAAGGCATGAAGTCAAAGATCTCCCAACAAGCCTCTTCTAGTATTCCAAGCTAGACTGCCTCTAAAGATGGAGGTTCGGCACAGCCACCTCGATAAGCCACCAGCGATGAATTCATGCTCCATGCGTTCGTCGTCCCGTTTGCTTTGAAAGCCTTCTAAGCTAAGTGGCCTTCCGTGTGTTTGGCAGTGAGTTCCGTAGGTTAAATACAGGCTGTGGGATGAAGGACCACGTTGGTCCAGCTCCAATCTCCTTCCAGTTGGGTCGATTGGATAGATGGATAAATATGGAAGGAAGGGATGGATGGATGGATATGGAAGGGAGGGAGGGATGGATGGAATGGTGGACAGACAGACAGATAGGCAGGCAGGCAGGCAGACATATGGGAGGGAGGGATAGATAGATATGGAAGGAAGGAAGGGATGGATGAATATGGAAGGGAGGGAGGGATGGATGGAATGGTGGACAGACAGACAGGCAGGCGGACGGATGGATGGACGGACAGACAGACAGACAGACAGACAGACAGACAGACAGACAGACAGATAGATAGATATGGAAGGGAGGGAGGGATGGATGCAGGGGTGGGCACTGAACCTGTTGTTAATTCTGCCCCCCACTACCGATCCAGTAGCCACTGGGGGGCAGAAAACTGGCCGCACCGGTTCGGCCGGCCGCACTGTGCATGCGCCAACCTTAGCACATGCGCAGTGCGCCAGGGTTGGGGCCCGCCCCTCACCCTGCTCTTCGTCCCACCCACCAGCACCTGCAGCGTGCTGGGGTGGGTGGCGTGCCTGCCCCTCCCCGGCCCCACCCCAGGCTTAGCCCCTGGCCCCGGCCTTACCCCCTGACCCCGGCCTGGCCCACCCACTTCTGGTGAGCCGGTTGTTGGGCCAGGCCGGGCTCATCACTGGATGGATGGAATGGTGGATAGACAGACAGGCAAGCAGGCAGGCAGAAAGATATGGAAGGGAGGGAGGGATGGACGGACGGACGGACGGACAGATAGATGGTTCTAAAGTGAACTGGTTTCAAACCACTTGCCATGGATTACAAGTATGGCTCTAATCCTAACCACACTTTCCTGACAGTAAGTACTATTAAACGCAATGGTACTTACTTCTGAGTAGACATACTTAGGATTGCAATGTTAGAGCACAATCCAGAGTTGCACATGGGCTGGCACAAGACACCGAGGGTGTCAGAAACATGCCATAAAGCACATTTGCATCACCAAGAGAGGAGGGTAGTGTAAGGAACTTGTGCCAGCCTACCCAAGATGCCATAGGTAGGCCATGGATGCCCTCCCTCCCTTCCATATCTATCCATCCATCCCTTCCTTCCTTCCTAAGAACTGGTAGTTGGGTTGGCTGAGCTAAGCCAGTTCAGAAGTCGGGGGGACCATGTGGGGAGCCTACAGTAATCCTGAGCTGCTCAGTTCTACGCCGTTTGAGCTGGCACAGATTCAAGTAGACCTATTGGGTTACATGGGGTAAGGGGAAAAGCTGTTTCTTGCCCTGAAGTAGCACAGCAGCAGCCCCTAACTTGCAATAGGCATGCCAGCCTACTCAAGAACAGGGTAGCCTTTACCATTTCCCCATTTATTTAATATAGGATTTACCATATTTGCACAAATCTAATGCACCATCAAATCTAATGTGCACCCTGATTTTGGGTGCACATTAGTGAATTGGGCTGAAAAAGGTGAGCGTTAGATCTGAGTAAATACAGTACTTTATATTTATATTGATTTATTTAATATAGGATTAAATATAGAATTTATTTAATATAGGATATTTATTTAATAAAGAATATATTAAATATCCTATATTTATTTAATATAGGATATTTTAATATAGGAAATTTATTTAATATAGGATATATTAAATACAGGATTTGTTAAATACTAGCAAAAATGTATCCGCGTTGCGGGAGTAAATTTCCCCCGTATGCCACCCCCCACTGCGCAACAATCCCCCAGGCACAACAATCCCCCAGGCACATCATCCCCCCATGCACACCCCCATGCACACAACCCCTCTATGTGCAACAGGCCCTATGTTTACCATGTCCCCATGCGTATCATCCCCATGCACACTATTACCCTCTGCACCCTCCTCCCAGTGCATCAGCTGGATGTTGATCAGCCAGTCTTCAATGTTAAGTATAGTCCAAAAATGCATTACACCCCTTTTCGGACCCTTAGATTTCTAGAAATTGGTTCTTGGTGGGGCTATACACTCCCCAGATTTCATGCTTCTAGGTCTGGGAGATGGGGCAGGGTGTCCATCAGTCAGGGATTCTTCAATGCCCCATAGGGAGGAAAATGGGTTTCACCCCCTTCCGGTTGGAATTTCCGAAAACCGGTTCTCAGTGGGTGCCTCCGTCATGGAAGGAACTCCCTCCCCAAATGTCACACTTCTAGGCCTGGTGGTTTTGGCTGGGCGTTGATGAGTCAGTGAGTGACTTCAGTTTAATAGGAGGAAGATCCCGGCTATTTGGGGTGTGTTCACAATGTGAGTAAGCAGGAGGAAGAAGAGGGTCATTGGCACACAGAGCCTGGCACTGGTACTGCCTATACTTAAAGCTGGCATGGGAACCCCTCATATCTAAGGAACGCTTCTTGCCAACCAGTTCTAGGCTCCATCATACCATTCAGAACGGGCTCCGTTTTTCCTTCCCAAGCCGATCCACTGTCATGTTGGCAGGTAGGTGCCCCCCCTCCGTGCCAGCTGGCCGTCTTGGGCTAACAGGTTGCAGGGCTGATTCTGCAAGGAGCAGAGGTGACCAGTCACTACCCAGTGAAGACGGGTAGTGACTCAATAGGATTTCCTTGAAAACCAGGAGCTGGCAAGGTTTGAAGAGACAGGGTGTGGGTTGGAGTGGGTTACGTTATGAGTAACTACGGGACCTTTTACACCGACATAGTTCCGGTGCCACCTATGGGAAATGCATAGAGCAATTCAGAGTAAGTGTGTCTTACGTTTTCCCATAATTACTCTGGATTATAGGGGATGTCTTTGTTTGCTTTATATGTGTTGAACACGGTGTATATTTTGCAAACAGGACTATATAGAAAGTGTCCATGGGGTCTTCCCCATAGCGTTTATTTCTTATCCCCTCCGATCCTCTATGCTCTGGAAGAAGAAGGGCACACCAGCTGGCTCATTAACTCTGCCCCTATTTCAAGATTCTCATTACCTTCTCTCAATTAATTTTATTTATTAATTTATTTACATTATTTGTACCTGTCCTTAACTCATGAAGACCCAAGGCAACCCAATCACTATCAAGATGGTGTCCTTTCCACCACACGTGTGCCTCACGGTGCCTTCTATAGGGTGCTAGGACCTTGCTGTCCCCCTCCACCCCACACCTGAGCATATACACACAAGCATATACACACTCGTTGGAGTGCCGCATTTGCATCGGGGGTGGGGGAACGGACCACGCAAGCGTTGACCGTCAAAAGCCTGACGCACCTTTTTCCATGCCCAGGTGAGTTTTCGGAAGGAACATCCTTCAGGCTGCAGAGAGACAAAAAACCAGCTGAATAATAATAATTTATTATAATTTATTATAATTTATTATTATTATTATTATTATTAATTATTATTATTATTAGTAGTAATAATTTTAATAATATTAATACTTTTCAATTATTAAGTACTATTCTACTTAATGCTAGCGACCTATTCTAGACTCAAAACACGGTATTTACTTGACTCTAATGCGCCGTCAAATCTAATGCGCATCTCGATTTTGGAGACTGAGGCTGCAATCCCATCCATACATCTGTGGGAGAAAATTTCTTTGAACACAGTGGGGCTTACTTCTGTGTAAACATGCATAGGATAGGGCTGTAAGGCTGCAATCCTAATTAATAATTAATTAATTAATTAATTAATTATTAACAATTATTTACGGAAGAATAATATATGTTTGTACAAAGCCCAAATTGAAGGGTGAGCCCCACATGGGGAGAGGAAACAGTCATATGGAATGGGACGGCCGTCAACCACTTCTGTGCCACTCCTGGAGGGTCAGTTCAGTGCACAGACATGCTCCGGCGTACCCACGCCACCACATGGGTGAGTTGCGTTGGCCAAAATTGGTTAGGATCGTGCCCTCTGATCGGTTAGGATCGTGCCCCTGATCAGTTAGGATCGGTTAGGATCGTGCCCCTAGTGTTGTCTGCAACGTACATTTAACCTTGAAAGATCAACTGGCTAAATCAAACCATGCAAACCATGGGGCGAGGCCAGTGATGGGGCCACCGAGCCCCAAGATCTGGTTCACTGGAAGTTGGGGGGCGGGCCTGGGGTCAGTGGGCAGGGCTGCGGTCAGGGGCTGGGCGAGGGCAGAGTGAGGGGCGGGGCCCACAGTGCCGCACTGCGCATGCGCCAGGCTTGGCACCATCGCAGTGCGTCTCCCCTCGGAGGCTCAGTGCGCCTGCGTTCAGCTGGATGCAGGTGCACTAAGCCTCCGAAGGGAGACTCAGTGCGCCTGCGTCAAGCTGGACGCAGGCGCGTCTCCTGAAGCGCAGCTTCGGGCGACACAGTGTGCTAGCGTCCAGTTTATGGGTTTATGGAATGCTATGGTATTTATGTAATGCACCACCTCATAGAACATAGGTTTATATTATATTAAACCTATGTTTAATATAGGTTAACATAAACGTAGGTTTACGTTATATTTTTATTACAATATAGTAAACTGTTAAATTAAATAGTGACCTATTCTTAGAATCAAAATACCGTATATACTCAAATCTAATGCTCCATCAAATCTAATGTGCACCCCGATTTTGGAGCCTGAGGTTGCAATCCTATCCATTGGGCTTTAAGGGCTGCAATCCTAAAGACACTTTCCTGGAAGCAAGACCCATTGAACACAATAGCGATCCATAGTTAGAATCAAAATACCATATTTACTCAAATCTAATGCTCCATCAAATCTAATATGCATCCCGATTTTGGAGACTGAGGCTGCAATCCTATCCATACTTCTGTGGGAGTAAATCTCATTGAATACAACAGGGCTTACTTTTGAGTAGACATGGTTAGGATAGCATTCTAAATGCGGCTGAATAAGGTGAGCATTAGATTTGAGTATGGGGCTTACTTTTGAGTAGACATGAATAGGATTGGGCTGTAAGACTGCAATCCTAAAGACACTTTCCTGGGAGTAAACCCATTGAACACAATAGCGACCCATACTTAGAATCAAAGTACCGTACTAATTTATTCGAATCTAGTGCTCCATCAAATCTAATGCGCACCCCGGTTTTGGAGACTGAGGCTGTAATCCTATTCATACTTCTGTGGGAGTAAATCTCATTGAACACAACACGGCTTACTTTTGAGTAGACATGGTTAGGATGGCATTCTAAATTCGGCTGAATAAGGTGAGCGTTAGATTGGAATAAATACAGTATGTTGTAAGTTAGGGGATACCCAATTCTCAGCACTGGCTTTTCACCTGCAGTATCCAATTACTTCCATCTGGTGGCAGCACTTCTGTTTGGGCCAGTAGATGAGGCTGGTGCCCAAATTGTGAGTTGGGGGGCAACTCAAGAGCAGTACGGCGGGGTGGGGGGTGGTTACGGTACCTGCCGACTTGCCATAAAATATTCAGAGGTTGCCCCTGAATATTGTGGCTGGTGACTTTTGACCCAAGCCCATGTTCCTGTGTCTTTCCACTGTGCGTTGGTGGGGAGGGGTCCTTGGGACATAGTCCTGATGTCACCCCCCCCCCGCACCTGATGTTGCACTGAGCATCACAGTTGATGCTGACGGTTCCATGGCTGGCCCAGGCAAGGTCTAACCTGGCCAGCTCCTGACCTGTGAAGCCAATCCATGCGGAGCCCATAGTGGAGGTAGGCACCATTCGGGGTTGGCCACGTTAGACCCTGCCTGAGACCCTATAGGTGCTTGGACTCAATGTAACATCAGGTGCTTGGACCAATGGGAAATCTTGTGCAGGGCTATGTGCCAGTCAACCTGGCATAATCTACCAAACCATTGGTATCGCAATCCTAACTACTGGTTAGGCCAGCACAAGTCCTGTGATAGATTGAAGGTGTCCAGCAGAAGTTCCAGCACAAATCCTATGATGTCTTGAGGGTGTCTGGCCAAGGCCTGGCGCAAATCCTATGATGCCAGGCAAGTCCAGGCGCAAATCCTATGATGCTTTGAGGGTGTCCAGCACAAATGCTATGATGCCTTGAGGGTATCCGACACAAATCCCGGCACAAATCCTATGATGCCTTGAGGGTGTCCGGCACAAGTCCCAGCACAAATCCTATGATGCCTTGAGGGTGTCCAGCACAAGTCCCAGCACAAATCCTATGATGCCTTGAGGGTGTCCAGCACAAACCCTATAATGCCTTGAGGGTGTCCGGCACAAATCCTATGATGCCTTGGGGGTATCTGACACAAATCCCGGCACAAATCCTATGATGCCTTGAGGGTGTCCGGCACAAGTCCCGGCACAAATCCTATGATGCCTTGAGGGTGTCAGGCACAAGTCCCGGCACAAATCCTATGATGCCTTGAGGGTGTCCAGCACAAACCCTATGATGCCTTGAGGGTGTCCGGCACAAGTCCCGGCACAAATCCTATGATGCCTTGAGAGTGTCCGGCACAAATCCTATGATGCCTTGAGGGTGTCCGGCACAAGTCCTGGCACAAATCCTATGATGCCTTGAGGGTGTCCAGCACAAGTCCCGGCACAAATCCTATGATGCCTTGAGGGTGTCCGGCACAAGTCCTGGCACAAATCCTATGATGCCTTGAGGGTGTCCAGCACAAGTCCCGGCACAAATCCTATGATGCCTTGAGGGTGTCCGGCACAAGTCCTGGCACAAATCCTATGATGCCTTGAGGGTGTCCAGCACAAGTCCCGGCACAAATCCTATGATGCCTTGAGGGTGTCCAGCACAAGTCCTGTGATGGCTTGAGAGTGTTGTATAAGTGCTGCAAGGTGTTGTATATGTGCCACTCCTGGTGTGTTAAGGCATGCACCAGCTTCTCTACACCGCCGTAGGAATGGGGAAATGGTTGAGTTGTGCTAGTCTAAATTGGTTAGGATTGTGCCCTGAACTGCTTACTGGATTTAGGAGACCCCTGAGCTGTTGATCCCAAAAGTGGAGATGGGGTTACCGCACGTAGGCACACGATGTGGGGTTGTGCTTGAGGTGTGCCTGTGTGCTGTGAAGTGAAGGGGTCTGATGCAGCCAGTTCTCGTGGGGTCCTAGTGCAAAATTTGGGACAGTGCTTCTCCTGCGGGTGGGTGGACGGGTGGGTTGGTCAGACTTTTGTGGCCACCCCCACAGCCAGCCTCTCCTGACACCACCACCTGTTGTAGGCAAAGGCCCCGAGACCCTTTTTGCCGGCCACAAGCTCAATGACAACGAATGGCACACGGTCCGCGTGGTCCGACGAGGCAAGAACTTGCAGCTCTCCGTGGACAACGTCACCGTGGAAGGTAAGCGGAGCGAGGCTGCGGCAGGTTGGGGCTTGCAACACTTTGGAGCTGGGGAACAGGAGGGTTTCCCCCTGTTTCTTCGTAAGCACCCTTTCTTGGGGGGTGCTATCATCCTCAGGCCCCCCTACTTTCCCCAAAACTTTCATGTTCCGTGGCCATCATCCAGTAGCTGAAGGATGTAATTTCCTGTTTCTGCCACTAGATGGCAGCATGTATTGTGAGAAAGGGCAATGCCCATAGGTGCCCACCAGTGGCATTGGCTACAAATAGGGTGGGCATTGCCGTTCAAATGGTGACACTGGTTAAAGGGTTAAAGGTTTGAGGGAAGTGGGGTGCCAGGTTAACTTGAGTGTCCCCCACAGCTACAGGGCTGGTTGGTTGAATTGCATGCCCACCCCTGCCACCCACCATAAGTTGGCACAACCATTCCTTGTGCCCCTGGCAGCCGTGCCACACGACAGCATTTTAACAGTGTCCGCCCTCCACTGTGCTTGGCCCAAGCAGGGCAGATGGCCGGGGCGCACACCCGCCTGGAGTTTCACAACATCGAGACGGGCATCATGACGGAGCGGCGCTTCATCTCGGTGGTGCCCTCTAACTTCATCGGCCACCTGAGCAGCCTGGTCTTCAACGGGCTGCCCTACATGGACCTCTGCAAGAACGGCGACATCAGCTACTGCGAGCTGAACGCCCGTTTTGGCCTGCGCAGCATCATCGCCGACCCGGTCACGTTCAAGAGCAAAGCCAGCTACCTGGCGCTGGCCACGCTCCAAGCCTACGCCTCCATGCACCTCTTCTTCCAGTTCAAGACCACGGCCACCGATGGGCTCATCCTCTTCAACAGCGGCAACGGGAATGACTTCATTGTGGTGGAACTCGTCAAGGGGTGAGGCATCCATAGGGGAAGGATGACCCTGCTTGTGTCCCACCATTGCCCATTCTGCCTGGATTGACCCCCTACTCCTTGGGTGGAACAGCCATCATGCTCCCTATGGCCTCCATGCTGTAGGATGGGTTCAATCTGCCGTGCACCAAGATAAATAAGAGTGGCAAAGCCTTACTACTCCGTCCTGCATCCTCCCATCATCGTGCCCACTCTTGAAACTTGTGCCAGGCAGCCACTTCCACTGGGTAGTCGGGGTATAGAGCCCATTGGATCTAGGTTGCCCTATGTCCCGAAAAACAGGGATGGTCAAGTTTTTGGGGGATTGTGTTCACATACTAGACAGAGGGTCCTGTCCCAGGTTTGTGGCAACCTTAACTGGATCCATCACCAGCAGACACAGCCGCCTGGCATGAGTTTCTATAAAGATCTGGCACAACAAGGGGATGCAACAGGACCAAATGGTAAGGCTTTGCCACCACCATGCCATACCTTCGATGCCATACTTTGGAAGCCTCTGCTCCAGGGAAATGGCTTACTACAGGTAGGGGGTGGGCTAGATGACCTTATAGGTCCCTTCCGATATCCCCATATCCTTACCTTCTCAGGCAGTGTCTACCAAATGGCAGATCCCTGGGACTGTAATGTCAAGAAGGTTGGGGTGGTTGTTGGGTTCTTCAAAGGAGAACCCAATCTCCATCATAGTGTCCTACATCTCCTTGGTGGGATGTAGATAGATAGATAGATAGATAGATAGATAGATAGATAGATAGATAGATAGATAGATAGATAGATAGATAGATAGATAGATAGATAGATAGATAGATAGATTGATTGATTGATTGATTGATTGATTGATTGATTGATTGATTGATTGATTTTTTTAGCACTTCTAAATTTTATATTTTGTCTTCAAAACATCCATCTGAACTAGATCAACGTTTCCCAAACTGTGGGTCGGGGACTTACCAACGTGGGTCACGACCTGATTGTCGTTGACAAGCTGATCGTTGACGAGGATAAAATAATATGTACCGAGTCCTATTGAAAGGGAAAGTAGGCTGCATGTGTGTGGAGGGTTTACTCACGAGTAGGCAGACCATGCTTTGGCTGTCTTGAAAGGGCAAGGCTGAGTGGGACACAAGACCGCCAGGTGGTCCTGGTCTGAATAATATGGAGCTCCAGAAGGCCACCTCCACCCTTCATTAAATACCCCCCGCCATCCACAGGTGCCTCTACCAGGAGCATGCTTCCCCATGCCCATATAGGGTTTCACATAGGGTTCTGGCTGATCGCCATATATGGGACTGAGAAGGACTTCCCCCACTCCATACTTTCATTTCCTAACTCATAGAATTGGGACGTCAACGGTCATCTAATCCAACCCCTACTGAGTATAGACAGTTGTCACAACATACCAACAGGCAGTCTAAAGGGTGGGATTCATGCCCACTGTGGGGCTGGCTGGCAGTGGGTCACTGAAAGGGGTCTGGGCCTGACTGGCAACCTTTTGATCCTTTCTGTGTGTCCCCCCCACAACTCTGTAGCTACATCCATTACGTCTTCGACCTGGGCAATGGGCCGTCGCTGATGAAGGGGAACTCAGACAAGCCGGTCAACGACAACCAGTGGCACAACGTCATCGTGTCCCGTGACACCAACAATGTGCACACGCTCAAGATCGACTCCCGCACCGTCACACAGCACTCCAATGGGGCCCGTAACCTGGACCTCAAGGGTGAGTTACCTTCACTGTGTCCCCCTGTGTCCACTGATTAGAATAGGGCTTACTTTAGAGTAGACATGCAAGGCTAGGTCACTCATTATCTCCCCTTACACAGGACTGAGCCCCAGTGACTGTAATAGGCTTACTTGAGAGTAGACATTCATAGGCTCAGGGTGACTAGATGCTGGAACCCAAAAAGGAAGATTGGGTTCCCCCAAATTCCGGATTTTCCACTGAAAATCCGGTCATTTAAAAAAATTTGGGGGGACCCTGTCTCTCTTTTGGTTCCAGCTTCTGGTCATTCTGGTTACCCTGGAGTAAGCTCCATTGACTTAATGGGCTTACTTCTGAGTAGACATGTATAGGAGGAGAAGTCTTACCTGGGCTGGGGTGCTTGCTGTGGAGGGTGCTTGGGGCACATTACTGGCCTACCCGGTGCGGCTGGGATTTGGCCAGCCTGCATCTCAGCAGCATTACAGTGCGCATGTGCACACAGCATCTTAGGCTGCAAAGCGCGCATGCGTACCTTGCTTCCACTACGGAAGCAACGTTTCCTACTGTGTGAGCAAACGTGGGTGGAGCATCTCCTCCGGGGACCTCGCCGCGCCTGCACGCATCTCCACTGTCGCCGTTCCTGGGACCTGATCTCCGGTGAGAGTGGAGGCATGCGCATCCACAGCAAGGTCCCCAGATGCTCTGCCCGCACCCGCTCACACAGTAGAAAGTGTTGCTTCTGTAGTGGAAGCAACACGCGCACGCATGTTCTACAGCCTCCGACGCTGTGCATGCATGCGCACTGTAATGCTGCTGAGAATGGCTCCCGGCCAGCCAAAACCCTCCACCCCTCTTATTCCTGGACATTTGCTTTCCAATAAGCAAAATCCAGTCATGTCCAGCCGTTTCCGGCTTTATGGACAGCCTAAATAGGCTGGTCTCTCAGGTGTGGCCGAGGAGGTGCTGGCAGATCCCATCTGGGACTTTTTACCCAGATATAGGTTGTATATCAAGTTAAAATTTATTAGAACTGTTTGCTTGTCTTGCAAAACACTTTCAATCCAAGGCTGTACTGTACATACGTTGTGTGCAGATGATTAATTTAAACAGTTTATTACTTATTATTCAATTTTAAACTATTATAATATACTAGCCAAAAGTGTACTCATGTTGCAGGAGTAAAATTCCCCTGTATACATCCCCCACACACATCAACCCCCCATGCGCATCCACCCCAATGTACAACATCCCCCATGTTCACCCACCCCATGCGCATCATCTCCCCTATGCACATCAACCCTCCATGCTCATCATCCTCCCATGTGCAACATTCCCCATGCGCAACATTCCCCATGTTCATCTCCCCATGCGCAACATTTCCCCATGCGCATCAACCCCCATGTGCATCAACCCCCATGCGCAACTTCCCCATGTGCAACATCCCCATGTGAATCAGCCCAATGCGCATCAGTCCCCCATGCGCATCAGTCCCCCATACACAACATCCCCCATGCGCAACATCTCCCATGCGCATCAGTCCCCCATACACAACATCCCCCATGCACAACATCTCCCATCTGCATCAGTCCCCCCTGCGCATCAGTCCCCCCTGTGCATCAGTCCCCAATGCTCATCAGTCCCCCATGCACGACATTGCCCATGCGTATCAGTCCCCCATGCACATCAGTCCCCATGCGCAACATCCCCCATGCACATCATCCCCCCGTGCGCATCAACCCACCAAGCGCATCTTAACATGCATAACACCCCATGCACAGCATCCTCCCCAGTGCAACCTCTTCCCCCGAATAATATCCCCCCAACTCCAAACTGCCTGGATGTTGGTCAGTCTTCCATGTTAAGTATAGGAGAAAAACAAGTTGCACCCCTTTTCAGCCCCTTAAGGGTTAAATTTCTCCAGATGGGTTTTTTGGTGGGTGTTCAGGTGACAGAAGGAACTCCCTCCCCAAATTTCACATTTCTAGGCCCAGTGGTTTTGGCTGGGCGTTGATGAGTCAGTCAGTCAGTCAGTCAGTCAGTCAGTCAGTGACTTTTCTCTTTTATATATATAGATAATAATTATGTATAATTTATGAATTACAAGAAAGCTACCTGCTCACAAGGAAAGGGAGAATAACAAAGATTTTTTTCCCAGGACACAAGGCTAAAATAAGAGGACGTGTCCTGGAAAAATGGGACACGTGGTTAACTTGTCCACTGCTGTTCTGCTAGGTGGTTGTGGGGGGGGGGAGTAGCAGCAGAAATGGTCCCACTGCCTCTTAGTATTTCTCCCCACTTGTGCATGCACTTTCCAAAATATGTGGGGCTTGTGTCTGTATTAGGAGGTCCTGGAGAGCTGGGGCCACCCCTGGGGAGATGCTTGCAGCGCATGGTGCAGTCCCTCATTGTCACACCAGGGGGCAACATGCTACCAAGAATGTGAAGAGCGCATGCCACGCATAACCCTCTATAGCGCAGAGCCCTCCATCTTTTCAGTTTTGTGGGGCTGGGGGGATGCCTGGGCATGGAACGGTTTTCCTGCTAGAGGCGGCCACCTCCACCTACCCTGGGGAAGCCTGGCAGAGCACGTGCTGCCCCATTCCTGGCTGGCGCAGAGGTGAAGCCTGCCTTTCCCCAGAGACTGCCAACACTGGCACGAGGCCTCACCTGTCTCTTCTGATTTCCGCGGAGTCTGTTGCCCTTCATTGCACACTTGTGCGCTCTCCTGGGGTGCGCCTGGGGCGCGAAGCTGCGTCTGTAGTGCCAACCTCACTCCTGACTAAGCCGGGCATGCACTCAGCACTAAGAAATATCTTATTTGCTCCGCCATAAGGGAGGAAAAAGCACCCTCAAAATGCATTCTCGTCTTGTTTTGTTGGAATAATAATAATAATAATAATAATAATAATAATAATAATAATAATAATAATAATAATAAAAACTTTATTACGGTCAGAAGACCAGCCACATTGTTTTGTTGGAGTTAATGTGGCGGCAGCGGAGTTTGCAAAGGGTGGCTTGGTCAGGGTGACCATGTGTCACAACCAAAAAAAAGGTCAAGGCATCCAAAATGTAGGACAACCAAGCAAAACGTAGGATGTGATAAAATAAAAGCTAATAAATGCTGCTTTTAAGGGGTTAATTATCCTAACTTAAACCAAGCCTAACTTAGACCAGCACAACTCATCAGCCTTCCATTCTTGTGGTGATGTAGGAAGGCAAGCGCGTGTGTGCGCACTGCCCTAACCCATTACGGCATATTAACCCATATATAACCCATATACCCATAACCATAACGGCATATAACCCATAACCATTACGGCACTTTTGTGACACCCATGTGCAACATTCCCCATGCGCAACATTCCCCATGTTCATCTCCCCATGCGCAACATTTCCCCATGCGCATCAACCCCCATGTGCATCAACCCCCATGCGCAACTTCCCCATGTGCAACATCCCCATGTGAATCAGCCCAATGCTCATCAGTCCCCCATGAGCATCAGTCCCCCATACACAACATCCCCCATGCCAGGGCTTAGGGCAGCCTAACTGGAGCTTAGAATTGCAGCCTATATTGTTTAATATGAAGGGTGCAATCCAGAGTAACTACGGGGAGTCCTTGCGCCGACATAAGAACAAGTTACTCTGGATTGCAATATTAATTTCCCATAGGTTTTCACTAGGTGTACCATAAATACGTCGACATAAATGTCTCTTACGTGCTCTCGTAGTTACCCTGGGTTGTAGGGGAACTAACCTAAAACTACTTACTTACTTACTTACTTACTTACTTACTTACTTACTTACTTACTTACTTATTTAGCATATAGCAAAAACATGGACTTATGGTAAACCATAAGTTTTATGAACATTAGCATATTAACGTTCCATTGTCATGTATTTGGAGAGCCAGTGGTTTGGTTCACACTTTCGTGCTATCCAGGTGCACCACAAGGATCTCTTTCCCCAGGGATGCTGCCGTGTGCCCATGACACGCGTGACATCATGACACCGTTTGGCGTGACATCATCACGCACACTAGGTTTTCATAGCTGGCTGGAAAAACTCTCCGACCAGCTGCAAAGAGCACATGCGCGGATCAGCAACGGAATCATGCACGCGCCCTTCCGAACCACTTGGGGTTCAGAAGGGCGCATGGATGGCTCAGGTGGAACCATGTACCTGAACTTCTGAGATGGCCGGTGAGAATTATCTGGCTTGCACAGAAGGGTACTTGCTTGTCTAACCTGGAACCATGCCCGCAACCTTCTGAGCCAGCCAGGGAGTGCTCTCCCGCGGGCACAGAAGGCACATGTGCGGCTCAGCTGGAACCACACACATGTCCTTCTGAGCCAGCTGGGGAGTGTTCTCCAGCTGGCTCAGACTGGCAGAGGGGTGGGGGGTAATGTTAGAAGGGTGGGCATGCTCACACCCACCGGTGCATGTGTGCCCAAGGCACAAGTCACCTTGTGCTACACACACAGTACGCCACTGCCTTTCCCTGAGGTTCTCAGTGCAAAGGTACACGAGTCCTGCACCCTCCTTTGGTCCTCACAACCTTGCAAGGAGAGTTAGTCGAAGAAGGAGAGTAGCCGGTGCAGGGTTTCCACCTGAACTTCAAGGCCAGATGTCGCATCCAGACCCTCTGGATACGCATGTTCTGCTCACGAACCGCTATGTCACGGCACACCCGCACTGCTTAAATCCCACATTGCCCTATTATGAATACAGTATGGGGGTGCTTAAATCTCCCAATTGACCCTTCCCAAAGTCCCACTGCACACCTGCAGACCGTCCGCGGCACACCGGTGTGCCACGGTACGCTGGTTGAAAATCAGTGCCCTAAACATACAGGTTCAGATGGGTGGGAGGGGGGCACACCCTGGCATCATCCCCCTTCCTTGACTTCTCCATTCCACCCAATAGGGGAGCTGTACATCGGAGGCCTGAGCAAAAACATGTTCAACAACTTACCCAAGCTGGTGGCCTCGCGGGACGGCTTCCAGGGCTGCTTGGCCTCCGTGGACCTCAACGGCCGACTCCCAGACCTCATCGCCGACGCCCTGCACCGGATCGGGCAGGTCGAGAGGGGCTGTGATGGTAAGGAAAGAAGAGGCTGGCCAGATGAGATCCTACTGGGGGGAGTCCTACTGGGAGCAGGGAGTCCTACTGGGGGAGGACTTGGAAATGATGAAGTACGGTGTTGTGGGTGCCAGGAAAGGGTTGATAGTCCCCTCTGTTGCCTTCTGGTGTTGTTTGTCCCATGTATGTTTTCAAAACCTGGTTGGCACTGATTTTCCCTGGCATGGATCAGGGCATTGAGTTAGTACGGACTTTTTTCACTCAGTCTATGGAACTCACTGCCACAATACGCAGCAATGGAGCTAGCTTCGTTGCTGACCCTGCGGCGTTCCCAGAATGGCTGGGAAGGATGTAGCAACATAATAAAAATTCATGAAAATCATAGACAACACCAAGACAAATGTTTTCTCCCCCGTTCCCCCCCCCACCCCGCTCCTCCTTTCTGACCATCCCCACCAGGTCCCAGCACCACCTGCACAGAGGATTCCTGCGCAAACCAGGGCGTCTGCCTTCAGCAATGGGACGGCTACACATGCGACTGCACCATGACCTCCTTTGGTGGCCCAGTGTGCAACGACCGTGAGTAGCGGGGCAGTGTCGGGGGTGGGCAGTGAGTGAATCGGGACTATACCCCCTGTGAGCCACCATAGAAGAGGTGACGGGGATTGGACTACGGGAATACAGGCTCCCTCCTCACCCATTTGGGACGCACTCTTGATTTATTTAAATGTATTTTAAAGATTTACCATATTTACTCGAATCGAATGCGCCATCGAATCTACTGCGCATCCTATACTTATAATAAAAATGTTGTATTTCCCTAATCTAATTTACTCTAACTTAGGGCAAAATCCAGAGTCACTACGGGGAGTCCTTGCTCCGGTGTAAGAACAATTTACTCTGGATTCCAATAAGAATTTCCCATAGGTTTTCACTAGGTGGTGCAGTAACTACGTGTTCACGTAATGTCTCCTAGTTGCTCCCGCAGTTACTCTGGATTTGGGGGATAATCTAATTTACCCTTATCTAACCATCAAATTTAATGCACACCCTGATTTTGGAGACTAACCCTACAATCCAGAGTAACTACGGGGACACGTACGAGACATTACGTGCACCCATAGTTACAGCACCACCTAGTGAAAACCTATAAGAAATTCATATCGCAATCCAGAATAAATTATTTTTACACTGGAGCAAGGACTCCCCATAGTTACTCTGGATTGTGCCCTAAATTTGGCTGAAAAGGTGAGTGTTAGATTCGAGTAAATACAGTATATCCCTCTGTTAACACCGATCCCGAAGGCGGTGCAATGGGGATTCCCATGTCTCCGGGAATCTAGACCCCTCTTTATCCATTCGGGATGCACCATCACCCCACAGCTCCTTGTGGTTTTCTCCAAAATGGGGTTTCGCCACAATTTTGGGGGCCAATGTTGCTTTTATTTATTTATTTAAAAGAGTTTTTTTAAAAAGGAAAGCAGGAAAGTTACCCCCAAAAAGGAAGGGAGAATGTTTACACTTAATAGAGTCCAAGAGGGATGGTTTGTTAGCGTCAACGGAGTGGTTAATATACCCTACAATCCAGAGTAACTGTGGGAAGACATAAGAGGCACTTACTCTGGATTGCTCTATGCATTTTCCCATAGGTGGCACCGTAACTACGTCGGTGTAAAAGGTCCCATACTTACTCTGGATTGTAGCCATAGACTCTGTTGGGTTACACTGAAGACCTGTGCATGGTTTATGTGGGACCCAATCCCATTGGTATGCGCATCCTGGTCCTGGTCAAACACATCCCGGTCATTGGGGTCCTCGGACATTTCCATCCGATTGTCCAGGGATGCCACTGACCAAGTTGAATTTATCGAGGGCACAGATCCCGTCACCAGCCCCATTGATTTCAATGGGATTGCTTCCAGGTAAGTGTGTGTTGGATCGCAACGTTTGAGCGCAACATGGCAGTTTCCAAAAACCCGTTGTCCTGATGTTGAAATACAGGTATCCTCCACTTTCTGATGGTTTGTTTTCTGACAACTCACTCTTTCAACGCCTTTCAAATATACATTGAACTCATTAATTCAACGCACGTTCCGCTCTTTCAACCTTTTTCTGCTGTTCTAAACAGAGTATTTGCAATTTGCTAGTTAAAAAGGAATGGAAGCAATATTTAGAAACGAAAAAAAATGGGTTCCACTTTTCAACGGTTTTCGCTTTTCAGCAATGCTCTGGTCCCAAACCTGTCCGATAAGAGGGGATGCTTGTAATAGCAAACATCCAACCAGATGACGACTTGCTCTGATAACTACTGATAGTGAATAGAGGATACTCATTATATTGTTGCATGGATTCATGTAGGATTGGGGTTTGGGCTGGGAGAGGAGAGCAGGTGAGGTCTCCAGCCGTGGTCTCCAGATATACTCATTATATTGTTGCATGGATTCATGTAGGATTGGGGTTTGGGCTGGGAGAGGAGACCGGGTGAGGTCTCCAGCCGTGGTCTCCAGATATTCCACATCTCAGGGAATGTCCTCTCTGTCCTGGAAAAACCCCAGCCACATTGGGCATGTGTATGTGTCTCACACCACTGGGGAATGAGGCCTTTCCCCACATATGTGGGGCAGGGGAGCAACCACAAGGGCAGGGGACTTAGAACACCTCTTGGGATAGGAATATGGATGAATAACAGTGACTCCAGGTGTACACTTGATGTTCTTCGGGTGGGTAGAGAATCCATCACACTTTTTTTATTATTACTAGCTAAATGTACCCGTGTTGCAGGAGTACAACACCCTACAAACGCCACCCCCCATTGCATAACACCCTCCCATGCACATCGAACCCCCCATGCACAACACCCTCTCATGCGCATCAAACCCCCGTGCGCAACACCCTCCCGTGCACAACACCCTCCCATACGCATCATACCCCCATGCACAGCACCCCCATGCGCATCATTCCCCATGCCCACGAACCTCCCCATGTACATCAAACCTCCCGTGCTCAACATCCCCCATGGGCAACATTCCCCAATGCTCAACATCCCCCATACGTATGAACCCCCATGCACAACATCCCGTCATGCACAACGTTCCACCATGCACATCATCCCCCCATGTACAACATCCCCCAATGCACATGAACCCCCATGCACAACATCCCACTATGTGCAACATTCCCCCCGTGCGCATCAGACCTCCCATTTGCAACATCCCTCATGGGCAACATCTGCCAGTGCACATCATCCCCCCCCCCATGCACATGAACCCCCCATGCACAACATCCCACCATGTGGTTACTTTTGAGTAGACCTGGTTAGGAGTGTGCTCAAATTCTCCCAAGAACACAGTCCCTCCAAAGTCCGTTCCCCTCTCCCGGATTGGAGATTGAAGTTGTGTGACGTCTCCGTGCCAGGCTGTGATTCAGCAACCGGCAGCTTGAGCAGAGTGTCTTGGGGCATGTGCAAAGTGTTTCCCCTGCCCCAGCTACATTAATGGTTAAAGACCCTATGCTTGCCAACCTGAAGATCGGCAGGTTGGCAGTCCAACACCTAAGTACTGCATGGTGGCGTGGATTCATGTAGGTTTGGGGTTTGGGCTGGGAGAGGAGAGCAGGTGAGGTCTCCAGCCGTGGTGTCTAGATATCATCCCCCATGCCCACGAACCCCCATGTGCAACATTTCCCCATGCACATCAAACCTCCCATGTGCAACATCCCCCAATGTGACTTGCCCAGCTCCCGCCAACCTACCAGGCTAACTCGGACGAATGTGGGCATCTCCCTCCCAGGCTGGCACTTTCACAGGTGCCTTCACAAGTGCCATGGATGGGTTGGTTTCCCTCTTATTCTATGGATCACCACCAATGATGTCAGGCAGTGGTGGGCTTCAGTGGGCTCTCACCGGTTCTATAGAACCCTTTGCTAATGAGCGCCTGGTTCTGAGAACCGGTTATTAATGGGACATAGAACCTGTTGTTCATTTAGGTTATTAGGACAGAGAACCCGTTGTTCATTTATTTGAATCCCACCACTGTGTCTTACATGCCTGGGTCTGAATCACGTATGTTGAAGTCACTGGCATGGCTTGTGTTGCTGCAAACCACTTTCAGGGCGTCTTACATGTCTGGGTCTGAATCACGTATGTTGAAGTCACTGGCATGGCTTGTGTTGCTGCAAACCACTTTCAGGGCGTCTTACATGTCTGGGTCTGAATCACGTATGTTGAAGTCACTGGCATGGCTTGTGTTGCTGCAAACCACTTTCAGGGCGTCTTACATGTCTGGGTCTGAATCACGTATGTTGAAGTCACTGGCATGGCTTGTGTTGCTGCAAACCACTTTCAGGGCGTCTTACATGTCTGGGTCTGAAGAATGCATGTTAATTAATTTGAATCCCACCACTGATGTCGGGTGTCCGCAGGTACGCGGGGATGACTGCGTAGGGTGAGGCGAAAGAAAAACGGTGTCCTCTCGGGCAGAAAGCGCCATATTTCTCCAGTATCGTTATCATCTTGACGGTCTCTTTTGCTCCGTTTTTAACGAGCAATTGGCTCCGTCGTGTGCCAAGGAAGTGAAAGATGGGACAGAGACGCTGGTATACCGTTGGGGTTGGGCGACCCAGATCTTCGCTAACATGCCAGGTCCGGCTCTGAAATGTGGCACTTCAGTGCCAACATCGGGTTCCTCTTTAGCACCCTTCCACCGGACAGGCACCCTTTGTGATGATCCTTGCACATCTCTGAGCACAAGCGGGTTCTCTGTCCTCCCCTGCTTAGGTCCACATGCGGAATCATTAGCCCCATAAAAAGACCCTAAAAAGACCCTAAAAGGGGTCTAAAAAGACCCTAAAAAAAACTAAAAAGCAGACCCAGTAAATGATTTTCTTACCTTAAGGACGCCATGATTGGATCAGAAGCTCGGATCATTGCACCAGGTCTGTGGTCCTGATTGTTCCCATCAGACCCAGAAAAAGGTATTCTTCCTGTGGTTTTGGTGTAATCAGAGGTAGACTGCTGCGGATGATGGAGGCTCTATTTTGAACCACAGCGGGGCTCCCAAGCTGTTGAGAGACACGTGCCTACCACATGGACTGTGTGTCACAAACAGGTCTCTGCCCTTCATGCTTTTGGTTAGAACGGGTTTCCAAAACACGGACCGGGGCCAGATGTCGTCTACGGTAAGCCTCTGGTCCCCTAAGATCTTCTGACCCTGTTGAGCAACCACAACCAGAGCTGTTTATCAGGAATAATGTTTTACCAGTAACACCAGTTCAAAAATGGAATTGTTTACTGGACAAAGATGTATGGTTTTCCCTTGCTGGTGATCTTCACGTTTCGGCTCGACGGGCACCTTTCGGAGATGTTTTAGGGAAGATTTTCCCATGTCATGGAGGTTTGTTTGTTTGTTTATTTATTTATTCTTTCATTCATTCATTCATTCATTCATTCATTCATTCATTCATTCATTGGTTTTGTACTTTCTCCCTGAAGGCACCCCTTTCTCCCCGAAGGGCACCCTAGGCTAGGGTGGTCTAGATGGTCTCAAAGGGTCCTTCCATCTGTTTGATTCCATGATTGATTTACTGCATTTCTATCCGGGAACCTCTTATTTGTGTGAATTGGTCTCCTCTGGTGTAATAAGGAATAGCTACCGAGGACATGAGGGTAGGGTTGCCATACGTCCCGAAAAACAGGTACAATTCCTATATTTGGGGGTTGTGTTCATACTGGCAAATGGGACAGAGGTCCTATCTGGATTTTGTGGAAGAGAAATATGGCAACCCTATTCCGGTGGCATCATCCCATAAATGGATTGGGACCTCTTCTTGGAGGGTCCAAGAGCTCTCTAAATTCCTAGCGGTGTTTACCCTCTTAGGATTTGTTTTGGTGAGACCTCCTCCTCCCCGTTCACCTTTTCTTCTCCCCCCTTCCCTCTTTCCACCCCGTTGCGTCCTACGGCTGATGAAGCCGTTGGCATATTGGGCCTGACAGCCCGATCCATTTTAATGAGAGAAGGGGCTGGCTAACAAGGTCCAGGGTTTCTCTAACGAGGCTCTGTCGTGCCCGTCCCCTGAAGCGTTGCGGGAACGAGAAGGGGAACAGGGCCGTTCTGCCCCCTTATCTTCGTTTGCCCTCCGAAGATGCGACATGCAAGAAGCCGCAGTAACTTTGCAACACTCTTTCGGTCATACACGGGGGGAGCGGACGTCCAGTAGAGCTAAGGTTGCCATAAATCACTTCCACAAAGTTGGTGCCGGTCGGTGAACACAATCCCCCAAAATTGGGACTGTCCCGGTTTTCCGAGACATATGGCAACCCTATGTAGATCATCACTGCCGTGACTGCAGGTTGGTGAGAGTTCCTCTGAGCATGTGCAGTAAACATCTTGCAATCGTGAACCATAAATGAAGCTGCATTTTTTGGTCTTGGAGTATCATTAGGTCTGATCTTCCCACCACTCCAGTTTTTGGGAAGGCTCCCCAGTTCTCCCAGCGTCCACCATCCATCTCCTCGCTCAGCTCCCAGTGTCCAGCTGCCTCCAACATGAAATCTATTGGGTTGTAAATCTGAAAGGGGGACCTTTAATAGCTGGGCCTGATAGATTTACATAGCTAGATAAGAAATACTACCTCCAGTGGCGGAAAAACCCCTGTTCATATCTGCAGGGTCGTTGTTAGTGGGAGGTTTGTGAACCTGTCTTCTTCTGGAATCCTAGCTTGGCCAGGGCTAAACCCCATTCAATTTCTTTTTCATTTTCCTTGTAAACCACTTTTGTTTGTGAACTTTTGTTGAAAAGCAGTATATAAATACTGTACGCGGATGGATGGATGGATGGATGGATGGATGGATAGGATAGGATAGGATAGGATAGGATAGGATAGATAGATAGATAGATAGATAGATAGATAGATAGATAGATAGATAGATAGATAGATAGATAGATAGATAAGGGATGGATGGATGAAAGGAAGGAAGAGACGGATGGACGGATGGATGGATGGAAGGATAAGGAAGTAGATGGATGGATGGATGGATGGATGGAAGGAAGGAAGGAAGGAAGGAAGGAAGGAAGGAAGGAACGAAGGAAGGAAGGAAGGAAATATAGATAGATAGATAGATAGATAGATAGATAGATAGATAGATAGATAGATAGATAGATAGATAGATAGATAAGGGATGGATGGATATGGAAGGATGGAAGGGATAGACAAGACGGACGGACGGACGGACAGATAGATAAGGTAAGGGATGATGGATAGATATGGAAGGAAGGAAGGAAGGAAGGAAGGAAGGAAGGAAGGAAGGAAGGAATAGATAGATAGATAGATAGATAGATAGATAGATAGATAGATAGATAGATAGATAGATAGATAGATAGATAGATAGATAGATATGGAATGGATGGATGAAAGGAAGGAAGAGACGGATGGATGGATGGACGGATGGATGGATGGATGGATGGAAGGATGGAAGGATAAGGAAGTAGATGGATGAATGGATGGATGGGGAAGGAAGGAAGGAAGGAAGGAAGGAAGGAAGGAAGGAAGGAAGGAAGGAAGAGGAAGGAAGGAAGGACGGACAGATAGATAGATAGATAGATAAGGGATGGATATGGAAGGATGGAAGATAAGATATGGGATGGATATGGAAGGATGGAAAGAAAGAAAGAAAGAAAGAAAGAAAGAAAGAAAGAAAGAAAGAAAGAAAGAAAGAAAGAAAGAAAGAAGCAGCCACATCTTGCTTATCGTCTATAGGCAGAACACCAGAGACTTCCCTAGTTTGGGCGCTCCAGGAACCCGTCCCTACACCTCCATCGGAGCAAGTTCTCGTGCTGTTTCCAGCACAAGGACACCAGCAGTGAGCTCCAAAGCCCTATCCAAAATGGCCGTTATTGGAAGCGAGCGGGGCGGCCGGTTGTGTCCGTGCCTGTGAGACGGGGTGATGAATCTCTTTCGATGCTGCGCAGTGATGGAGGACAGACACAGGAACTTCTCCTTTCCATTAGCCGGAGACCGCTAATGGTCTCCTGATTACGGAGGCTGCAAAGGGTTCTGGCCCTTGGTGCGCGGAGGGCAGCGGCCACGCAACAAGCCGCCACTTCCGATGTGCTGCGCTCCTGTTTTGAAAGCCATTAGCTGTGGCCGGAGCAGGAGGGGACGTGTTCAGGGCAGGGAGGTGGGTGCGGATGAGTGTGTGGGCAGCCACAGCATACGGGGGTGTGGGAGAGATGGCACACCACTGCTCTTCAAATATAAGGTTGCCATAATTACCTTCCACAAAACGAGGACACAACGCCCTGTCATACTTGCGTACGTCAACGCAATGCCCCCAAACCGGAACTGTCCGGGTTTTCCCGGACATGCGGCAACCCTATTTGGATAGTCCTTCACTTGATCTTAGCCAAACGGCCGAGAAGCGTTCTTGACAGCACTGAGAGCACAATCCTAACCTTATCTACTCCGAAGTAAGCCCATTGTGTTCGATAGATCTTACTCCCAAGAAAGTGTGTTTAGGATTGCAGCCTAAGAGATCAAGCTGGGAAGATCAAGAGATCAAGTGATGAATCAAGACATCACCAGCTCTAACCACTGAGAGCACAACCCTAACCATGTCTACTCCAAAGTAAGCCCCATTGTGTTCGATGGATCTTACTCCCAAGAAAGTGTGTTTAGGATTGCAGCCTGAGTGACAGGTCATCCCCGTCTTAGTTGACCCAGAGTGACCATACGTCCTCTTTTCCCAAGACTTGTCCTGGATTTTAGCCTCATGTCCGGGGAAAAAAATCTTTCTCATCCTCCATTTCCTTGTGTGTAGGCAGCGTGTAGCCTTCTTGTAATTCTTAAATTATATGAAATAAATCACATATAATAGTTTTATATGGACTAATAAGTAATATAGAGTTTAAATTAATCGCATGAAAGCAATACATACGATTGTTTTCAGATTTATTTTAAGGTGTCCTACATTTTGTCCCATGAGAAAAAGGGGGGATATAAAGTATATTCTATTATTATTATTCTTGGGCATCGTACATTTTGGAGAGCCCTGTCCTCAATTTTTTGGTTGTGACATATCACAGGGTAACCATAAGACAGGAAATTTCTGGATTTGTCCTGTTTTTGAGCCTCGTGTCCGGGAGTCCTCCAAAAGGGCATCATTGTCCTCCATTTTGGAACTTTGCAATGGTGCACAGTACCCCCATCCTGTCATATGTCGTTGGATTGATATCAAAGAGCAGAATCCAGTGCCAAAAACGGTTTTGAAATATCTCCTTCCTACCAAAAGTTATGCCCAAAAATATGCATTGAACTCTACGGGAAAGTGAAAAGTGCCCAATGTCACGGCTTTACTCGTGAGTAGGCAAACATGCTATTGTCTGCCGGAAAGGCCAGACTGAGAGGATTCCAAGACCTTGTCCTCCTTTTGAGGTTTGGGCATCTGGTCACCCTGGACATATAGCCACCCTCTGTTTTCTGGTGGTGATGGTGGCATCTGATGCCCCACTGGATCAGGGACGGGTAGCGTTTGCCGCAGCTGCGCGGATAACCTTGACCAACGTACAGACCACTATATCCATCCACCTGGCCAGTTTGGAGAGCATCCCTAAACAGGGTACAGGTGGGAATTATGTTGGAAAGAGCAAAAGGCATTCTGTGCATGCTCAGAGGTACTCTCTGCATTCTGTGCAAAAGGCATTCCGTGCAAAAGGCATTCTGTGCATGCTCAGAGGGACTCTGCATTCTGTGCAAAAGGCATTCTGGGCATGCTCAGAGGGACTCTGCATTCTGTGCAAAAGGCATTCTGTGCATGCTCAGAGGGACTCTGCATTCTGTGCAAAAGGCATTCTGTGCATGCTCAGAGGGACTCTCTGCAATATGTGCAAAAGGCATTCTGTGCATGCTCAGAAGGACTCTGCATTCTGTGCAAAAAGCATTCTGGGCATGCTCAGAGGTACTCTCTGCATTCTGTGCAAAAGGCATTCCATGCATGCTCAGAGGTACTCTCTGCAATATGTGCAAAAGGCATTCTGTGCATGCTCAGAGGGACTCTGCATTCTGTGCAAAAGGCATTCTGTGCATGCTCAGAGGGACTCTCTGCAATATGTGCAAAAGGCATTCTGTGCATGCTCAGAAGGACTCTGCATTCTGTGCAAAAAGCATTCTGGGCATGCTCAGAGGTACTCTCTGCATTCTGTGCAAAAGGCATTCCATGCATGCTCAGAGGTACTCTCTGCAATATGTGCAAAAGGCATTCTGTGCATGCTCAGAGGTACTCTCTGCATTCTGTGCAAAAGGCATTCTGTGCATGCTCAGAGGGACTCTCCGTCTTGCAAGGTTGAGAGGTCCTTGGGCATCTGTGAATAATATGATTCCTCAAACGGGGAGCGTCCTCCACAAGTGGGAGAGGGTCGGTGAATGGATCTCTGCGCATGCGCGCACGTGTGTGTGTGTGAGACTGTGGGTGGGAAGCAGGCATCTCTGGGTAGAGGATTTGCAACCCCTGGTGCTAAAATTAAAGAAGAATTGACACGACATTTAGCAGCTGCAAATTAAAGCGCCTGGAGGCTGTTATTAAGGCCTCTGCCTGGCCTGGCAGCCTCCAGCGGCAAGCGGGTGGAGGGGGGTCGGGTGGAAACGGGCAGCGAAGCAGAGGAGACAACCCGAGGGGGGCAAAGGGGGCTCGAACGTGGGCATGATTAAAATCGAACCAAAAATTAAAATGGCATCAGGATAACAAAACTGTGGACAAGAGTCGGGCGACGGAAAACTACGCCAAGTTGTAGAGTTGTCGCATTTCATTACACTCACTTTCCGGTCTCCCTTCCCCTTTCAGTCCCGTACCAATGGTGGGCACTACGGTGGGTGACGGGTTTAGGCTTGGCAGGTTTAGCCCTTTATTTGGCACACACTCACCACACCGGAGGATTGACAATCCCGTTAATTAAAGAACATAATTAGAACCACGCCGATCAGGCCAACGCCACATCTAGTCTGTGGCAAGGAGACTTGCACTCCTGTGGCAAGGAGTTCCATAGGTTAATGACATAGGAAGAGCCCTGCCAGATCAGTCTAAAGCCCCATCTAGTTTCCTACATCTCCCAGTGGCCCACCAGATGCATCCTGTGGCAGGGAGTTCTGCAGACTAATAATATAGGAAGAGCCCAGGTAGATCAGACCAAGGCCAATCTAGTCCAGCTTTCTATACTTCCCAGTGGCTCAGCAGTTGCAACATGTGGCATGGAGTTCCACAGACTAATAACATAGAAGGAGCCCTGCTAGATCAGGCCAAAAATCCATCTAGTCCAGCTTCCTGCATATCCCAGTGGCGCACCAGATGCATCCTGTGGCAGGGAGTTCCACAGAGTTGCCTATATCTAACAAACAGAGGTTGCACATCCCCATCATCATCCAAGCCCCTCTCAATGAGATCTAAATGAGATGCCATTCCCTGTGGCAAGGAGTTCCACAGGCTAATTGCAAGATAGTTCCGTCTTCCTTGGAACCTGTGATGGACTTTTCCTCCAGAACTTTGTCCAGTCTCTTCTTAAATGCATCCAGGCTAAATGCAATCACCACAGGCTGTGGCAAGGAGTTCCACAGACTAATTTAAAACAGTATCTTTTGTCTCCGAACATCAAAACAACCTAGGTGGGTCAAGCCCAGCCCAGTCTAATAGAGTATCCCACTTGCCACAGGGAGACCCCATAACTGGGAACGTGGCATCAGAGTATTTTTCTGCCATTGTTCCTCTACCACTGGGCTAGACAGCACCTGCAGCTGGAGGTTCTCCATTGGCCTAACCCCCCAGGAGTGGGGCAGTAGTGTCTTGCTGAACTTATGTGACACCCCGTGATCAGCACAGGGCTTAGGCCAGGATTAGGAGGCTAGGATTACAGCCTTAGACTGATTCGGAGCTTGTGGCCATTCCATCTTGTGGCAATGAGTCCCACACACTCAATTACACTCTGTTATCAATTATACCCTGGGCTCCGTCTCTCCTACTCGAACCACCGACCTTTGGGTCAACCAACCCGGCATCTTCAACCACTGAGCCACCGCTGTCCTCCAATGCAGGTCATTATTCTGGTCAGAGTTATTATTATTACACTATATTATTCTGGTAAGAGGAAGTGTGGAGGAGTGCCATGTGACACTCTAGCCCGCAACTCTTATTTCCTCCACACTCCATATCCTGCTTTCTTTCTGAATTATAAGAATGGTGGAGGAGGCTGCTGGTGTGGGGAGCGTCTGGCACACTCCGCCACAGGTGCTGGGAGGTCTTGGACCTTCGCGCGCATGCATGCGCACCCATGAAAAGCATGCCTCAGACGGGCGCAGGCGGAGGCCATGGCAACATCTGGCAACAGGCAGCTGCCACCCACATGCTTGTTTTTTCCTGCCTTGAAACGAGGGGAGCCGCAGCCTCCAAGCATGTGCTTGGCCCCCCTTCACTTGAGGGAAGGGTGCGCGTGATTTTCATTTCAGGGTCCCTCATTGCTCCTTTCCTGGGGGGGCATGTAGGGGTTCATCCCCCCCACACCACCGGTGGTGACACAGCCTGCACCTGTCACTGCCTCACACCGCACACGCTCCGTGGGTGAGGCGTTGCTCTCACCTTCCATCTTCTCGGGCATGGAGGTGCATGGCTGACAGAGCACCTCTCCTTGCGGAGGTGACTGGCTGACAAATTGCGGGCACCACTTTTGGTGGAGTCGAGCATGTGCGTGCGCATGGAAGGGCAGAGGTGGGGGTCTGGCCTCCGTTGTTCGTTGCTATCTTGCTGCAATAGAGTCTGAAACTTTGGGGACCCCCCCCCCTCTGAAGAATCATTAATTCTCTTTCAATTCTAAAACATAGCCAAATCAATGCTTTAAAGTGTCTAGTCCTCATGAAGTCCACATACGTGGACACATGTAATATGTGGACCATTATGTAATATGTGGGGCTGACCATTTCAGGCACCCAGTAACGACCTATGTGCATCAGAAGGTGCACCAGGTTGGCCTAACCCCCAACTTGTAGCTGCAGCCACGATAGTACCGCATGGCACGGGATGCCATATCAGCGTTTCCATATGTCCCGAAAAATAGGGACAATCCCAATTTGGGGGGATCGTGTTCATATACTGGCAACTGGAACAGAGGGTCCTGTCCCGATTTGGGGAAGAGAATGATGGCAAACCTACACAGGATACCATGGGAAAGGACTCGGTGCCGAGCTCCACCCCTTCACCTGCCTTGTTCATGGAATAATAATATTATTATTATTATTATTATTATTATTATTATTATTATTATTATTATTATTATTATTATTATTATTTATAAGAGAAAAGTCACTGACTCACTGACTGACTCACTGATTCATCAACACCCTGCCAAAACCACTGGGCCTACAAGCATGAAATTTGGGGTGGGTGTTCCTTCTGTGTTGCGCTTTGGGGGTTGACGCGCATGGGGTCACTGATGTGCAGGGGGAGATGTTGCACCAGGGGGGAGATGTTGCACCGTGGGGGAATGTTGCAACGTTGGGGGATGTTGCACCATGGCGTATGGGCAGGGGTGGGCAGATGCCAGTTCGGGCCTACTCGCCAGCGCCAGTTCGGGCCTACTCGCCAGCGCCGGTTCGGGCCTACCGCCAGCGCCAGGGAAAGTGAAAAGAGGGCGGACCGGTTCGCACCGGCCGCCATCTTTCCCCCCCCCCCACGTCTCCTCCAACTGGAGGAGACGCACTGTGGACGCGCAGAGAAGACGCAGTGCACACGCACCAACCCACGGGGTCGGCGCATGCGTACTGCATCTTCTCCAGCCGGAGGAGACGCACTGCGCATGTGCCGGGGTTTGGCGCATGTGCAGTGCGCTGGGGGTGGGATCCTCCTGTAGCCCCACCCCCTGACCCCAGCCTCGCCCTCCCCAACTTCCGGTGAACCGGATCTTGGGGGAGGCTCGGCCCACCCTGCGTACGGGGGGATTTTACTATCTCAACGTGGGTAGGCTTTTCATTAGTGGTAGTAGTAGTAGCAGTAGCAGTAGCAGTAGTATTAGTAGTAGTAGTAGTAGTAGTAGTAGTAGTAGTAGTAATCCATCTTTTTCCGGGGGTCTCAAGGCGGTCCACTAACCAGGGTGTCTGGCCATGTGAAGGGTGTCAATGCGTCTCCACTGAAGACGGTGTGAGCTGGCACCTGCACCAGCCTTGGCACTGCCCCGTGGTGAGCTCCCAGCTCCAGGCAGAAGCATTCCTGGTGCCCAGCTTGCACTCCACTCCTCCCTGCCATCATCCGCCTGCCAGGCCTCGCCTGGGCTCCGTCTCTCCTATTATCTCCCTGCGCCAGACAGAGAAGTGTCAAGACGCAGGGACGGGGCGGCGTTTGGGGGGAAGATTAGGAGCCCATTAGGGAATATTAGAATTTCATTTAGCACAGGGGTTTCTTGGCTGATACGGGGATCTGGAGAAGGGGGGCCGCTGGCTGGAGGGTTCTTCCACATGGCTCGTATTTTAATGAAATGTCGCTCCCTGTCGTTGTCCTCCCCCCCCCCCCACAAATCTCCCCGTTATCTCCCCCCACGTGAAAGCAGGGAATGGGGCCACCTCGACAGCGAGCTTTCACGAGCCTAATAAACTGGAAAGATTTGTCTGAGTGGCAAGAAGGTACTGGAGGCAGCGGAGGAGGAGGAGGACGGCGACACTACCAGTGCCAGCGAATGCCCATCGTGCTTCCCAATGGCCTTATTCTTATGGCCCCTACTTAGGGTTGCCATGATTTTTTTCCACAACACCGGGACAGGAGCTTCTGTCCCATATGCCAGTATGTGAATAGGGTTTGGGGGGACATACGGCAACCCTACCCCAACATCTGACCAGTTGTGAAGCTATGTCACCAGCAGGGTCCACGAGGAGGAGGAGGAGTAGCACCCCTGGCTTGGAAATGCGCTGTCCGAGCAACCGGATTGTAGGTCTTAAGTGCAAAGGAAAGGCACTCTGCACATGCTCAGGAAACTGGTAGCATGTACGCTTCTTTTCCCCCTTTGCACTTAAGTCGAGCCCTGGTATAGAAACTGTACAGGCGAAAGGGTGGTTGTCCCTGGGAAGCAAGCAAGGAGGAGATGAGGCATGCCTAAAGACACTTTCCTGGGAGTAAGACCCATTGAATACAATGGGGCTTACTTCTGAGTAGGCATGGTTAGGCTTGTGCTCGATGACAAATATGGTACCTCATTGTTAAACTAAATACTGACCTACACTTATAATCAAAATACTTGTATTTACTCAAATCTAATGCACACCTAGATTTTGGTGACTTACAGCGCAAGTCTAAGCATGTCTACTCAAAAGTTAGCCACATTGTCTACAGTGGTTCTTACTCCCAGGAAAGTGTCTTTAGGATTGCAGCCTAATCCTTTTTAAAACAATGGCCGATTCCGATTCCCCGTCTTGTGGCACTGAGTTCCGTAGATTAATAATATGACTTTTTCCCAATATTTGGGAGGCAATATTAATTACTTTGTGAACTTTGTTGTTGTTGTTGTTGAAAAGCAGTTTATAGGTTTTCTAAACATCCAAAGTCTGGGCTGTCCTGAAATGTAGACAATCCAGAGTAACTACAGGAGCACGCAAGAGACTTTATGTGTACCCATAGTTGCTGCACTACCTAGTGAAAACCTAGGGGAAATTCATATTGCAATCCAGAGCAAATTGTTCTTACACCGGAGCAAGGACTCCACGTAGTTACTCTGGATTGCGCTTGTATAGGTGGAATGTTTAATGTTTATTATTTTAAAACATCAAGGGTGCAATCCAGAGTAACTACAGGGAGTCCTTGCTCCGGTGTAAGAACAATTTGCTCTGGACTGCAATATGAGCTTCCCATAGATTTTCACTAGGCGGTGCAGTAACTACAGGTACACATAATGTCTCTTACGTAGTTACTCTGGATTGTAGGGTAAACTATTTAATGTTTTTAATTATGTTTTACTGTGAGCCGCCTTGAGTCGGTTTACGGCCTGAGAAATTTTTAAAATAATAATAAAATAATGGAAGGGACCTAAGAGGTCATGTAGCCTGTGGCAGGAAGTGCATCTCCAAGATGCTCCATATATATATATATATATATATATATATATATATATATATATATATATATATATATATATATATATATATATATATATATATATATATATATATATATATATTCAAAACCTGTTTTTAAAAGTATCCACGAGGCTCAAATGGGGAAGCGAAGAAGCAGTTCTCATTATTATTCCCAAATCCAGACAAATCCCAAATCTAGACACCTACCCAATCTAAGCAGCCCAGATAAGGGATACTCAACCTATATAAATATTAATAATAAATAGAAGATTAAGGACTGTGTAATGAAGCTTTATCGTGGACTGCGGTGGCGCAGTGGCGACTATGCTTGTCAATCTGACATTCGGCGGGTTGGCGGTTTGAGACCCGTGTGCCGTGCGACAGAGCGAGAGCCAGTTATTGGTAAGGCTGTAATTGTGCCAAACACAGATGTGTTTCAAGACATGGTTATCTAGCCCAGCATCTAGATCGTCTGTGTGGTGGGCAGTGGCAAAAGGCACTCTGCACATGATCAGAGGCACCTAGAGCTGCAAGAAACATCCACGGTTCAGAGGCTCTACTACCTTCCTGGTGTTCCTGGTATGGGTTTTGCTTCTCCCCAGCAAAACCCTGGGACCCTCTTGGGCTACAATCCTAAAAACATTTTCCTGGGAGTAAGATCCATTGAACACAATGGGGCTTACTTTGGAGTAGGCATGGTTAGGATTGGTCCCGCAGAAGCCTGCTTATTGCCTGTCTTGGGACCTGCGGTCAAGACTGTGTTGTGGTTCTTCCCATCTTGTGTTGCCATAATTTCCTGCAGGACCCTCTGTCCCAAAATCGGGATTGCCCGTGTTTTTCCGGACATATTTCCATACCTTTTTCCATACCATACCATACATGTTTCCATACAATATCCATACCTACCTTTGCTTCTTTACTATGCACAACGTCCTCCACCTGGAACCTCCTCCAGCCCCATTGCTTTCTGTGCATCTCCTTGCCCTGTTATCTTCCTTAAGAAGCAAGGTCTGCAAAGGCACTCTGTACATGCTCAGAGTTGCTCCAGATCAGAATCTAACCTTCAGAATAGATTCCACTCAGTCGGTCTTGTGTGTCCAACTCAGATCCAACTCCTCTTCCTCACCCAGCCACGCTGGATTGGGGCCTTGAATGTCAAGGATGCTCTTTTGGCCACAAAAGCTGCAAGCCAGCAGTTGGGCACCTCCACATATCCTCTTTTTGTCCCCCCCCCCCACTTTCTCTTCCAATCCAGGGTTTAGATTGGAAGGGGGTCCCGCCCGGGACTGAGCGGGACCCCCTCCCAAGTGATGTCATCAACCGAAAATGATGTCATGGCCTAATGTGACATCACATAGGACAAGGCATCACTGTGATGCCAGAGCTCCTCCGAGTATCTACTCAGAAGTAAGTCCCATTATGTTCAATGAGACCTAAGCCTCTTAGGATGAAATCCAGAGTAACTACAGGGAGTCCTTGCTCCAGAGTAATCACAAGTTACTCTGGACTGCAATATGCATTTCCCATAGGTTTTCACTATGGGTGCAATCCAGAGTAACTACGGGGACTCCTTGCTCCGGCGTAAGAACAATTTGCTCTGGATTGCAATATGAATTTCCCATAGGTTTTCAGTAGGTGGTGCAGTAACTATGGGTGCATGTAATGTCTCTTACGTGCTCCCGTAGTTACTCTGGATTGTAGGGTATGTCTCTTACGTGCTCCAGTAGTTACTCTGGATTGTGCCCATTACGTATGTGTTCATTAGGCCTATTCATTTTGATGCAAGCAGGGTCTTCAACCATTTTGAAGAACTGGTCAAACTGGTTTTTAATTGTATTATTTTATGCTTTTTTATTGAAGGAAGGAAGGAAGGAAGGAGGGAAGGAAGGAAGGAAGGAAGGAAGGAAGGAAGGAAGGAAGGACATTGCAAAATCAAAACTTAAAACATCATATTCATCATGTTCATGTGCTTAATTTACACACTGTGCTTAATTTAAGCACTATACTATGTGCTTACTTATTATTAAATTTGAAACTATTACATATAATTTACTACAAATAGGGCGCAATCCAATCCATGTCTACTCAGAAGTAAGTCCTATTGTGTTCAGTGGGTCTTGCTCTCCGGAAAGTTTGTTTAGGATTGTAGCCGTAGGCCATAGGTTGAAATTCTAATCGCACTTTCCTGGAGTAAGTACTATTGAACACTGTGGGATTTGCTTCTGAGTAGACATGTTTAGGATTGCTTAGTATATTGCTTATTATTAAATTGCAAACTTACTTCCTTCTTTCCTTCTTTCACAGATAGATAGATAGATAGATAGATAGATAGATAGATAGATAGATAGATAGATAGATAGATAGATAGATAGATAGATAGATAGATAGATAGAAGAGCGATGGATGGATGGATGGATGGATGGATGGATAGATAGATAGATAGATGGATGGATGGATGGATAGATAGATAGATAGATAGATAGATAGATAGATAGATAGATAGATAGATAGATAGATAGATAGATAGAAGAGCAATGGATGGATGGATAGATAGATAGATAGATAGATAGATAGATAGATAGATAGATAGATAGATAGATAGATAGATAGATAGATAGATAGAAGAGCAATGGATGGATGGATGGATGGATGGATAGGTAGGTAGGTAGGTAGATAGATAGGTAGATAGATAGATAGATAGATAGATAGATAGATAGATAGATAGATAGATAGATAGATAGATAGATAGATACATACATACATACATACATACATACATACATACATACATACTCTCCAGAAAGTATGGACCATAGCCTGAGTGCCACACTCCGAGATGGTCATGGCCAAAGCCAAATTCCAATATGGTGGCACGCTGCTTTTTGTGACCCCCCTGGGGGTCCCGGCCACTTTTAAAACCACCGTTAGAGACAGGCATAACCTAGGGGCAAAGAAGGGCGACGTCCAACATCTGGAGGTTTTTGGCTGGCCCCGTCCACCAGATTGCAGACATCCATGATAAACTGGGAATTACAGGCACCCTTGCCCCAGGGCTTGCAACCACCTCGATGGAGGCCACGGAGGGGAAGGGGTTGGGAGAATCGAACCCGCTTCCTTTTCAATCCTAAGAAAAGCGGAGCAGTTCTCTGCCTGCCAACCCACCCCCCTGGGTAGCCCCATCTGTCAGTTTTGAGGTCTCTACCCCCCAATAGTCCTGTGTCGGGTTCAGGTCTGCCCACCCATCCCCTCCGCTGCGGTGGCTGCTGCTGCTAGGAGGTGGCTTTCTTCTTTTAGCAGGTTTCCACTTTCCCTTTCTTTCTCCTCACCCCCACACAGACACCCACCCAGTCTGTCATTCCATCCGTCTCCCACCCGCCTGGTATTTATAGCTCCCAAGCAGGTTGCCTGCAGCACAAGCCTTGAGCCGGATGCATTCAGCTTTTTATTTTTGCAGGGTTTCTTTTTTGGAGTGGCGAGGGGAACAACAACAGGGGGGGTTGGGGGTGTCATTTGCCATGGGTCCCTATTCCGAGATCCTGAGTCCCCCCCCCCAAAAAAAAAACCTGGGGGTGTATGTCTCACATCCTTAATTCCAAGCTGCTTCATGGAAAGCCCTATAATTTGGAGTGATGGAGTGATGTGGAGACATGGAGCGATGTGGAAAGCCCTATAATTTGGGGGCAGCAACCTGCGGCCACCGATGGGGGTGACAAGAGAGAGACTTTGCATATGCTCAGATTGATGGATGCCATGTTTACTTAAATCTAATGCGCCGTCGAATCTAATGCGCACCCTATACTTTTAATCAAAATACTGCACTTACTCAAATCTAATTAACCATCAAATCTAATGCACAGCCTGATTTTGGAGACTGAATTTGGCTGGAAAAGGTGTGCGTTAGATTTGAGGATAGATAGATAGATAGATAGATAGATAGATAGATAGATAGATAGATAGATAGATAGATAGATAGATAGATAGATAGATAGATAGATAGATATGGAAGGAATGGATGGACGAAAGTGCAGAAGGGACGGATGGACAGACAGATAAGGGATGGATAAGGAAGGAAGGAAGGCAGGTGTAGATAGATATGGAATGAATGGGTGGATGGATGAAGGGAGACAGACAGACAGACAGATATTTAGATAGATAGATAGATAGATAGATAGATAGATAGATAGATAGATAGATAGATAGATAGATAGATAGATAGATAGATAGATAGATAGATATGGAAGGAATGGATGGATGGATGAAAGTGCGGAAGGGACGGATGGACAGACAGATAAGGGATGGATAAGGAAGGAAGGAAGGCAGGTGTAGATAGATATGGAATGAATGGGTGGATGGATGAAGGGAGACAGACAGACAGACAGATATTTAGATATTTAGATAGATATTTAGATAGATAGATAGATAGATAGATAGATAGATAGATAGATATGGAAGGAAGGAAGGAAGGAAGGAATGGATAGATTCCTGAGCAGCTTATAGGTCAAAAATACCCTATACTTCAGTCCTAAGGAGTCTCCCCTCCCTAACGAAGACCTCTATTTGGCTCCGTCCCAACGTGCATAGCAGTGACATCATATCTGATGAACTCATTCGGGAAGATTTACGACCCTTGGGGAGGGTGAGCTCAGAAGAGGCGTCTCTTTAGGGTAGGGTTGCCATAATTCTCTTCCACAAAATGGGGACAGGATCCTCCGTCCCATTTGCCAGTATGTGAACACAATCCCCCCTAATCGGGATTGTCCGGATTTTTCCGGACATGTGATAACCCTACTTTAGGGTTGCCGTAATTCCATAAAACCAGGACAGGACTTGCAATTATTTGAACAGCCCTATAACTTTAATAGAGGGGTGTGGGGCGGTGGGAAATATCCAGTCCTGATGTGGGTTCCCCCCGCTTCCCCCTTTCCAAAAATGGCACTCAATTCTGCAAGGCACATAGGATGGGCTCCCACCTTGATCAGGTAGCAAGGATTGTGGGTAGTGCTAATATTCAGGTGGCTTGGGGGGGGGACTGGGGTTGTTCACTGATGCCAGGAAATGGGTCCCCCATCCTCTCCACCAGCCAACGGGAGCATCTCAGATCTTGGGGGGTCTTTTTTGAAGGTTCAAAAATAAGAACCTTATTAAGACCTTATAAGAACCTTATTAAGACTCCCCAGCTAGGTGGCCTCCGACACCAGCTTCCAACACCAACCTCGATTGTGGGGGGGGGGGGGGCACGGCTGCAGAAATAGCTGCTCCCCCCCCTTTAACTCCTCTGCCTTCAAGCCCCTGGGAAAGACCCCGAGGGCGGCCTGAGGGTGTGTTTTATTCTCAGGAAGCTTCATGGCTTCAAAGCAACAAATGCTTGACAGATCATGGAATCCTAAGCATGTCTACCCATAAGTAAGTCCCATTGTATTCAATGGGGTTTACTCCCAGAAAAGTGTGTTTAGGATTGTGTGTTTAGAGGCGAACTACCATCTAAGCTCGTATCCATAACCAACCCCAATATTCAGTGCAGCCCCACTAACCGAATGAGCCCCTGCAGTCTGTTTGTCCCGGCAAATGATGCTCCCACATAAGGGTTGCCATAATCCTCTTCCACAAAACTGGGAGAGGATCCTCTGTCCCATTATGTGAACACATTCCCCCCAACTCGGGATTGTCTGTGTTTTTCGGCATATATATGGCAACCCTACTGACAACCCTATATGGCAACCTTACATATATGGCAACCCTACTATAATGGGATTTCTAAATCCAATCATAGGATCGGTCTCTTAACTGGCACCAGAAAGGAAGAAAGTAATGGGGCAGAAAAACAAGTTGGAGGACAGAAGAGCATAAGTTTGGGATATATGGCAACCCTATTCCAAGTGCGTAATCAGCATCCTGACTAGGGTTGCCACATGTCCCCAAAAATGGGACAGTCCCAATTATTGGGATTGTGTTCAAATATGACAGAGGGTCCTGTCCTGATTTTTTGGAAAAGAAATATGGCAACCCTATTCCCGGTGCACTTCCGGTGCACATGCCGGTGCACAATGTTGTTGCCATTCTGTATAGCTGGAGAGGTTTTGAGCCAGTATGTGAAACTATAGGGCAAGGATCCACCCTTGTGCATGCGGGGTTTCCTTTACTTTTTCTGTGCCCCTATTTTCTTATTCAATTTAGGGAGCGGGCGCTAGTGCGCACCACCGGCTCCATGTCACGTTGCCTTCGGTCACTGTCTCAGTTGACCTTACGGGTAGGACCGGCACCGCATTATTGCATCTGCAGTATGTGTGTGGCTCAAAAAGCTCAGCATCTCAACCAAGGATGCAATCCTAAGCATGTCTACTCAGAAGTAAGTCCCATTGTGTTCTCCATTCTCAGGAAAGTGTATAGGATTGCAGCCCAAGGCCCTCCTGGATCAGGCTGAGTCCAACATAAATATCAAAGTGCAATATAAATACAATAAATATAAATATAAAAGAAAGAAAGAAAGAAAGAAAGAAAGAAAGAAAGAAAGAAAGAAAGAAAGAAAGAAAGAACGAACGAACGAACGAACGAACGAACAAGGGAAGGGATGTGGGCAACCTCAAGAACCTCCACTGCCCCACTCCTGAAGCAGCTCACTTCATGTCCTTGCATATTGACGTGTGACACCCCCCCCCCCAATTAATTCGGGTAGGACTGTACCATCTGGAACAGAAGCAGCCTCTGCTTTTTTAATCACCCACCTTTACCTGTAACTAATACGCTGGCGAATCTAACGCGCATCCTATACCTATAATCAAAACACCACAGTGACTCGAATCTCGAATCCTATACCTATAATCAAAACACCACAGTGACTCGAATCTAACGCGCATCCTGATTTTGGAGACAAAATTCAGCTGAGAAAGGTGAGCGTTAAGATTCGAGTAAACACAGTAATTATTTATTTTAGTTTATTTTTATTTTATTTTATACTCAATATTTTTACATAGGGTGCAATCCCAACAGTGTCTACTCAAAGGTAAGCCACTGTCCTCAATGGGTCCTACTACCAGGAAAATATGTTTGGGATTGCAGCCGTAGTTACTCAACCATGGCTACAACCCTAAAGACATTTTCCTGGGAGTAAAACCCGTTGAACACAATGAGGCTTACTTTTGAGTAGACATGGCCAGGGTTGTGCTCATAATGGCCTACCTGTGGGTTTCCCCAAGACAAGCTAGGCTTCAATCCTAAATATACTTTTCCGGGACTAAAACCCATTGAACATTGTATATTGATTGCATGTGATTAATTGAAACTCCGTTACTTATTAATTAAATTTAAAAAAACTGTATTACATATAATTTGTTAATTGCCTGTTCACAGGAATATGGAGGATATTTGAGTTTTTTCCCAGGACATGAAGGTAAAAAAGAGGACATGTCTTAGAAAAAGAGGACATCCAGCCCTGAGCTTCATAAGGCAGTCAGGGCTAGTGGTGAGAGATCTGTGGACAGGCCATAGGTAGGGGTTGCTTTCCTAGGACCCAGGGAAGGGGGCACAACCCCTTCCCCACTCTTAATAAGGCCTGGTTGGGGGGTTATGTTTGTCGGGCCCCCTTTGTCACCCCAGTTTCTGCATGCAACCCTCTCTGGGTGCTCTCCTATTCACACTTTCCAGTAAGCTCCAGTATGCTCCACTGATTGTACGGGATTTACTTTTGAGTAGACAGGCCTAGATGGGACTCTCAGTGGAACCTGGAGTTGGGGTAAGGTTGCCATATGTCCAGAAAAAACAGGGACAAACCCTGATTTTGGGGGAAATGGCAAATGGGACAGAGGGTTCCCGTCCCAATTTTGGGGAAGAGAATTATGGCAACCCTAGGTTGCGGGGACCTATATGGGTTGAGTTTGGGGGTCACGATCCAGCAAAAGGGGTGCATGTAGCAGCTGGTGGGACATTAGCTGTGGGTCAAGATTGGGGTTGCCATAATTGGGGGTGTCATCCACAAAACCAGGGATGCTACCGGTTTTCCAGGAAATATGGCAACCCTAGTCAAGACGGGGGTGCAGATGTAGATTTGGGGGAACGAGGGGTTCCCTGCTCTCTTTATGAGGTTGCTATGGGGTGGAAGGGGGTGGAAAATCACACTTTCGTCCACTAATTGTTCTTGTGTTTTTTTAAGCTCCAGGTTGAATTATACAATATTTGGGGTGGGGGTGAGAAAGGGGGTGCTTTTTAAAAAAGTCCCTTGTTGCTTCCGCATTGCTGCCCCCCACCTGTATCAACCCTTCTCTGTAATGCACACGCGTGTCATGGCATGATTTGCATGTGTGAACATGGGTCATGGAGGGGGGTCGCTCCTCCAAAGCTGGAAGGGGGGGAGGAAAAATGGGGCCAACTGTGGCTTTTGGGGTGGTGGGCAAGGAAGGGATGGCTTGTGAGTGGGACTTTTGGGGGAGAGAAGGAAAGAATCTGGCTTTTTGGGGTGGGAGGTTGAGGAAATGGGGTTTTGGGGTGGGAGATAAGGAAGGACCCCCCAGTCTGACTGCATGTGATTGGGACTTTTTTTGGGGGGGGAAGGAAAGAATATATGCCTTTTTGGGTTGGGGGGATGAGGAACTGTGGCTGTTTGGCTGGGGGCAAGGAAGGACCCCCTCAATCTGATTGCCTGTGATTGGAACTGGGGGGGAGGAAAGAGTCTTTGGCTTTTTGGGTGGGGGCCAAGGAAGGACCCCCCCAGTTGGGGCCTGCAATTGGGACTTTGGGTGGGGGGAAGAGAAAAAAAAATCTGTGGGTTTTTTTGGGGGGGAGGGAAGAAACTGGCTTTTTAGGTGGGGGCAAGAATGTGGCTTTTTAGGTGGGGGGCAAGGAAGGACCCCCCAGTTGGGCTGGCCTTTGGTACTTTTTGGGGGGAGGGAGAGGAAAGAATCTGTGGCTTTTGGGGGTGGCTTTTGGGGTGGGGGGCAAGAAACTGGCTTTTGGGGTGGGGGCAAGAAGCTGTGGCTTTTTGGGGTGGGGGGCAAGAAACTGTCTTTTTGGGGTGGGCTGCGAGGAAAGGATGCTGCCCCTTATGGCATCTTGGGGGGATTTCTTTGAAAAGTGGGGGTGTTCCTGAATCAAGCTGGCGATCTGGAACCCCCTTCTTTTCCAAGAAGGGGGGGCAATTCAAGACCATGTCTGCTGGGTGGAGGCTTTGTTTGGGGTGCACCTTGATGGGGGGATCATGGATGAAAGCTGATTACTGAATCAGACCCCCCCCCCTTTTTCCCCACCCAATGTGGGGGGCGTCCCAATTCAGGACAGGGAGGATTGGGTTGTCTGGATGGGGGGGGGAATGGGAAGAAGATGGATGAAAGGTGGAGCTGGACCCCCCCTAAATTTTTCCCACCCCTCTTTTCCAAGCTGGGGGTCCCAATTCAGGACTGGTGCGCACTGGGGAGAGGCTAGGCTGGTCTGTGCAAGCAAGGGGGGGCTCATCTGTTTCCCTGGTGGTGATGATGGGGGGGCTGCCTTGCCAGCTATTGGGCGATGGGTCCAGCCCCTCCCTCCATCCCTCCCTCCCTCCCCCCGTCCTCCCCCCCCCCAGCCCAGCCTTCCCTCCGCTCTGCAGCAGAGACGCACCGTGGAAGGAAGCCTTCAAACCCCCCCCCCCCCCCAATTGCTGGACGCCTAGACGGAGGGGAGACCTGCATCAAGACCCCCCCACGGATTACAGCCCCCCACCCCAAATTTTTCCTTCCCATCCTCGACGTGATTCCTTCCCTCTTTCCTTTTTTTCTCCCCTCCCTTTTTTTCCTGTTGCCCCCCCTTACCCCCCACCATGCCAGCCCCATAGCCCCTGTGCACCCCCTACACCCCCCTTGCACCCCCTGCCCCATCTCCTTCCCTGCCCCCTCCTTCCACCCTTCCAGCCCCCTCCCCTCCCTGGATGGTGCCCACCCCCCCTCCTCCGGGGGGGCCCGGCCCCGAGCTGCCCCCAGGATGCTCCTGATGGCCCTCGGGCCGGGGGGGCGCCGGTGAGCCGGGCAGGGAAATAAGGGGAAGGGGCGTCCACCCCGTCGAGGAATCTGCTAGGAACCCCTGGATCGGGACCCCCACTCCTTCTCCCTGCTGGTGGGGGCTCCTTGGCATGGACGACGCCCCCCCACCCAGGATCTGAGTGGGACCCCCCCTCCACCCTGCCATGGAGACCCCAGACCCACGGAGGGTCCTCGGCACGGCCCTAGCCTGGCTGATGATGGTGATGATGATGATGATGGTGGTGGTGGGGCAGGTGGGGGCGGCCAGGGTCTCATCCAGCCTCAGCACCACCCACCACGTGCACCACTTTCACAACAAGCACGGCACGGTGCCCATCGCCATCAACCGCACGCCCTTCCTCACCCGTGGGGGGCACGGTGAGTAGGGGAGACTGGGGGGGTTTGGGGGGCACAGGGTGGGGGTCCAGGATGGGAGACGGCAAGGGATGCATGGCTTGGACCACTAGGTAACACTGCTGGATGGACAAAGGGTGCCCAGGGATGTTGGCACCAAGGGTGGGATGTTGGCATCTCTAAGGGTGGGGTACCACTAGGGATGGGGTCCATGCTGGGTGGCCAAGAGATGCCCAGGGATGTTGGCACCACTATGGATGGAGTACCTGCTGGGCGGCTAAGAGATGCTCAAGGATGGGGTTCCTGCTGGATGGTTAAAGGATGCCCCGGGATGTTGGCCACCACTATGGGTACCAGGATGGAGAACCATTAGGCTACCATGCTGGGCAGCCAAGAGATGTCCAGGGATGTTGGCACTGCTCGGGATGGGTTATCTGCTGAGCAGCCAAGAGATGCCCAGGGATGGGGAACCACCAGGCCACCCTGATGGGCAGCCAAGAGATGCCCAGGGATGTTGGTACCACTAAGGATGGGGAGCCATTAGGCCACCCTGCTAGGCAGCCAAGAGATGCCATGGGATGTTGGCACCCCTAGGGATGGGGTACCTGTGAGCAGCCAAGAGATAACCAGGGATGTTGGCACCTCTAGGGATGGGGTACCACTTCTGGGCATCCATCAACACCACTAGGGATGGGGTATTTGCTATGCGGCCAAGAAGTGCCCAAGGATGTAGGCATCTCTAGGGATGGCACTACTAGGGATGGGGTATTACTAGGCCACCCTGCCAGGCAGTCAAGAGATGCCCAGGGATTTTGGCAGTACTAGAGAATACATGCTGGCTGACCAAAAGATGCCCAGAGATATTGGTACCACTAGGGATGGGGTATCACTAGGCCACCCTCCTGGATGGCTAAGGGATGCCCAAGAATGTTGGTACCACTAGGCATGGGGTACCCTGCTGGGCAGCAGATAGATGCCCAGAGATGTTGGCGCCACTGGGGATGTGGTACCTTGGACACCTTGCTGGACAGCCAAGGAATGGATGGGCAGGGATGCCAGGCTGGGCTGGGCTGAGACCTACTGGATCTCTTTGTCTACTAGCTCAACTTGCTGAGTGCCAGGGATGTTGACCCACTCAATTCCAGGCTAGGATCGTGGATCTCTTTGCCCACTGAGTGACCCTACGGGGTGACCAGGAGATGCCCAATAATGTTGGCACACTCAGTTCTAGGTTGGGATGAGGCACTTGCAGGCCAACTTGCTAGGTGGCCAAGAGATGCCCCATCAGGGATGGTGTCCCACTCAAGACCAGGTTGGGAGGGGGCACTTGCAGGATCACTGTGCCCACTAGTCCATCCTGCTGAATCGCTGGTAAATGCCCAATGATGTTGACCCACTCAATTCCAGACTGGGCTGGGATGCTTGTTGGGCAGTGATGGGGTATTTCCTGGATCACGTTGAACAATAGACCATCCTGCTGAATGGCCAAGAGATGCCCAGGGATGTTGCCCTGCCCCGGTGTTGGATCACTTTGACTACTAGGCCAACTTGCTGGGTGGCTGATGATGCCCAGGATGTTGGACCAGTCAGTACCAGGCTGGGATGGGTGCTTGCTGGATTGCTTTGCCCACTAGGCCAACCTGCTGGGTTAATGGAAGATGTCAGGGGATGTTGGTCCTCACCCTGGATCTGCCTAAATCTTTCTTTTAAAAATGTGCCATGCCAAACTGCGGGGTGGGGGAGGAGGGAAAGAGGGACCCCCAAGTGTCTGGTGAAGCCCATCCCAGTTGGGTACCTGCTAGGGGTACCTGCTAGGTGGTCAAGAGATGCCCAGGGATGTTGGCACCACTAGGGATGGGGTTCCTGCTAAGTGGCCAAGAGATGCCCGGGGATGTTGGCACCACTAGGGATGGGGCACCTGCTAAGTGACCAAGAGATGCCCAGGGATGTTGGCACCACTAGGGATGGGGTTCCTGCTAAGTGGCCAAGAGATGCACAGGGATATTGGCACCACTAAGGATGGGGTTCCACAGGATTAGGCCAGCAGGGCTCTCCTTTCCCCCATAGTGACCCTCCTGGAAGCCCCCCAAGCAGGAAAGGAAAGAGGCCCTTCTCTCCCCCCCTGCAAATGGTATTCCTAGGCTCCCCGAAGCTACATGTAGTGCATAGCAGCCTCATAAACCTTCATTTTGGATCATGCTAAGGATTTGAATGGGGGGGGGGGCAGAATGGGTGATCTAGGCCCACCTGGCTGATCTAGAACCAATCTAGACCCACCTGGCTGGAAGGGCTTGGAGGTTGGACCCAGTCCTTGTTTTTCAAAGCCAGACCTTAGATGACGTGGGGTGGGACTCCACAGCACATCTGCAGTTTCACAGGAGGAGGAGGAGGAGGTGGTGGTGGCCCCTGGGCATGTGCGGAGTGCCTTTCCCTTCTACCCTTTCCATCTCCCAAGTAGCTGAGATGGGCCCAAAGATCTCCTGTATGAATAGGGGGAAGGATGTGGCCGGCTTGCCTCCCCCCCATACCTGGGCTAAAGTAGGTAGCTCATTCCCCCCTCCTTCCCTCCCTGGCATTATGTAATAGCCAGGCCTCCCCAGCAACCTGATTGGTGCTCCGTAGCTCCCCGTACAACACACGCATGATGTGGGGGGGTTGGACTGTCTCCAGTTCTCTCTCTGCCCCCCCTTTAACGCTGACGCACCTGGGCTGCCCAGTTTCTGGGGTACCACCTGCCACATTCCAGGGGGGGTCCCCATGCTCCCTGGGGTAGCGTGGGAGAGGAAAATGCACGGGCAGGAGGGGGGCACACCTTCCACCCTTGCAAGGAAGGACCAAAATCTATCCTGTGTATATTGCAGGTGGTCTGGCATGGGCACATATATGCGCCTTTAGTGGGTCAGAACATCGGCACATGTTCCGTCGCCGTGCACCTTTGCACGCGTGCGGTCTGTGCGAATCCGCAAGAAACATGCCAAGAAGGATTCTCTTTGCATGCCCGTGGATGTGGTGCCTGTGCCGGTGGTGGGAATAATGATGCGCGTCTGTCTTTGACATGCCCACGCATACCTGAGTCTCCGTTTTTTCCCCTTTGGTTTCCCTTTTGGTTACCACGCGTTGCGCTCTGGCGGCCGCCGTTCTGGCGTTTGACGCTTGCAAGGGAACGACGTGGCCCTTCTGGGTGTTTTTGTACCAACGGTGAGAACGAGGAGCTGCTTGTTCATTTGTGTGCGTTAATGTGTCCGTTCATTCGTTCTGCAAGGGCTGCTGCTGTTGCGCCAGCAACACCAGGCTCGCCCTGTCGCCAACTTCTCCGTGCGCGCACAACGTTCTGACATCTTGTCGAGGAGAGGTGAGATGGCGACTGTTTCCACCACCACCCCAACCTGAACCGGGCACATCTTGATAGGGATTTCTGGCCTAAACTGGCGGTGCCCACATCTCCGTTCAGAACGGTTGCGCTTGGCGATCGCTCCGACGTTGTGGTGCTGACACTTTAAGACACCATTTGCATCGGAATTGGTGGCGGTGAAATAAATTTAATAGGGTCTTCCGTGTCTCCAAGTGACAACACTGGGCGGCTGGTATATGTGCACCGGTGCGCCAGCATGTTGATTTTTGATCCTGTGTGTGTGTGTGCCGTTTGCCTTGCACATCAGTGTGCAAGGCAGCTCTCTCCCCATAACTCCCAATTGCTTGAGCTGCTGTTAGAACGCCGTGCGCCTCGCCAAATACGTCCCCAAATGGTCCCAATTGTCCTCAAAAGACATATTTTCGGAAAACATTCATTGCTTAAGGTTCACCAAGCCTGCTTTTTGGGGGGGACGTGAACTATTTAGATTTTGGTGACCGATATGGGCCCATTAGTCGTTGTAAATCTTATTAAATTTAATCCGATAAATCTAATAATCGTCTAATAAATAAATAATGCGCCATTGCTGTACGCAGAGACATAAATTTCCACCATAGAATTTGCACCCATCTCTCTCCTGGTCAGTGCGCTTTGTGTAGTGAGCGGCTGATGATGTTGTCCACCTACACACTGTTGGCGTATGTGATGCGCCGGGTTTTGACGGGGCTCATCAGGTTGAGCATGGCTCTGTGTTGGAGTTCCGGTGTTGTGTGCGCCTGGGCAAAGAATCCGGACTGTGTTCTGGGGGCATGCGCCGGTGTGGCATGTGGCCGCCCTGAGAGCGTCGTGGGTTGGGGGAGGCAACTCAGAAAGAAGTTGTGGCTTTGCCTCGGGCCCGGATGCCGTTTGGAAGGGTTCAGTGGGTGCCATGTGGGGTGAAGAGGAGGGAAGGATGTGGGAGAGTGCAAGTTGTCAGTCAGAGCATAGGATCCCCACTATGCCCCATTTGAGGTGCCGTCACCAAAATTGTCCAATCCCTTCTTAAAGGCATTGAGGCTGGATGCCACTGCAGTCTCCAGTGGCAAGGAGTTCCGCAGGTGGTTGCTGAACAATGTGTGAGAGGCTTCTTTCCGTGGTCCAGTATGGACTGTTGTATGGAAATACTGAAGTTTGCACATGAATGAGTGCGGTACAAGACGGTGTGTGGTGTAAACCCGTTGTTGGCAATGAAGGGTGCCCCGGTATTGGTTCAATCATTGAACCGTAGAGTTGGAAGGGACACAGTAGGTCATCTAGTCCAATCCCCTGCCTGTAGCAGGGAAAACATCAGCTGTGGGAGGAAGAGGAGGTGTTTGTGGGGGGGGGGGAGCGTGTCTTAGAACTAGGTCCTCTTCCTTCAAGCAGCGGGACCATTGGCATTGGCTTTGAACCTATGCCACCCATCCTGTGCCAGACTCCGGCATATGTCTGTGCCATTCATCCCGTTGATAGACCTGTCCTTCATGAATATATCCAATCTCCCTTTGAATCCGTTCGGTCTAGTGGCTTTCACCACACCTTGTGGCAGAGAGTTCCGCCAGCTCACAAAATCATTTACTGCATGATGCATTTGTTGCTGACGTGTTGAATTCTGCGCATGTCAGATGTTGATGGCTTATGGAAGTGTAGCCTAACACACCTCCCGGCTGCATCTCAAATCCTCCCTCGGCCCTACTAATATCCCCCAAAATCTTGCAGACCATCCATGGCGCACTAATGTGCCACTGCACAGTGGGAGAAAATTGCTGCCATAGAAGATCAAGGGTGCTGGCCCAGGTCCTGAACTGGCAATGCACCTTCGTACTTTTAGCGGGAACCACTTATTCATGTGACACTCAATCAGGACTCGCCTAGTTTTACAAGGGTTAAAAAGTGACGTTGAAATAATAATAATAATAATAATAATAATAATAATAATAATAATAATAATAATAATAATAATCCACCCTGCTGGGAACTGCTTACCATATATATTTCGATGTTATCTCAACCAACATAGGTATATATACTCTCTTTATACAACACTACCGAAAAGCATACCCACATTGTGGGAGTAACATTTCCCCATATGCCATCCCCCCACGGCGCATCAACACCCCATGCGCAACTTCTCCCATGTGCAAGTTCCCCCCGTGCGCAAGTTCCCCCCGTGCGCAAGTTCCCCCCATGTGCAAGTTTTCCCCATGCACAAGTTCACCCCAGGCGCAAGTTCGCCCCAGGTGCAAGTTCACCCCAGGCGCAACCCCAAGCGCAACTTCCCCCCATGTGCAACTTCCCTCCATGTGCATCAAACCCCATGCGCTTCAGTCCCCTTTGTGCAACTTCCCCATGTGCATTATCCCCATGTGCCTGAACTCCTCATATGCAACATCACCCATTTGCATCAGTCCCCCATGTGCATCAACCCCCATGCACAACATCCGCATGCTCAACTTACCCATGCACAACTTCCCCCATGTGCAACTTCCCCCATGCGCAATTACCCCCTGCGCATCATCCCCCCACGCAACTTCCCCCATGCGCAACTTCCCCCATGTGCAACTTCCTCCAATGTGTATCATCCCCCCTTGCGCAACTTTCCCCTTGCACAACTTTCCCCCATGCACAACTTCCTCCCATGCGCAGCATCCTCGCCAGTGCAACCTCTTCCTCTGAACAAAACCCCCCAGTGCACCAGGCACCGAGGACCAAATTGGCTGGATGTTGTTCAGTCTCCCATGTTAAGTGTAGGACAGAAACACGTTGCCCCCTTTTCAGCCCCTGAAGGGTTAAATTTCCCCACATGGGTTCTTGGTGGGTGTTCAGGTGACAGAAGGAACTCCCAGAATTCCATGCTTCAGGCCCAGCAGTTGGGGCGGAATGTTGATGAGTCAGTAATTCTCCAATGCAAAGTATAGGGAGGAAAACGCGTTGCGCCCCTTTTCACCCCTTTCCAGTGGGAATTTCTGAAAACCGGTTCTTAGTGCACCCCTCCGTCACGGAAGGAACACCCACCCCAAATTTCACACTTCTAGGCCCAGCGGTTTTGGCAGGGCGGTGATGAGTGAGTCAGTCAGTGAGTCAGTCAGTCAGTCAGTCAGTCAGTGACTTTTCTCTTTTATATATATAGATCTGGGAAGTAAGTCCTGGGAGTAAGTCTTAGGTTCTTGGTTAGGATATGAACTAAGTTTGTACCTGTCATTGACTGAGTATCAAACTAAAGATTAACCAATAAGTATTATTATTATTATTATTATTATTATTATTATTATTATTATTATTATTATTATTATTATTATTAATGATAATGATAATAATAATAATAATAATAATAATAATAATAATAATAATAATAAAATCACCCTGCTGGGAATACTTCCTGCCTATATACTTTGACAATAACTCAAGAGCTCTTAGGTCCTTGGTTAGGATTTAAACTAAATTTTTACCAGTCATTGACTGTGTAGAAAACTAAAGTTTAATCAATAAATAATATTATTATTATTAATATTAATAAAACCACCCTGCTGGGAATATTTCCTGCCTATATACTTTGACAATAACTCAAGAGCTCTTAGGTCCTTGGTTAGGATTTAAACTAAATTTTTACCAGTCATTGACTGTGTATCAAACTAAAGTTTAATCAATAGATAATAATAATATTATTATTAATAAAACCACCCTGCTGGGAATACTTCCTGCCTATATACTTTGACAATAACCCAACAGCTCTTAGGTCCTTGGTTAGGAATTGAACTAAGTTTTTACCAGTCATTGACTGAGTATCAAACTAAAGATTAACCTAATAATAATAATAATAATAATAATGATAATAATAATAATAATAATAATAATAATAATACAAAAAGTAGTGCTTTTGGGAGCTTCACACACATTGAGACTATACTTTTGTGATTCGTAGTTCCTTGGATAGGAACCGGATCACAATAGAGCCAATTCCAGTCAAACACCTCGTGACTGTGATATTCATCATCATCATCGTCATCATCATCATCATCATCATCTTCATCATCATCATCTTCATCATCTTTATTTGCAAGCAAAATTTATTTTTTTCAGAAAAACACTTCACCTTTCATAATGAGGAACCCAATGAGTACCTACAAGGCTTGTGGGTTTTTATTCTGTGCCCCAGTCTTTGCCTGCCCCACCACCTGTCATTGATGGACTTGAGGCCCCCAAAATGCACCCCCTCCCAAAATAATCTCCTTATATTGACACAAGTTAGCAAACTGCATGAGCTCAACCATGGGCAGGGCACAGATTTTGGATCTTTCTATCAACCATGGACAACTCTGCAGGACCCACCAGAAATGGGGTCACAACCCATCAGGTGGGTCCTGACCCACAGCTTGAGGAACGCTGGCCTAGATATCACACACTAGCGTTTATTCGCACCTAGCGGAAAGCGTTATTCCTATACCTTTGTCCTCTTGGCCACCCTAACAGGACTAGTCGGTATTTGGTACAGGGTGTCTTTGATCCCTCTTGGTAAGTTGACACCATCTTGCCCCTTTTACAGGGACTGTCAAGGCAGCTTCCAGATTGCAAACCCATTGATAAATCCTAAAGACACTTTCCTGGGTGTAAGCCCATTGAACACAATGGGGTTACTTTTAGTAGACATGGTTAGGATTGCAGCCAGAGTCTCTGACAGCAGCTGCAGTACATGCCCAAGTTGACGTGTTGATTAATATTAATTATTAATTTTATATCTATCCATCCTTATTCATAAAAGACTCCAGGGGGCGGCTCAAGGCTTGTCGGTGATCCTTTGGATCCCAAGCCATGGAGGGCTTTCTGGATCAGAACCAACTTGAATCAGATCTGGAGGAACCTGCCTGGGTTGCAGAGGTCCAACCGACACACTTTCGGGTGACCACAGCCATGGCTTAAGAACATAGGAGTCTTTCCAGATCAGACCAGTGTTCCAGTTAACCCAGTGCCGGGATTCCAGCAAGGGACCACCAGCTCCCTATGGGAACCCTAAAGATGAAAACACACAGCCTTCTTCCATTGCTTCTGAAGCTGTAATTCAGGGATGCAGTCTCTGATCCTGGAGGGAGCCCATGGCTAGCTATAGAGCGCATGGCTGTCTCTGATCCTGGAGGGAGTGCATGGCTAGCTACAGTATAGAGCCCTTGGCTAGCTATCGAGCCCTTGGCTAGCTATAGATTGCATGGCTGTCTCTGATCCAGGAGGGAGTGCATGGCTAGCTATAGAACCCTTGGCTAGTTATAGAGCCCATGGCTTGCTATAGAGTGCATGGCTGTCTCTGATCCTAGAGGGAGCGCATGGCTAGCTATAGTATAGAGCCCTTGGCTAGCTATAGAGCACATGGCTAGCTATAGAGTGCATGGCTGTCTCTGATTCTAGAGGGAGCGCATGGCTATCTACAGAGCCCTTGGCTAGCTATAGAGTGCATGGCTGTCTCTGATCCTAGAGGGAGTGCATGGCTAGCTACAGTATAGAGCCCTAGGCTAGCTAGGGAGTGCATGGCTAGCTATAGAGCCCATGGCTGTCTCTGATCCTGGAGGGAGCGCATGGCTAGCTACAGTATAGAGTGCACGGCTAGCTATAGAGCCCATGGCTGTCTCTGATCCTGGAGGGAGCGCATGGCTAGCTAGAGTATAGAGTGCATGGCTAGCTATAGAGCCCATGGCTGTCTCTGATCCTGGAGGGAGCGCATGGCTAGCTAGAGTATAGAGTGCATGGCTAGCTATAGAGCCCATGGCTGTCTCTGATCCTGGAGGGAGCGCATGGCTAGCTACAGTATAGAGTGCATGGCTAGCTATAGAGCCCATGGCTAGCTATAGAGCGCATGGCTGTCTCTGATCCAGGAAGGTTTGCATGGCTAGCTATAAAACCCTTGGCTAGTTATAGAGCCCATGGCTGTCTCTGTTCCTGGAGGGAGCGCTTGGCTAGCTAGAGTATAGAGTGCATGGCTAGCTATAGAGCCCATGGCTGTCTCTGATCCTGGAGGGAGCGCATGGCTAGCTACAGTATAGAGTGCATGGCTAGCTATAGAGCCCATGGCTAGCTATAGAGCGCATGGCTGTCTCTGATCCAGGAAGGTTTGCATGGCTAGCTATAAAACCCTTGGCTAGTTATAGAGCCCATGGCTGTCTCTGTTCCTGGAGGGAGCGCTTGGCTAGCTAGAGTATAGAGTGCATGGCTAGCTATAGAGCCCATGGCTGTCTCTGATCCTGGAGGGAGCGCATGGCTAGCTACAGTATAGAGTGCATGGCTAGCTATAGAGCCCATGGCTAGCTATAGAGCGCATGGCTGTCTCTGATCCAGGAAGGTTTGCATGGCTAGCTATAAAACCCTTGGCTAGTTATAGAGCCCATGGCTGTCTCTGATCCTGGAGGGAGCGCATGGCTAGCTAGAGTATAGAGTGCATGGCTAGCTATAGAGCCCATGGCTGTCTCTGATCCTGGAGGGAGCGCTTGGCTAGCTAGAGTATAGAGTGCATGGCTAGCTATAGAGCCCATGGCTAGCACATTGGGCTACACCAGTGGTTTGTGGCCATTTCAGCCCAGGATCCCCTCTGAGAATGACAACCTGTCCAGGACCCCCAAGAAGTGATATCAACCTGGAAGTGATCATGGCCATTACTGACATCACTGTGATGCCAGAGCTCCTCCGTGTCAACTCGGAAGTAAGTCCCATTGTGTTCAATGAGATTCATTCCCAGGAAAATATGGAGTGCCCTATTCCAAGATGGTGGCACCAAGTGCCGGAATCCGAGATGATGTCTCCCAGCTTTTTATGACCACCCTGAAATAAAGGGGTCCTGATCCCTTTATTTGGGGACACAATCATGTCTAATCTGCTTTGAAAACCATCTTGACCAGCAGGTTTTTGGGATCCAGCGCCAATCCACAGGGTGGTGCGGAACACGTTGGCCGGGTTTTCAGCTGGCATACTTTTGCGGGGTGGGGAAAAGAGCCATTCCTTTTTGGGATTGCGTTTGGGATCGCCTTTGCCTGGATCCCATTTGGGGAAACAGGTTGAGCCAAGCCTCGCTTGCTCCTGCTGAGTGGGAAGTGTCCGCGTGTGAATGTTCTCACACACGTCCCTCTTCCCCACCTGGTGCCCGCCTTGCCGAACGGATGATTCATTTGGCGCTGTTGGTTATTCATGAAGCATCGGTGGGTGGCCGGGTGGGGGGGAATAACCCCAAATTGAGCCTGCGTGGCCGTCCACTCTCACCTCTCTCTCTACCCCATCTGTCTTTTCTGTTCAACGTCCATATTCCTCTTCTGTGCCTCCTCTCCCACCACCATTTGTGCCAGCCTCCCCGCACCCCTACGGAGGAACGCCTCTTTCTACAGCCCCCCCACATCTCCCACCATCACCCATTAATGCCCGTTCACCCATCTGTCTTTCAGTGCCCGTAGCAATGGCTCCATCGAACCCGCACTATGCTGAAACAGCACAAATCTGCGTCCAGCGGCAGGCGCCCCGTGTGAGGCCGACGTACGTAGGGTTGCCATAATTCTCTTCCACAAAACTGGGACAGGACCCGTGTATGAGCACACTCCCCCAAATCAGGATTGTCCCTGTTTTTCAGCATGTATGGCAACACGTCAGGAAGAACACGCTCAAAACAGCACGCGTGTTTTTAGACTGTCGGATCTAGGTTTTTAAAGGAGCCTCACCCGTGCGCCGCTATACGTTTTCTGGCCTTATTCGACTTATGTGCTTCTTCTTCTCCCCCCCATTCGCTCCACCCGCTTTTGATTTATGCCATTAGCCCAGCCATTAATTACGACGCCAACATGTCGTTTAATATGCTAATCGAGGCAGCCCCAGTTTGAGCCCCCCGTTTATCGCGCCGCGACACTATTTATGGCGGGTTACGGCGGGCTCGGGAATTACGAGCCTCGTGCATAGGTGACTTTATTAATTAATTGCCGTTCTCCTGCAGTGGTGGTGGCGTGAGCCCCATGTGGGTAGAGAAGGGTTAACGGCGGGGCTTGAGGATGTCCCCTCTGTTTGCTGCCACAGGTTGCCCCCCAAGAATTCCCCCCTTTTTGTACATTGATGTCCAATCATGGATGGTTGGGTTGCTGTCCTTGATCCCCGATCTATAGGGGACATGCCCCAGAATTTTCTAGAATAATGCACAACATACATACATACATTCATCCACTTGAATTTATCCTGGCCCAAAGCATGGCTTTTATCCTTTGAGTCTCCTCCACCTTCATCATCTCCTCCTCTTCCTCAATTCTTCACCCCCTTTTTGTTAAATATACGCTAATTGCTCTCAGTTGAGGAACATATAGGGCAGCCATTTTTCAGCCAGTGTGCCATGGCACACTGATGTGCTATGGAGGGTCATCAGGTGCGCTGCTATCATTTATCAGTTGGTGGATTTGAGCCCCAATAGTGCACCATGTCGTGTGCGCCAATAGAGCGCCACATAGTGCGCCATGTCTTCCCGCATAGTGTGCCATGTTGCGGTGCGCCTTTGAGCATGGTGTGCCTTGTCGAGGGTCAGAGCGCCTTGTTAGCATGTTGTGAGATTTTTAAAAAGTTGGAAAGAGCAAAGGAACATATAGGAGGAGGAACGTATAGGAGGAAAACACAATCGTGGAAACACCACGTGGTGTTGGATGCTTACGGTGGTATGCGTCCCCTCAATACTTTGCTCCCCTACTTCTTGCTTAAAAGGCTGTAATCCCAATTAGGGCTGAAATGCTAACCACACTTTCTTGGGAGTAAGATCCATTGAACACAATGGAGCGTACTTCTGAGTAAACACGATTAGGATTGTGCTCTATTTTTATATAGCATGTTTTTATTCGGTCAAAATCCATAAGGACCAAACAAATTTAGAGCACAATCCTAACAATATCTACTCAGAAGTAAGGCCCGTTGTGTTCATTGGAACCTACTCTCAGGAAAGTGTGTTTAGGATCACAGCCTTACCCCCAAATCCAGAGTAAATACAGGAGCATGTAAGAGATACTACGTGCACCCATAGTTACTGCACCTCCTAATGAAAACCAATGGGATATTCATATTGGAATCCAGAGTAAATTATTCTTACACCGGAGCAAGGACTCTCCGTAGTTACTCTGGATCTTGCCCTAGATGCATTTAATGCCAAATATACCATTGCTATCTTCCAGCCTCTGCCACTGGATGAGACCTGCCACGTATTGGTGGAATGTATTGGTTTTCAACCCTGAATTTGAAAATAAATTTAATTTTACTACATCCGACAATAATAACATGATAATAATAATAAGATAATGGGTTTGTGTTATGATTTTGACCCGCTTGCACTGCTTCATATAATGGTTTTATGTTCCATTTTTTATTACAGCGCAGTAAACAGTTAAAACAAAAGACACATAGGCTGCAATCCTAACCATGTCTACTCAAAAGTAAGCCCCATTGTGTTCAATGGCTCTTACTCCCAGGAAAGTGTCTTTAGGATTGTAGCCATAGTCAAAATATTGTAGTTCCTCGACTCTAGTGTGTCGTCGAATCTAATGCGCACCCAAATTTTGGAGACTAAGAGCCTACCGTGTCTACTCAAAAGTTCTCAATCCTAACCATGTCTACTCAAAGGTAAGCCCCATTGTGTTCAAAGGGTCTTACTCCCAGGAAAGTGTTTTTGGGATTGCAACCTAAATTTGGCTGGGGAAAGTGCGCGTTAGATTTGAGTAAATACGGTGTCTACTCAAAAATGTCTACTCAAAAATAAGCTTTATTTGTTCGGTTATTTAGGGCTTATAGGATTTAGGCTGCGATGCTAAAGACACTTTCTTGGGAGTAAGACCCATAGAACATAACGGGGCTAACTTTTGAGTAGACATAGTTAGGATTGAGCTCTTATTCCCCTATAAGTATGCATAGGTGAGAGCTGGTAATGTCTTGATTCATCACTTGATCTCCCCAGCTTGATCTCTTAGGTTGCAATCCTAAAAACACTTTCCTCGGAGCAAGATCCATTGAATCTTACTTACTTACAATGGGACTTACCTTTGAGTAGACATGGTTAGGATTGTGCTCTTACTCCCCTATAAGTATGCATAGGTTAGAGCTAATGACGTCTTGATTCATCACTTGATCTCTTGATCTCCCCAGCTTGATCTCTTAGGCTGCAATCCTAAAAACACTTTCCTGGGAGTAAGATCCATTGAACACAATGGGACTTACCTTCGAATAGACATGGTTAGGATTGTGCCCTTACTCCTCTATAAGTATGGGTAGGTTAGAGCTGGTAATGTCTTGATCCCCAGCTTGATCTCTTAGCCGGTGTGTTATGGTGCAAAAGAATTAGGATAAATCTCTGCCCCAAGGTCCTTACAGTCTGGGGTAAGGCAGCAGAAAAAGGGGGTAAGGAAAGTCTGGGTTAGGGTTAGGGTTAGGGTTAAGTTTAGGGTTAGGGTTAGGGTTAGGGTTAAAGTCAAATTGACTGGGATCATTAAGCTGAGTCACTGGGTCCGTCTGAGGGTGGGTTAAAGGTTGGATGGGGTGCCATTGATGCTGGGAAAGGGGTGGGGGTGAGTGTGCACACTGCGCAGGATGAGTGCGAACGTGTGGTGTGTTGTCACTTGTGAAAAATAACAGGGCAAGTGTGTGCACTTTGGACGGAAGGGCACAGGGGAAATCCAGGCCAGTGTCTTGGGGTGTGTGTGTGTTTACCCTAGGACTACTCTAGAAAAGGTGGGCAGACTGATTGGCCAGTATACATGAAATGGGAATTTTTCCTCCGAACCTATGCACACTACGGTGAGGCTCCCTCCAAGACAGACTGCTCCACCCCCTCTAGCTATGCCACTGTACAGTGCGCGGATCTGAAGTCGGTAGGGTGATGTTTGATATGGGTGTGGTGGGGAGATTCCTGTCGAGCCCACGTAGGGAAAGCCCCACATCTAGTGTCGGAAACCCTACTCGGAAACCCTGGAGCTCTGCTACCAGACGATGGCTACAATCCAGAGTGACTGTGGGACCTTTTACACCGACGGAGTTACAGTGCCACCTATGGGAAACCTATGGGAAATGCACAGAGCAATCCAGCGTAAGTGCCTCTTACGTCTTCCCATAGTTACTCTGGATTGTAGGGTAAGCCCCCTCTTAGTGAATAAAACATCACTAAGGCTACAATCCAGAGTGACTGTGGGACCTTTTACACCGACGTAGTTACGGTGCCACCTATGGGAAACTTATGGGAAATGCACAGAGCAATCCAGAGTAAGTGCCTCTTATGTTTTCCTGTAGTTATTCTGGATTGTAGGGTGTGCTAGATTCCGGCTGAGTAGAAGACTCTTATATTTCCAAACTATTTCCCACTAAGGCTGCAGTCCTAAAGACACTTTTCTGGGAGTAAGATGCATTGAACGCAATGGGGCTTCCTTGTGAGTAGACATGGTTAGGATTGTACTCTGGTTAGGAGACATGGTTAGGATTGTACGCAATGGGGCTTTCTTTTGATTAGACATGGTTAGGATTGTGCTCTACGGCTGCAATCCTAAAGACACTTTTCTGGGATTATGATCCATTGAACGCAATGGGGCTTACTTGTGAGTAGACATGGTTAGGATTGTGCTCTACGGCTGCAATCCTAAAGACACTTTTCTGGGAGTAAGATGCATTGAACACAATGGGGCTTACTTGTGAGTAGACATGGTTAGGATTGTGCTCTACGGCTGCAATCCTAAAGACACTTTTCTGGGAGTAAGATGCATTGAACGCAATGGGGCTTACTTTGGAGTAGACATGGTTAGGATTGTGTTCTATGCTTCATAGGGGGAGAAAGAGGAATAACTTTTTTCCCCTACAGTTCTGATCATCTCTTCCAACCAAACTCGGGACACGGATTGCGCACGTCCGGCTGCGCTCAGGAAGGATGCAAATATTTTTATTAAAATCCCGTAGATTCACCTATTGCTGTACCATTTTTTATTTTTGGGCAGAATTTCCGGAGCCAGAAAAGGTTTGGCGATGGATGCCCAACGCCAGCCTTCCCGTATAAGACGCATAAGATGCTGCGGCCAGGCAGGGACCATGCTATGGTACTGCACTGTGAATGCCCCCCCCCCGTGCCGCTATACTCCCCCACAGCTGTGCATGGCGCTGGAGGAGTTAATAGCTTTCCCCTCCCTCCCATTGGATATACTGGTGCTACGCTTGAGTAGGGGAGGGATGTCTGTGTTGCTGTGGAAACAACCGAGATTCAGGAGCCGCTGCAGAGATGGGAGCTCAGGGGCTCATTAACGCCTACCGTGCTGCTGCCTCCCCCCCTTTTCCGTCTCTATCCATCACTCCGCATCCAAGCCTGATTCCCTGCAGGATACGGTCACAGCTTGGAAACTGGGGAGGGGAGCCGAGCAGAGAGAGGGATATTCCTTCCCCAGGTGTATGAGGGTCGGGGGAAGGAAAGGTTGGCTCGGACCGCACGCCTCTCCGTCATGTCATGATCAATGGCATTGCTCAGGAACCGGCTGCAAAATCGAAATCGGGTTGTGCGAAGTTCCTAGTCCTCAATGAGGAGAAGCAGAAGGCAATAGCAAATGGCTCTTGAAATGGGGTTCCCCTGGCTGGCCAAAGTCATGGAGTTTGAGTTGGACTAGATGTCCTCTTAGGTACCTTCCAACTCTACTGGTCTATCACCACCGCACAATGGTCCCGATTCCCACTTTCCTCATGCTTTTGTGGTCGGTTGCAGACTAGATGACCTTCCAACTCTACCACTCTATCACCACCGCACGATGGTTCCGATTCCCATTTCCCTCGTTCTTTTGTTGTCAGTTGAAGCCTAGATGACCTCTTAGGTACCTTCCAACTCTACCAGTCTATCACCACCGCACGATGGTCCCGATTCCCATTTCCCTCGTTCTTTTGTTGTCAGTTGAAGCCTAGATGACCTCTTAGGTACCTTCCAACTCTACCAGTCTATCACCACCGCACGATGGTCCCGATTCCCATTTCCCTCGTTCTTTGGTTGTCGGTTGAAGCCTAGATGACCTCTTAGGTACCTTCCAACTCTACCAGTCTATCACCACCACACGATGGTCCCGATTCCCATTTCCCTCGTTCTTTTGTTGTCAGTTGAAGCCTAGGTGACCTCTTAGGTACCTTCCAACTCTACCAGTCTATCACCACCGCACGATGGTCCCGATTCCCGTTTCCCTCGTTCTTTGGTTGTCAGTTGCAGTATCCAGAATTCTGTTTGGGTTTAGAAAATCCAGAGATGGAAATTAGCAACAGGGACTCGGCTCGCTCCTGGAAAGATAAACTAATCAATTTGATTCTGCGTAAGTTTTCCATTCTCCGAAATCTTCTGCTGATTTAAATTGGGTTGCCATTACGGAGCTGCGGGATGCTCCGCTGTCACAGGTGAAGACAGTGGCCGCCCTCTGAAAGCCAAATGAGGCATCTTGTTGAAGGCGAGGTAGAGGATCGGCTTGCCATGCGCAGGAGAAAGCGTCGTAGGGTCAGGCACCTCCGACGCTCACAAACTGGTGGCGCAGTTCAGTCTCACTTTCCTCATGGCAATTAGGCTGGTGTTGACAACTCCCCACCGTTACCTTTGTGATCCCCTTAAATCATAAGATTTAGGATCACGTCATCTTCGATGAACTTCTATCACGTTCCTAGCAGCAAAGGAATTCCTTTGCTAGTCCTAGTAGCCCTGCTACTATAGGATGTAGTGGTAGCTGTGAGTCTAAAGTGCAATCCTGTTCATTTCTGCTCAGGAGTAAGCTTACTCCCAGGTAAACGCGTTCAGGGTTGCAGCTTTTCATGGTCAAATTCATGGAGGAAAAAAAAAATCAAATTTCTACCATACTCAAATCTAATTCACCATCAAATCTAATGTGCACCCTATTTTGAAGACTGAATTTGGCTGGAAAATGTGAGCGTTAGATTTGAGTAAATACTGTAATTGGCTGTGTAAAACCTCCAGGTTCAGTTGCAGTCTAGCTGCAGGGAAGCAATGGTGGAAAGAAGGATCCTGTGCTAGATTTTATTGGGATCTTGGACTAGGATGTTGGGATCCTGGACGAGTTGAGCTTGGACCAGTCCAGGAGGGCTATCCTAATGTAGCCCTTCTTATGACCACATACTGTTTTACAAAGGCTGCAATCTGAAACGCACTTTCCTGGGAGTAAGACTCATTGAACATAATGGGATTACTTCTGAGTAGACATGGTTAGGATTGTGCTCAAAGGGAAACCTTATTTCCAGTCTGTTCTGGAGGGGATCAGGCACCCCTTGAAGAGTTTGGGGGGAGTTCTTTTGAATCTTACGATTGGGTTGCCACAAATGCCCCCCCCCTTTTCCTCCCTCCAAGTATAGGATATTCCCAGCTAAGAAAATCCCAGGTTTTCCTGCCCAGACCCCACTCCGGAATATTAACTAGTGGAAAATTTGCCTTATTATTAAACTGTACTAGTTCCCCACTTGCCTGGTTTAAGTGCCTAATTTAAGCACTGGAAGGGACTTAATAGGTCATCTAGTCCAACCTAGTCCTACTACATCCCTACTCAGGGATGGATTATATTGGGGGTCAGGCATCTCTCTGCAGCAGGAATTAAAACTCTTTAGTAGAATCTAGCGGATGCTTCAATCCTGGAGACACTTTCTTGGGAGTAAGACCCACCGAACACAATGGGCCTTACATTTGAGTAGGCATGGTTAGGCTTGTGCTCTTTGTTATGGGTAACATGGAGGATGGATGGATGGATGGATAGATCTAGGTGATATTAGGATTGGAGTGGAGTCCACCTCTCTTAAATCCCTTCCTTTTGGGATTTAAACCCCTTTTGGGTTTTGGTTTCAAGACGTATGTACGGCCTCGGCTGGTATGTGTGGGGCTCTGGTTCCTGTTAAAGGGGGTGGTCATAGCGGTTATGAGAGCATGCTTTTGATGCGGGAAGTGAGAACATTAAATGGTGTGATGCGGTTTGCCACACTGTGCTCTGATGATGACATGCAAACTAGAGAGGGGGTGAATACCCCGTTCAACAGGGACAGCCAGATTTAAACCAGTTTCTAGTTTACTCGAAATGGGTGGCAAAGTTGTGTCCACACTCTCCCATTGCAAAATCAGGCTTCACAATGCCAAGAGGGTCAGTGCCCAGCAGTGCCCAGAGATGTGTCTGCACCCTCCCATTGTGTCTGCACCCTCCCATTGTGTCCACTCCATCCCATTGTGTCCACTCCTTTTCATTGGGTCTGCACCCTCCCATTGTGTCCACTCCATCCCATTGTGTCCACTCCTTTTCATTGGGTCTGCACCTTCCCATTGTATCCACACCCTCCCATTGTATCCACATCCTCCCATTGCAAAATCAGGCTTCACAATGCCAAGAGGGTCAGTGCCCAGCAGTGCCCAGAGATTTGTCCGCACCCTCCCATTTTGTCCACTCCATCCCATTGTGTCCGCTCCCTCCCATTGGGTCTGCACCTTCCCATTGTATCCACACCCTCCCATTGTATCCACATCCTCCCATTGCTAGATCAGGCTTCACAATGCCAAGCGGGTCAGTGCCCAGCAGTGTCCAGAGATGTGTCCGCACCCTCCCATTTTGTCCACTCCATCCCACTGTGTCCGCTCCCTCCCATTGTGTCTGCACCTTCCCATTGTATCCACACCCTCTTGGCATTGCAAGATCAGGCTTCACAATGCCAAGAGGGATTGTGTCCCTCTTGCCCAGCAGTGTCCAGAGTAGTGTCCACACTCTCCCATTGTGTCTGCTCCCTCCCACTGTGTCCGCTCCCTCCCATTGTATCCACATCCTCCCATTGCTAGATCAGACTTCACAGTGCCAAGAGAGTCAGTGCCCAGCAGTGTCCAGAGTAGTCTCCACACCCTCCCGTTGTGTCCACTCCCTCCCATTATGTCTGCTCCCTCCCATTGTGTCCGCACCTTCCCATTGTATCCACACCCTCCCATTGCAAGATCAGGCTTCACAACGCCAAGAGGGTCAGTGCCGAGCAGCCTACAAGGCAGCCCTCTGCGACTCCGTCCAACCCAGGTCTCCGTTGCTTGTCTTTTGTTGTGTTCGTCTGAAGGTTTTTCTCCGCCAGGAGAAGAAAACGGGGCCACTTGCCAAAAATGGAGAGCTCTACTCCTAGAGGAGAAGGACGAAAAGGGCTCTTGCTTTTCAGGAGCGTCTTTGTGCCGCCTTCAAAAGCATCTCTAAGCTGGCCCATTCCTATTATTTTATTAAGAAAACCCGGCCATTATACCCTTGCCTTCCTGTTGTTCCAAAAGCAGGCAAGGCAATGGAGAACAATGGGCAACAACAGCACCGCTGAATGGTTAAAACAAGGCAACAATGAAAGCGAACCGAGCATTCACAGATCAAGTGGCGTGTGTAGGATGCTGCCAGTCGAGTCAAGCCGCTGGTCCACTTAGCCCAGTATAAGGTGATGCTGGGAATTGAAGCCGGCACCTTATCCCTGCTGTCGGTCCAAATTAAGGTCTGGTCTATGACCCTGAATGCTTTCCTGCCGGACTCCTGGCTTCCAGTAAACACTCAGCACCTCCAGAATGCTTAACTAAGCTTACAGGAACTGGCTTCTGGGCACGGCGCAGGATTTCTGGCCGCAGCGCCAGGCCTGCCGCGATGCCACGTTCCGTAGTGCCTTTTCTGTGGGTTGCCGCGTCCCACAAATGAGCACTTTGGGGAGCGACTTCCTTTCCGGAGGGAGGAGAGGACCCCCTCCCTTCCCTCCCCTTCACCGTTCTGGCCCCGTCGAGCCCTTTTTAATGCAGGAAATGGCACGGACTCCCGGCTCCCTCGGCGCAACCAGCCGCCTCGCGCACTTCCAGGCCGTGCGAGCCATTCCCGGCCTGCGAGCGCTCTTCCGTTCTGGGTGAGACAGTCGGGATTCAGCATTGCCCGCGTTCCGGAAATGGCCGAGCCGAGTCATAAAAAAGCCGAGCCCAGTTTGCAGTTGCCTTCTGGCTGTCGAGACACCAGCAGCTGAATAAATTTGTCGGCTGTTATGCGCGCCTTGCCTTGTACTCTGAGTGCCATCTTAATGGAGAAGGAACATTTTATAACCGTCTTCAGGAGAGGACAGACATGATCAGGAGATGTTCTTACATGAAATGGCAGCCTGGCCCTTCTCTGACTGGAAGCAGGTTATAATGAGGGGCGCATACAGTGTTATGCGCCTTGAGAGGCGCCCATGTGCATGTCTGTCTGTCTTTCCAAGAGGCAGCGCAATACTAACATCCAGCCAGGCCAGTTCCTTGCACCAACCTGGGGGGGGGGGGTCACAAAGTCACACCTGGTGTCACACCTGGGGGGGGGGTGTCACATAAGGCACTTCCTGGGGAAGGGAGGTAGGCCAGCACATTGATGTGCCCCAGCCTCCCTGCACCACCATGGGAATGGGATGGTGTTGTGAATGGCATTGACCTAAATTGGTTCGAGTTGCACCAGAGAGACTCAGAGAATCTGACATCGGATGCTTGGAAATACATCCACGCAGTAGATAAATTTATTGTATTTTAATTGTGTTTTAATCTGTGTTTTACTGTTAATTTTAGTGGTGTTTTATTGTTGTTTTATTTGCTGTTAGCCGCCTTGAGTTCCTTTTTCTAGGGAAGAAAGGTGGGATATAAATAAATAAATAAATACTGTAGGTAGGTAGGTAGGTAGAGAGAGAGAGAGAGGAGGAAGGGATAGAGAGAGAGAGGAGAAGGAAGGGATAGAGAGAGAAGGAAGGGATAGAGAGAGGGGGTAGGAAGGGATAAAGAGAGAGAGAGGGAAGGAAGGGATAGAGAGAGCAGAAGGAAGGGATAGAGAGAGAGGAGAAAGGGATAAAGAGAGAGGAGAAGGAAGGGATAGAGAGAGATAGGGAAGGAGGGATAGATAGAAAGAGATAGGGAAGGAGATAGAGAGAGAGAGAGAGGAAGGGACAGATAGAGGGAAGGAAGGGAGAGATAGAGAGAGAGGAAGGGACAGAGGGAAGGAAGGGATAGATAGAGAGAGATAGGGAAGGAAGGGATAGAGAGGAGAAGGAAGGGATAGAGAGAGGAGGAAGGGATAGAGAGAGAGGAGAAAGGGATAAAGAGAGAGGAGAATGAAGGGATAGAGAGAGAGGGAAGGAAGGGATAGAGAGAGGAGAAAGGGATAAAGAGAGAAGAAAGGGATAAAGAGAGAGAAGGAAGGGATAGAGAGAGATAGGGAAGGAAGGGATAGAGAGGAGAAGGAAGGGATAGAGAGAGGAGAAAGGGATAGAGAGAGAGGAGAATGAAGGGATAGAGAGAGATAGGGAAGGAAGGGATAGAGAGAGAGCAGAAGGAAGGGGTAGAGAGAGGAGGAAGGGATAGAGAGAGAGGAAAAGGAAGGGATAGAGAGAGATAGGGAAGGAAGGGATAGAGAGGAGAAGGAAGGGATAGAAAGAGGAGGAAGGGATAGAGAGAGAAGAAAGGGATAGAGAGGAGAAGGAAGGGGTAGAGAGAGAGAGAAAGAAGAGATAGAGAGGGGAAAGGAAGGGATAAAGAGAGAGAGGAGGAAGGATAAAGAGATAGGGAAGGAAGGGATAGAGAAAGAGGGAAGGGATGGATAGATAATGAAGTGACAGACAGACAGACAGATGTACAATGTAACTTTCTGCTTTCTTCTCCCTCTCAGTTTTTGATTGCTTTTATTTTTGATTTTATAAAACGGCACAATCCTAACCAATTTAGGCCAGTGCAATTCATCCATCGCCACCCCCGGGAATGGCTCAGAAGTGCTTCAAAGCACGCAGTTCTCCTCAAGAAAGTCCAGCCTAGGAGTCCAGCCATAAAACCTACTTTTTCCCAAAAACATGGCTGCAAACTTAACTACCAGTTAGGCCAGCCTAAGCCCCGGCATAAGTCCTACGCTGAACTGAGGGTGTCACAAAAGTGCCATAAGACACTTCTGCACCACTCCTGGGGGAAGGTCAGGCCAGTGCACAGACATGCGCTTGGCTCCCTACATCACCGCCAGAATGGGAAGTCCAGTGAGTTGTGCCGGCCTAGGTTAGGATTGCATCCTAAGTCACTTTGCCTATCCCATTACTCTTCAGTGACTATGCTAAGCCCCTTAGGAGGCAACTTCCAGAGTCTGGAACCCGCACGGTCTGGAACCCTAAAAATGCAGGTTCCAAAATGGAACGTGGGCAGAAGATGCGGACACCCAAACACACTGGTTAAGGGCGCAATCCAGAGTAACTAATTAAATCCCAATCCTTAATTAGATCCCAATCCTAACTCCCAGTCCTTAATTAGATACCAATCCCAATTCCTAGTCCTTAATTAGATACCAATCCCAATTCCTAGTCCTTAATTAGATCCCAATCCTAATTCTCAGTCTTTAATTAGTTCCCAATCCCAATTCCGAATCCTTAATTAGATCCCAATTCCCCAGTGAGGGAGAGTCCACCACCTCCCTTGGCAATCTCTTCCACTGTCAGACCACCCTTAGTGTCAGGAACATTTCCCCCTATATCTAATAAAGTAGCCTTCTCCAGACTGAAACATACTAAGTTCCCTCAACCTTTCGGTGTAACAGGGTTCCATGTGCATATGAGCCACATGTCGGACGGTGCTGGCTCTATGGCTCTAGAAAAGGGGATGAGCACCGCACCCTACAGTCGGTTACAATTAGTAGGGAGACACCTTTACCTTTTCTTAAAGTGAAATACCCAGAATTGACCGCAATACTCCAGCTGAGGTCTGATCAGAGCAGAGTAAGGTGGAATCACAACTGACTCTACAATCCAGAGTAACTATGGGAAGACATAAGAGGCACTTACTCTGGGTTGCTCTATGGATTTCCCATAGGTTTCCCATAAGTGGCACCATAACTACGTCAGTGTAAAAGGTCCCGTAGTTACTCTGGATGGTAGGCAAACCCTACAATCCAGAGTAACTACAGGAAAACGTAAGAGACACTCTTGATTGCTCTATGGATTTCCCATAGGTTTCCCATGGGTGCCACCATATCTACATCAGTGTAAAAGGTCCCGTAGTTACTGTGGATTGTAGCCAAACCCTACAATCCAGAGTAACTACGGGAAAACATAAGAGGCACTTACTCTGGATTGCTCTGTGGATTTCCCATAGGTTTCCCATGGGTGGGACCGTATCTACGTCAGTGTAAAAGATCTCGTAGTTACTCTGGATGGTAGGCAAACCCTACCATCCAGAGTAACTACAGGAAAACGTAAGAGACACTCTTGATTGCTCTATGGATTTCCCATAGGTTTCCCATGGGTGGCGCCATATCTACATCGGTGTAAAAGATCCCGTAGTTACTGTGGATTGTAGCCAAACCCTACAATCCAGAGTAACTACGGGAAAACGTAAGAGGCACTTACTCTGGATTGCTCTGTGGATTTCCCATAGGTTTCCCATGGGTGGGACCGTATCTACGTCAGTGTAAAAGATCTCGTAGTTACTCTGGATGGTAGGCAAACCCTACAATCCAGAGTAACTACAGGAAAACGTAAGAGACACTCTTGATTGCTCTATGGATTTCCCATAGGTTTCCCATGGGTGGCACCATATCTACATCAGTGTAAAAGGTCCCGTAGTTACTGTGGATTGTAGCCAAACCCTACAATCCAGAGTAACTACGGGAAAACGTAAGAGGCACTTACTCTGGATTGCTCTGTGGATTTCCCATAGGTTTCCCATGGGTGGGACCGTATCTACGTCAGTGTAAAAGGTCTCGTAGTTACTCTGGATTGTAGCCGAAGTAATACTGCGCATCTTGAAGATGCCCAGTGATACCCACATCTCCTTGGGTATCCTTTTTAGGTTGAAAGGCAGGGTATAAACTTATAAATATATAAATGTATATTTATATAAATATAAATTTATATTTATAAATTTAATAAATAAGTAAACAATAAATGAAGTAGCTGGGAACAGCATTCTTACCATACTGGCTACCATGGGTTTTTATGATGCCTGGACAGTAAATGAATTAGGGCACAATCCAGAGTAACTACGGGAGCACGTAAGAGACTTTACATGCACCCATAGTTACTGCACCACCTAGTGAAAACCTATGGGAAATTCATATTGCAATCCAGAGTAACTTTTTCTTACTCTGGAACAAGGACTCCCCGTAGTTACTCTGGATTGCACCCTTACTGTATTTACTCGAATCTAACGCTCACCCTAAACTTTTGAATTTAGGCTGCAATCCTAAAGACACTTTCCTGGGAGTAAGACCCATTGGACACAATGGGACTTACGTCTGAGTAGACATGGTTAGGATTGTGCTCTTAGTCTCCAAAATTGGCGCGCATTAGATTTGATGGTTATTTAGATTCTACAAAATGTGGTATTTTTTATAAGTATAAGGTGCACGTTAGATTTGATGGCGCATTAGATTTGAGTAAATCCGTGTAATTCTGGTTTGGATCATGAATAACCTTAAAACAAATGACAGCTAGATCTGAAGCATGGCCCATAGTAGGTGACAGTTTGTAAGTTTCAGTGGTGAGAACTCCATACATGCTCAGAGGCAACGTTTCTTTACCAGCAATTGTGGTTGTGGTTTGCATGTGGAAGGCTGGAAAGGAGGGGATTTCGGGAATGGGGACTCAACGGAAACTCAGGGCACAATCCAGAGTAACTACCTTGCTCCGGAGTAAGAACAATTTACTCTGGATTGCAATATGAATTTCCCATAGGTTTCACAAGGTGGTGCAGTAACTACGAGTACACGTAATGTCTCTTATGTGCTCCTGTAGTTACTCTGGATTGTAGGGTGATCAGTATGTGGTCCCCTCAGCCTGTTTGACGTGGAAGGTTGGCCAGAAGAGGTGGACACCTAAACACACAAGTTGAGGTTTTTATGTAGAAAGATCTGGGGTCTCCAAAGGTCTGGGGTCTCCAAAGGTCTGGGGTCTCCAAAGGTCTGGGGTCCCCAATAGTGTGGTTGCCATGAAAGGGGAGCTTGCCTGGTGTTCTCATTGTAGGGCCCACTCGGGCCAGACTCAACTGGTTTAGGTGACTTCGACCACAATCCTAACCATGCCTACTCAGAAGTAATCCCCATTGTGTTCAGTGGGTCTTATAAGGCTACAATCCAGATTAACTACGGGACCTTTTACATCGACGTAGTTATGGTGCCACCTATGGGAAACCTATAGAGCAGTCCAGAGTAAGTGCCTCTTACGTCTTCCCGTAGTTGCTCTGGATTGTAGGGTTACTCCCACGACAGTGTGTGTAGGATTACGTCCTTCATTGCCATATAACACCGAAGCCTAATTTTCCCCATTGCTTTCCCTCCGGTGCTCCAAGGCCGTTTTAAGGGAGGTAAATCGCAAAGCGTTTACGGCGGCGTAAAATGCCTGCAAGGGGTCAAGATCCCTTTTCGTAACCTTCAGTGGGTAACAAAACCTCTAATTTCCAGCTGAGCAGCCGTGCTCGGCGCAAAAGCTTTTTGGACCGGAGTCCAGTTCGGCAGATGCATTAAGCGTAATCCCCAGTTGGCAGGTATATATCTGGGTACGGAGGAGGAAGAGGAGGAACCAAATCTGCAAAGGAACGAGGTCAAATTGGATTTGGAGCGCAGTCTTCCTCATCGCACGTGCGCACAGGGAGGCTTTACGTTTCCGCTTGGGCGGTGAGCATGGCGTGGAATGTTCTAGAATGAACGCCAACACTAGTGATAGGTCTGGCAAGGCCGCGGTGCCAGAATTGGTCCAGCCTTAGCCATCACTAGCCATGTGGCCTCAGATCGGTTCCCTTTACTCATGCGCCTACATGTGTGTGAGTGTGCAAAGGAGTGTGCATCTTGTCCAGGGCGCATAGAATAACAATTATGGTTTTGATTTTGATTTTGCACCTCATAAATCTGGGAACCTCATACATACCCCACCTCATACATACCCCATACGTACCCCATGCACCTCATGCATACCCTCATGCACCTCATGCATGCTCTAGGGCAGTGATTCTCAATCTTCCTAACGCCGTGACCCCTTTATAAGTTCCTCATGTTGTGGGGACCCCAACCATAAAATTATTGTTGTTGCTACTTTATAACTATAGTTTTGCTACTGTAATGTAAATATCCGATATGCAGGATGTATTTTCATTGTTACAAATGAAATGTGTGTTCTATGCACACATTGAACACAATGGGATTTATTTCAGAGTAGGCATGCATAGGATTGGGCCCCGAGGCTGCAATCCTATCCACATTTACATGGGAGTAAAGGCCCCCTGACTATAATGGGATTTATTACAGAGTAGGCATGCATAGGATTGGGCCCTGAGGCTGCAATCCTATCCACATTTATATGGGAGTAAAGGCCTCCTGACTATAATGGGATTTATTTTAGAGTAGGCATGCATAGGTTTGGGCCCTGAGGCTGCAATCCTATCCACATTTACATGGGAGTAAAGGCCCCCTGTCTAGAATGGGATTTATTTCAGAGTAGGCATGCATAGGATTGGGCCCTGAGGCTGCAATCCTATCCACATTTATATGGGAGTAAAGGCCTCCTGACTATAATGGGATTTATTTCAGAGTAGGCATGCATAGGACTGGGCCCTGAGGCTGCAATCCTATCCACATTTACATGGGAGAAAGGCCCCCCTGACAATAATGGGATTTATTTCAGAGTTGGCATGCATAGGATTGGGCCCTGAGGCTGCAATCCTATCCACATTTACATGGGAGTAAAGGCCCCCGTCTAGAATGGGATTTATTTCAGAGTAGGCATGCGTAGGATTGGGCCCCGAGGCTGTCAGTCAGCCCCAGTGTGCGCGCAGCTACAGCCGGATATCTGGCAAGCCTGACCTGGCCCCTTGCACCAGGGGTCTTTAGGCAACCCCCAGGAAACCTCTAGGCGACCCCAAAGGGGTCCAGACCCCCACTTTGAGAAACGCTGTTCTAGGGGATGCTTTAGGAGGATATCCTGTCACAGTCAGGGGGTTAGACTAGATGACCTACTAGGTCCCTTCCAACTCTAGGATTCTATGATTCTATGATACATACCCCAGTGTGATCCTTTGGGGTCTAGAAAGCCCCGCACATTTGGGGTGCAACGATTCCTTTCCCGGCGCATGTCTCACTCCCAGCATTTTCCCACTTGGAGACGGAATAGCGGAGCAAATCTGGCCCTCAATTTATTAAGAGGAAATTAAATTTCCTATATCAAAAGCTCTCAGAGAAAACCATTTAAGAAAAACCCCGTACAAATGGCCTTTTATCCTCCCTCCTCTTGCGAAACTGGAGAGCGGCTAATGATTGCATTTCCATACAAGGCAAAAAGTTTCAGATAACGGCAAGGTTGTCCGGCTGGCCTGCCAGGACTGCAGAGGCGGAAGACGGCATCGCTCATGATACTATATCTTGCGCTGCTAAATCTCTGGATATGTTGTTGGGCTTCGTAAGGGATACTCTTCTTCTGCGCTTTCTGGGGTTGGCTGATGGGGAATTCCCAATACGCTCCATTTCCAATCCTTAACACGATCCCAATTCCCAATCCTTAATTGGATCGCAATCCCCAATCCTTAATTAGATCCCAATCCCAATTCCCAATTCCTAATTAGACCCCAATTCTCAATCCTTAATTAGATCCTAATCCCAATCCTTAATTAGATCCCAACCCCAATCCTTAATTAGATCCCAATCCTTAATTAGAAAATTCCCAATCTTTAATTACACCCAAATCCCAATACCCAATCCTTAATTAGATCCTAATCCCAATCCTCAATTAAATCCCAATCCCAATCCTTAATTAGATCCCAATCCTAATTCCCAGTCCTTAATTAGATCCCAATCCCAACTCCCAATCTTTAATTAGACCTGAGTCCCAACTCCCAATCCTTAATTAGATCCTAATCCCAATCCTTAATTAAATCCCAATCCCAATCCTTAATTAGATCCCAATCCTAATTCCCAGTCCTTAATTAGATCCCAATCCCAACTCCCAATCTTTAATTAGACCTGAGTCCCAATTCCCAATCCTTAATTAGATCCTAATCCCAATCCTTAATTAAATCCCAACCCCAATCCTTAATTAAATCCCAATCCTTAATTAGAAAATTCCCAATCTTTAATTACACCCAAATCCCAATACCCAATCCTTAATTAGATCCTAATCCCAATCCTTAATTAAATCCCAATCCCAATCCTTAATTAGATCCCAATCCTAATTCCCAGTCCTTAATTAGATCCCAATCCCAACTCCCAATCTTTAATTAGACCTGAGTCCCAACTCCCAATCCTTAATTAGATCCTAATCCCAATCCTTAATTAAATCCCAATCCCAATCCTTAATTAGATCCCAATCCTAATTCCCAGTCCTTAATTAGATACCAATCCCAACTCCCAATCTTTAATTAGACCTGAGTCCCAATTCCCAATCCTTAATTAGATCCTAATCCCAATCCTTAATTAAATCCCAATCCCAATCCTTAATTAGATCCCAACCCTAATTCCCAGTCCTTAATTAGATCCCAATCCCAACTCCCAATCTTTAATTAGACCTGTCCCAATTCCCAATCCTTAATTAGATCCTAATCCCAATCCTTAATTAAATCCCAATCCTTAATTAGATCCCAATCCTAATTCCCAGTCCCTAATTAGATACCAATCCCAATTCCTAGTCCCTAATTAGATCCCAATCCTAATTCTCAGTCTTTAATTAGTTCCCAATCCCAATTCCGAATCCTTAATTAGATCCCAATCCCCAGTCCTTAATTAGATCCCAATCCTAATTCCCAGTCCTTAATTAGTTCCCAATCCCAATTCCCAATCCTTAATTAGATCCCAATCCCAATCCTTAATTAGAACCCAATCCCAATTCTCAATCCTTAATTAGATTTAAGGAGCATGGATCCTGCCCTATCTTGGTATTGACCTCCCCAGGGTAGTGGTTGCTCCGTCCTCCTAAACCCGGGAATAACATAGTGGGGATCTTCTGGAGCCCCCAAAAGCCTCAAGAATTTTTCATCTCTATGTAGCTTTCATAGAATCCTAGAGTTGGAAGGGATCTAAAAGGTCATCTAGTCCAACCCCTGCCTGTAGCAGGAAATCCTCCTAGAGCATCTCCAACAGGTGCTGATGGAGCCTCTGTCTGAAGGTCCCCAGTGAGGGAGAGTCCACCACCTCCCTTGGCAATCTGTTCCACTGCTGAACCGCCCGAACCGTCAGGAATTTTTTCCGGACACCCAGCCAAAACCTCTTTTCTTGGAGTGTGTCTAGTCGGGTCTAGTTCTACTTTCAGAAGCCGTTGAGAACAAATGTGTCCCTTCTTCCATAGGACGGCCCTTTAGATATCTCAAAAGTATGATCAGATCCCCTCTCCAGGCCGATCAGACCAAGTTCTCCGAACCTTTCTTTGTAGGGTTTTTCTTCCTGCCCCATTGATCATCCTTGTTGCTCTCCTCTGAGCTTGCGCCGGTTTGGCTGTACCAGATCTCCAAGTCGGGACTAACCAGTGCAGAATAAACTGGAACTATAACCTCTTGCAACTTGGAAGCTACAATTTTGCTAACTCAGGCTAGAATTGCATTCGCCTTCTTCGCAGGCGCATCACACCGTTGGGCTCATGTTTGTCTTGGCGATGCCAAGATCCTGCTAACACATTAGATATACATATAGATATATGGATATATGGATATATAGAGAGAGCGAGATAGATATAAAGAAAAGAAAATCAGATCCAAAGGATCTTGGGGCACCCCACACAAAACACCTCCAGGTTGACGCAACGTCATTGACCCTTTGAGTGCAGCCATCCATCCAGTTGCAGATCCATCTTATAATCTAGCCTGTATTTTACTTTCTTATTATTTTATTATTTTACTTTCTTATTACTTACCTTATTACTTTCCTATGTATTTTACTTTCTTATGTATTTTACTTTCTCGTTAGTTTCTTTGGTTTGCCCCACAACTTTTCAGCATAACGCCAAGCGCCCACCTGCGTGTGGTTAGGGTTGCCGTATGTCTCGAAAAACGGGGACAATCCTGATTTTGGGGGATTGGGTTTACATACTGGGACAGAGAGTCCTGCTCTGATTTTGTGGGGGAGAATTATGACAACCCTATGTATGGCATTGGCTACAATCCAGAGTAACTACGGGACCTTTTACGTCAATGTAGTTACGGTGCCACCTATGGGAAATCCATAGAGCAGTCCATGATGATGAATCCAGAGTAACTATGGGAACTTTTACCCCGACATAGTTATGGTGCCAGCTCTGGGAAACCTATGGAAAATGCACAGAGCAATCCATGATGATGATGATGATGATGATGAATCCGGAGTAACTATAGGACCTTTTACAGTGACATAGTTATGGTGCCACCTCTGGGAAACCTATGGAAAATGCACAGAGCAATCCATGATGATGATGATGATGATGAATCCAGAGTAACTATAGGACCTTTTACAGTGACATAGTTATGGTGCCACCTCTGGGAAACCTATGGGAAATGCATAGAGCAATCCATGATGATGATGATGATGATGAATCCAGAGTAACTATAGGACCTTTTACAGTGACATAGTTATGGTGCCACCTCTGGGAAATCTATGGGAAATGCAGAGAGCAATCCATGATGATGATGATGAATCCAGAGTAACTATGGGAACTTTTACACCAACGTAGTTACTGATGTACCTCTGGGAAACCTATGGGAAATGCATGGAGCAATCCATGATGATGAATCCAGAATAACTATAGGATCTTTTACACTGACATGATGCCACCTATGGGTTATGGTGCCACCTATTTATGTTATGGTGCCACCTCTGGGAAACCTATGGGAAATGCATGGAGCAATCCATGATGATGATGATGATGAATCCAGAGTAACTATGGGACCTTTTACACCAACGTAGTTACCGATGTACCTATGGGAAATGCATGGAGCAATCCATGATGATGAATCCAGAGTAACTATAGGACCTTTTACACTGACATGATGCCACCTATGGGTTATTGTGCCACCTATTTATGTTATGGTGCCACCTCTGGGAAACCTATGGGAAATGCATGGAGCAATCCATGATGATGATGATGAATCTAGAGTAACTATAGGACCTTTTACACTGACATAGTTATGGTGCCACCTATGGGAAACCTATGGGAAATGCATGGAGCAATCCATGATGATGATGATGAATCCAGAGTAACTATAGGACCTTTTACACTGACATAGTTATGGTGCCACCTATGGGAAACCTATGGGAAACGCAGAGAGCAATCCAGAGTAAGTGCATCTTATGTCTTCCCATAGTTACTCTGGATTGTAGGGTATCTTTCCAGCTTGGCTCAAGTGTGGAACTGGATGGGTCTTGGGTTGTGGGAGACGCTTAAAGGTACACAGTAAAAGTTTGCTGGATCTCTCAGAGGTCATTTAAAGGCAGCGCATGACTCAATCCACTTGACATCTTCTGGGCATCCAGATGACCCCATAGGATTGCGGGGTCTTACATAGGATTGACCACATAGGATTGCGGAGACTTTGGTTTTACGGTTTCACCTCCAAGGGCAGAACCAATTGAAAATAGCGCCACGTATACTTCCCAAGCAAGGGTGGAGGCTCTGATGGTCGCGTCCACGTCTGTCTGGCATTTATTGATCCTACAGCGGCCTGTTTGCACATATCAATTGGGACGGGTGCCCCAAGTTTCAACGTTCCTACGACAAGAGGCCACTTTAAGTACAGCACATCATTCAGCGTGATGTCTGTTCCCAGGGCATTCGCAGTGGTGTCGGTGGCTCGTCTCAAGATTGCAAGGCAATTATATCTTTCTTTATCGGGACAATAAAGTCCTAAATGCATCCCTTACAGGGAGGAGGCAATTCTGGATGTGGCAATCACGCTCGTAGCGTTTAAGGGGACATGGATTTGTGGTCAACCCAGAAAATATTTCTCCACCTTAATCACTGGGACGCCTGGGAGGAGTTGTGGGGACACTTCCAGTTTGGCGTGGTAGGGTTGCCATAATTCTCTTCCACAAAACCAGGACAGGATCCTCTGTCCCGTTTGCCAGTATGTGGGCACAATCCCCCAAAATTGGAGCTGCCTCCGTTTTTCGGGACATGTGGCAACCCCAAGGAACAACAGATCTGCAGGTGTTAGCATTGGTAGAGAGTGCCAAGATGAAGCATGTGGTTATGGGATTTACCCTTCAATCCAGAGTAACTACGGGAAGACGTAAGAGGCACTGAGTCTGGATTGCTCTATGCATTTCCCATACGTGGCACCGTAACTAGTTGGGGTAAAAGGTCCCATCGTTACTCTGAATTCATCATCATGGATTGCTCTATGCATTTCCCAGAGGTTTCCCATAGGTGACACCGTAACTACGTCAGTGTAAAAGGTCCTGTAGTTACTCTGGATTGTAGCCATAGTGGTGTTATGTGGAACTGATGCATGACTCCCAAGAGAGCCTTGTAGGACCAGACCACGGGTCCAAGTAGTCCAGTTTACTTGATCTCCCAGGTGCCCAGATAGGTTTTTCATAGGCGGCACCATAACTACGTCAGTGTAAAAGGTCCCATAGTTACTCTGGATTGTAGCCATAGTGGTGTTTTGTGGAACTGATGCATGATTCCCAGGAGAGCCTTGTAGGATCAGGCCATGGGTCCATCTAGTCCAGTTTACTTACCCAACAGAGAAGTATTAACTGCATTGAATATGAAGCGTAGGGGTCTAGATCGGTGGATCCTACTCCATGTGTTGCAACTCAATCCACTGACGTGTCCATCTTGGAGTTTGGATCGTGCCCTTCCAGCTCTTCAAACCATTAGCCACAAGTACTTTGAGAACATTGACCTCTTTCTGGTGAGCATCACCTCTTCTCGACAGGTTTCTAAGTCAGGGGCGTTCTCGGTAATGGTCTTTTCCGCAGAGATGCGCAGATGTTGAGAATCTATATGTCCTTCCCAAAGTGAACTCGGGGTTTTCCTATAGATGGTTTTGCCATTATTTTTTAACCTGATCCACCAATAGGAAAATAGTTGGCATGCTGTATAGGGCAAAATCCAGAGTAACTACGGGGAGTAACTCCGATGTAAGAACAACTTACTCTGGATCCCAGTATGAATTTCCTATAGGTTTTCACGAGGTGGTGCAGTTACTACGGGTGCACGTCTCTTATGTGCTCCCGTATTTACTCTGGATTTGGGGGTAACTGAAATACAATTTCTAGACAGATCAACAGCTTTTCAGAAATCAGAGGTCAGGAATAAATACTGTATTTACTCGAATCTAATGTGCCATCGAATCTAACACACTCCCTATACTCATGATCAAAATACGACATTTACTCAAATCTAATTACCCATCAAATCTTATGCATGCCCTATACTTATAATCAAAATACTATATTTACTCAAATCTAATTAATCATCGAATCTAATGCGCACGCTAAACTCATAATCAAAATACTACATTCACTCAAATCTAATGTGCCATTGAATCTAATGTGCACCCTATACTTAAAATTAAAATACGACATTTACTCAAATCTAATGTGCCATTGAAGCCAATGTGCACCCCATACGCAGAATAAAAAACTACATCTACTACAATTACTACATTAGGAAGAAAGGTGCAATATTAATTGAATAAATGAATAATAAATAGATCACTGGCCAGTTTTCCTCCAGTCTTTTGATTGCTCCATGTTTTTGGCTTGTTGGGGATCAAGAAATCTGCTCCCATTACAGATCACGTGCTCTTGGGGTATGGATTAGATACCTTGGGGTATGGCTTAGATGGGGTACCTCTTTCTCATACCTTGGAGTATGGATTAGATGGGTACCTCTTTCTCATACCTTGGGGTATGGATTAGATGGGGTACCTTTTTCCTCGTACTTTAGGGTATGGATTAGATGGGGTACCTCATGTACCTTGGGGTATGGATTAGATGGGGTACCTCTTTCTCGTACCTTGGAGTATGGATTAGATGGGATACCTCTTTCTCTTACCTTGGGGTATGGATTAGATGGGGTACCTCTTTCTCATACCTTGGGGTATGGATATATGGGTTACCTCTTTCTCATACTTTAGGGTATGGATTAGATGGGGTACCTCTTTCTCATACCTTGGGGTATGGATTAGATGGGGTACCTCTTATACCTTGGGGTATGGATTAGATGGGGTACCTCTTTCTCGTACCTTGGAGTATGGATTAGATGGGATACCTCTTTCTCTTACCTTGGGGTATGGATTAGATGGGGTACCTCTTGTACCTTGGGGTATGGATTAGATGGCATACCTCTTTCTCGTAACTTGTGGTATGGATTAGATGGAGTACCTCTTTCTCTTACCTTGGGGTACGGATTCAATGGGGTACCCATTCCTTCTCTGTTCTTCCTCTGTTTTTTTACCTGGGTGGAAAGCATTCCCGCGAGTGGGAGACAACGTTGGGATCCGGCATCAATGCTGGACCCCAACCCCATTCGCTGGAGAGCAAGGTGTAGCCTTTAGCTACTGCCTTCTACTCACAGTACATCCAAATTGGTGGTGCAACTCCAAGTAGACCTTTTAGGTTTGCTAATGCATTAACCCAGTCCTGCTGCCATTCACGATCACATCTGGTGCGTCTATAAGGTGGAGTTTTAACTTGCCCGACTAGCGATGCAAGGGGTGGTCTTAGTACTTTCCATATATTTAGGAACATTATGGGTCGGAGAAGGTTGCAGGTCCAGAGAGAGGCACTAATGTGCCCCGGAAGACCCACAGAAAGGGGTCTCACGGTTGAGGAATCCTCGTTTTTGGCAAATCTGTCACGAGACCGGCTGGTTAAAATAAGATTAACTTCTGGCATCCAATCTGTGATCCAGATGGAAAATCGAGGAAAGGTGCAAGACAGACAACCCTTCAAATCTGGAAGGCGCATATTCGCCGATTGCGATGATGGCGGATTCGAGCGAGGAAGGAAGGAAGGGGTGTGTGCGTGAGCATATTAATTCTGTTTATTGCTAATTAGGACATTTTTTTGCGCAGCGCCGGAATGCAAAATGTAATCAAAACATGCCAGCCGAAATCATATACCTTTTTATTAATTCTTTTCGGAACCATTTTCCGCGCGGCGTGCGACAAAACTCGCGGGTGTGATCGTGCTTGTTGGGTAGCTTTGCTGTTGCACGCCCGTCGGTTTTTGCAGTGTGTGCAAGAACGCTAATAATATTTTTGTCGCTCTAAATAAAGACAAGGTACTGGAGCTGTGTGTGCGTGCGTGCATGCGTGTGTGTGTAAGTGTGTGTTGCATGGCCCATTCTGTTGGCTCTTCCAGGCTTGCCAAGAGATCGGGGCCTTAAGGACATCAAATCCAACCCTTTTCTTTATCTATACATATTTATACGTTTTCTATACGACCTGCAACGGACCTGCAACGTATGGGCTATATATGGTTTACCTGTATGGACACCCCTCGAAACGTGTCACTGCACCCACACCACCATCTTCATGTTCCTGGAACCAAGTGACTGGTGGCTTAGAACCTGCAAGTAATTGATGATGATGATGATGATGATGATGATGATGATGAATCCAGAGTAACTATGGGACCTTTTACCCTGACGTAGTTACGGTGCCACCTATGGGAAACCTGTGGGAAATGCATAGAGCAATCCATGATGATGAATCCAGAGTAACTATGGGACCTTTTACCCTGATGTAGTTCTCCTATGGAAAACCTATGGGAAACTTATGGATGTAGGTCACCTATGGGAAACCTATGGGAAATGCATAGAACAATCCATGATGATGAATCCAGCGTATCTATGGGACCTTTTACCCCGACGTAGTTACGGTGCCACCTATGGGAAACATATGGGAAATGCATAGAGCAATCCAGAGTAAGTGCCTCTTACATCTTCCCGTGGTTACTCTGGATTGTAGGGTAAGTCATCATGTGCAGCAGTGCCTTCAGATGGCCCTGCCAGGGATCTCCGACCCGGTCATATGTTTCCAGCTGTGGTCAGTTTGATGCTTCCGGGCAGGACAAGTGCATGACAGGTGCCCTTCATGGGCCTGCTGCAATCCTAAACACACTTTCCTGGGAGTAAGACCCATTGAACACAATGGGACTTACTTCTGAGTAGACATGTTTAGGATTGTGTCCTAAGTGAGCACAGATTTATCTAGTCTTCACATTGTGGGTTTTTTTTCTTGCTATCTGGGCTGATCATCATTGATGATAAAGACTACCTTTGATGAAAAAAATGAATGAATGAATGAATGAGAGAGTGAGTGAGTGAGTGAGTGAGTGAATGAATGAATGAATGAGTTCAAAGAACTACAGCTATCTCCGCTTTCTGGTTTGTAAAAGAATGAATGAATGAATGAATGAATGAATGAGAGAGAGTGAGTGAGTGAGTGAGTGAGTGAGTGAGTGAGTGAGTGAGTGAGTGAGTGAATGAATGAATGAATGAGTTCAAAGAACTACAGCTATCTCCGCTTTCTGGTTTGTAAAAGAATGAATGAATGAATGAATGAGAGAGTGAGTGAGTGAGTGAGTGAGTGAGTGAGTGAATGAATGAATGAATGAATGAATGAGTTCAAAGAACTACAGCTATCTCCGCTTTCTGGTTTGTAAAAGAATGAATGCATGAATGCATGAGTTCAAAGAACTACAGATATCCCCGCTTTCTGGTTCGTAAAAAGATGAATGAATGAATGAATGAATGAATGAATGAATGAATGAATGAATGAATGAATGAGAAAGTGAGTGAGTGAGTGAGTGAGTGAGGGAATGAATGAATGAATGAATGCATGAGTTCAAAGAACTACAGGTATCCCTGCTTTCTGGTTCGTAAAAAGATGAATGAATGAATGAATGAATGAATGAATGAATGAATGGATGGATGGGTGGGTGGGTGGGTGGGTGGGTGGGTGAGTGAATGAGTTCTAAGAACTACAGGTATCCCCGCTTTCTGGTTCGTAAAAAGATGAATGAATGAATGAATGAATGAATAGGTGGGTGAGTGAGTGAGTGAGTGAGTTCAAAGAACTACAGGTAACCCTGCTTTCTGGTCCGTTTTCTGACAATCCACTCTTTCAACACCTTTCAATTACATTCAGAACTTGTTCATTCAACACATGTTCTGCTCTTTCCACCTCTCTCTGCAGCTGTAATGGCCCAAATTGCCCTCCCCCATGTTGTATCTCCTGGTTTAATCCTGTTCCCGAAGGACTTGAATAAGAATCGATTTTTCAGAAATCTTTGGGGCGCAATCCAGAGTAACTATGGGGAGTCCTAGCTCCGGTGTAAGAACAACTTACTCTGGATTGCAATATGAATTTCCCATAGGTTTTCACTAGCTGGTGCCATAACTACGGGTGCACGTAACGTCTCTTAGTGCTCCCGTAGTTACTCTGGATTGTAGGGCTCGTGCGGCAGCAGGAATTTGCAAGATAGTGATTCACTGAAGCCCCCGCATCCTTTGTGGCAGATGCTCAAGTTACGGGTGGTTCAGAGGTGCCCAGGCGACCAGCCCAAACCACCACCGCCGCTTCTCTTCTGACGCTGTCTCTGGGGGAAAAGCGAAGGCTTGTGGTGGAAAATAGAGAAATCTCTGCCTTTAAACTCCAACACTTATGCTAATGACGGCATTTCTATTAAGTTTCTAATGATCTTTGTCAGTTTCCTTGGTTTAAAAATAAACCCCCATTAGATCCCATTATTCATGCCATAACAGTGGCATTCATGGTATGCCAGCCCCGGTATCAATATTTATTTTATAAAAGCACGGAACTAATGGGATGAGAACGGCGTTCCAGCATTCATTAATACAGGCTTGCACACCTGGATGGAAGGGGGAGGAAGATGATGGCGGGGGATGGGAAAAGAGATGGAACGAGGGAACCCGGCTCGAGGAAACCCGACTCCTCGTTCAAATCTCTCCACCGTCTGAGCTGATGCGGTAAGGGAAAGGGGGCAATCCTCATGGGGATCTCGTTTTAGATGTAGGAACGGTACATGTAGGAACGGCACAGTGTAGATGTTGGAACGGCACAGTCCTAAACATGTCTGCTCAAAAGTAAGCCCCACTGTGTTCAATGGGTCTCACTCCCAGGAAAGTGCCTTTAGGATTGCAGCCAGAAGGACACAGTCCAAAAGTGGTGGTTCTCAAACGGTGGGGTCTAGGACCCACCAGCGGATCCAGGACCTACCAGCAGATCCAGGACCCACCAGTGGATCCAGGACCCACCAGCGGATTCAGAACCCACCAGCGGATCCAGCACCCACCAGCGGATCCAGGATCTACCAGCAGATCCAGGACCCACCAGTGGATCCAGAACCTACCACCGGATCAAGGACCTACTGGTGGGTCATGACCCAGTTTTTGGTGATTTGCAAAGAAGTTTGGGCATAATAAAATTTCATTTTATTGCATACAACAATGATGTTAATAATATCAATTAAGTTCATTATGATTTTTACCTAATTGCACTACTTTATACAACAACAGATTTATGTTGCATTTTAATTACAATACAGTAATCGGTTAAAGTTTACATATCAAAAATAAAGTAGCACGTGAAGTACTGTATTTACTTAAATCTAATACGCCATTGAATGTAATGCTCACCCTGATTTTGGAGACTAATGCTGCAATCCTAAAGATCCTTTCCTGAGAGTAAGTCCCATTGAACACAATGGGGCTTCCTTTTGAGTTGACATGGTTAGGATTGTGCTCTAATGCTGCAATCCTAAAGATCCTTTCCTGGGAGTAAGACCCACTGAACACAATGGGGCTTACTTTAGAACAGACATGGTGAGGATTTAATTTAATTTAATTTAATCAATTTATATCCCGCCTTTCCTCCCCCGCAAGGGGGAGCCCAAGGCGGCTGACAATAGGAATAAAGCATCATTAAGATCCATTCGGATTGAGATCCTTTCCTGGGAGTAAGACCCACTGAACACAACAGGGCTTACTTTTGAGTAGACACGTTTCGGATTGTGCTCTAAGTCTGCAATCCCATCCACACATTTCCTGTGACTATAATGGGACTTACTTCTGAGTAGTGGATGTAAAAAGGTGAAAAAGGTGGATGTTAGATTTGAGTAAATGGGGTATTTTGGATCAGTGTATTTTATTGGTTCTTTCCAGAACAGTTCAATACTTTTGCAGTATCTAGTGGCCAGGAGTTCCATAGATGAATCGAGCACTATATGCAAAGAAATAGGTGTTGTGTAAAAGCCACTGTTTGAGCCTTTAAAATTCATCTTCCTGTTGGTTTTGGTGGGTGACTGTAAGCTTTCTATTTTCAGAGAGAGAGAGAGAGAGAGAGAGAGAGAGAGAGAGAGAGAATCCCTTTTCCTTCATCACTCCGTCTGTCCTCAGTTCAGTGATTTTATAAATCTCTTTATCGTGTCTTCCGTAGCTCAGCGTTTTCCTAAGCTAAATACCCGGCTTGTTTAAGTCTGTCTCTCCCACTGCTTGGCTGATTCTCCTCGCCCTGTTGTACATCCGTACATGAATCGGAAGTGGAGCCGTCGCACTTACATTCATGGCTGGTGCAGAATCCCGTGCAGTGAGACAGATGCTGGGAGGCAGGGAGCCATAGATCACTGGGCTTGACTTCATTGGAGGAGGGGGGATGTTCCTCCCATGCGCACCCTAGTGTCGAAGCAGTGAAGTTAGATTCTTCCAGATGTTGCATGAAGTTGGATTCTTCCAGATGTTGAGTGATGTTCAGTTATTCTGGATGTTGCGTGAAGTTGGATTCTTCCAGATGTTGAGTGATGTTCAGTTCTTCCGGATGTTGCGTGAAGTTGGATTCTTCCAGATGTTGAGTGATGGTCAGTTCTTCCGGATGTTGCATGAAGTTAGATTCTTCCAGATGTTGAGTGAAGTTCAGTTCTTCCAGATGTTGCGTGAAGTTGGATTCTTCCAGATGTTGAGTGATGGTCAGTTCTTCCGGATGTTGCGTGAAGTTCGATCCTTCCAGATGTTGAGTGATGTTCAGTTCTTCCGGATGTTGCGTGAAGTTGGATTCTTCCAGATGTTGAGTGATGTTCAGTTCTTCCGGATGTTGCGTGAAGTTAGATTCTTCCAGACATTGAGTGATGTTCAGTTCTTCCGGATGTTGCATGAAGTTCGATCCTTCCAGACACTGAGTGATGTTCAGTTCTTCCGGATGTTGCGTGAAGTTGGATTCTTCCGGATGTTGAGTGATGTTCAGTTCTTCCGGATGTTGCGTGAAGTTGGATTCTTCCGGATGTTGAGTGATGTTCAGTTCTTCCGGATGTTGCTTGAAGTTCGATCCTTCCAGACATTGAGTGATGTTCAGTTCTTCCGGATGTTGCGTGAAGTTGGATTCTTCCAGATGTTGAGTGATGTTCAGTTCTTCCGGATGTTGCATGAAGTTTGATCCTTCCACATGTTGAGGGATGTTCAGTTCTTCCGGCTGTTGCGTGAAGTTGGATTCTTCCAGATGTTGAATGATATTCAGTTCTTCCGGCTGTTGCGTGAAGTTGGATTCTTCCAGATGTTGAGTGATGTTCAGTTATTCCGGATGTTGCGTGAAGTTGGATTCTTCCGGATGTTGAGTGATGTTCAGTTCTTCCGGATGTTGCGTGAAGTTGGATTCTTCCAGATGTTGAGTGATGTTCAGTTCTTCCGGATGTTGCTTGAAGTTCGATCCTTCCAGACATTGAGTGATGTTCAGTTCTTCCGGATGTTGCGTGAAGTTGGATTCTTCCAGATGTTGAGTGATGTTCAGTTCTTCCGGATGTTGCATGAAGTTTGATCCTTCCACATGTTGAGGGATGTTCAGTTCTTCCGGCTGTTGCGTGAAGTTGGATTCTTCCAGATGTTGAATGATATTCAGTTCTTCCGGCTGTTGCGTGAAGTTGGATTCTTCCAGATGTTGAGTGATGTTCAGTTATTCCGGATGTTGCGTGAAGTTGGATTCTTCCGGATGTTGAGTGATGTTCAGTTCTTCCGGATGTTGCGTGAAGTTGGATTCTTCCAGATGTTGAGTGATGTTCAGTTCTTCCGGATGTTGCGTGAAGTTCGATCCTTCCAGATGTTGAGTGATGGTCAGTTCTTCCGGATGTTGCATGAAGTTCGATCCTTCCAGACATTGAGTGATGGTCAGTTCTTCCGGATGTTGCATGAAGTTCGATCCTTCCAGACATTGAGTGATGTTCAGTTCTTCCGGATGTTGCGTGAAGTTGGATTCTTCCGGATGTTGAGTGATGTTCAGTTCTTCCGGATGTTGCGTGAAGTTTGATCCTTCCAGATGTTGAGTGATGGTCAGTTCTTCCGGATGTTGCATGAAGTTCGATCCTTCCAGACATTGAGTGATGTTCAGTTCTTCCGGATGTTGCGTGAAGTTGGATTCTTCCGGATGTTGAGTGATGTTCAGTTCTTCCGGATGTTGCGTGAAGTTCGATCCTTCCAGATGTTGAGTGATGGTCAGTTCTTCCGGATGTTGCATGAAGTTCGATCCTTCCAGACATTGAGTGATGTTCAGTTCTTCCGGATGTTGCGTGAAGTTGGATTCTTCCGGATGTTGAGTGATGTTCAGTTCTTCCGGATGTTGTGTGAAGTTGGATTCTTCCAGATGTTGAGTGATGTTCAGTTCTTCCGGATGTTGCATGAAGTTTGATCCTTCCACATGTTGAGGGATGTTCAGTTCTTATGGATGTTGCATGAAGTTTGATTCTTCCAGATGTTGCATGAAGTTAGAATTCTCTGGATGTTGCATGAAGTTAGATTCTTCCAGATGTTGCATGGCTGGATTCATCCAGATGTTGCGTGAAGTTAGAATCACCTAGATGTTGCATGAAGTTAGATTCTTCCAGATGTTGCATGGCTGGATTCATCCAGATGTTGCATGAAGTTAGAATCACCTAGATGTTGCATGAAGTTAGATTCATCCAGATGTAGTGCGAAGTTAGAATCTTCCAGATGTTGTGTATAGAGATTCTTCCAGATGTTGCATGGTAAGTTTTGTCCAGATGTTGTGTGAAGTTAGATTCATCCAGGTGTTGTGTGAAGTTAGATTCTTCCAGATGTTCTGTATAGATTCTTCCAGATGTTGTGTGGTTAGATTTGTCCAGATGTGTGAAGTTAGATTCTTCCAGATGTTGTGTGTAGATTCTTCCAGATATTGCATGAAGTTTGACTCTTTCAGATGCTGTATATAGATTCATCCAGATGTTGCGTGAAGTTAGAATCTTCCAGGTGTTGTGTATAGATTCTTCCAGATGTTGTATGATTAGATTCGTCCAGATGTTGTTCCAAGGTGTTGCATGAAGTTAGATTCATCCAGGTGTCATGTGAAGTTAAATGTTCCAGATGTTGCATGAAGTTAGATTCGTCCAGATGTTGCATGACATAAGAATGTCCCAGACGTTGTGTATAGATTCTTCCAGATGTTGTGTGGTTAGATTTGTCCAGATGTTATGAGATGTTAGATTCAACAAGGTGTTGCGTGAAGTTAGATTCATCCAGGTGTTGTGTGAAGTTAGAATGCTCCAGATGTTGTATGAAGTTAGATTCTTCCAGATGTTGTGTGGTTAGAGTCTTCCAGGTGTCCCTCTTTTCAAGTCATCCAGTGGTCTGAAGCATGAATGATGTGGGCAAGAAACATGTGTCTGCAGCCACAAGTGATGCTGAAGTCTTCAGAGGTCCATGGTGGTCTTTGGGTTCCATCCCTGGCCTGATGTGACGCAAACACAGATCCCAGAGGTGGATCACAACCTGGACATGGCCTCTTATTTTGTCTGCTTGGCTCCAAATTGGAGCCAGACAAAGGCAAGGCAGGTGTGTGGACCAGATTTGTGACTTACCTGCACGCTATATTTGATGGCGCATTAGATTTGAGTATCTGGGCAGTTGCATATGCATCAATAAGGGCCACCTGTCGCTTTTAAAGAGTGTCACCACCATAGATTTTCACCATTCCTCTGTGCGTGTACTGGATAGCAGGGGCTCTGTTTTCACATGGACCTTCTCTCCCTTTCTCCTGTTCAGTCTCCCATCCAAAATTCAACCCTGTCTATTCCTGCTTAGCAGTTGTCTGGCAGCCCTTCACTCACCCACCAGACCAGTGAGACCATGTCTACTGCCTTTTATCCTATTATATACACAACAACCCTGTGAGGTAGGCAAGGCTGAGTGTCTGGAATGTCATGGCTGAGGGCAGATTTAAACCTGGGTCTTCCGGGTCAAAGTCCACCATCCTACCCGTCTGGCCAGGGACTGAATACCATTTTGAATCCTCACCCCTTGCTTAAATCCTACAAGTCCCCCCCCCCCGTTTTTAATCCGGCAAACATGAGCTGGCTGTCGTAGCAAAGAGAGGACACTCTGTGCATGCTCAGGGGCTAAGTGGCTCAAGAATAGTCCAAGAGGCAGCCGTATTGAGCCCTTGAATTTGGAAGGGCCCTTGGATGACCAGATCCTTTTTCAGATCCTTTAAGTCAAGACCAGATCCCAGTGCGAGTCTCTCTCTCTCTCTCCTGCCTTTCATCCCTTTTTCTCTCCCAACACCCCCTTCCCCCACCATAATGGGGTGATGAATTATTCATTGCTCCCCCTTCTCCTGCGAAGTCTCCTGGGGAGAAATGGAGGGTGGGGGAGGAATCCTTGCATCTCTGCTGGTGACCTACATTTCCTGCCTTCCCTCAACACCTTCCCCCATCTCTTCCTCTTTCCCATTCTTGATCCCCTTTTGCATGACTTGAATAATTGGGGTGCATACTGGGGGGAGACCAGAGAGCTTGCCCTTGAGGCAGTTGGACCCTCGCGCACACCTTACCTGCCCCCCAGCTCAGATTGCATGGGCTGGCGCATGCGCATGACGCAATCTTGGATGCGATTGCTGCTGAGGATGTGCACATTGGTGTGCAGCTGCATAGAGGTTGGAGGTGGTTCCTTAGCTCTGCACAGAAATGCGGAAGAAGCTTAAAAAAGAAGTTTACACCTGTGTGTTAGGGTGTCCGAATCTTCTGGCCAATGTAGCGGATTGAGGAGAGTCAACTGTCAACAAAGTTGGAGGTGGTTCCTTAGATTTGCACAGACATGCAGAAGAAGCTTGAAGCAGAAGCTCACATCTGTGTGTTAGGGTGTCCAAATCTTCTGGCCAACGTTCCATGTCAATCACAAAGGCTGAGGAGAGTCAACTGTCAACAAGGTCGGAGGTGGTTCCTTAGATCCGCACAGACATTTATAAGAATCTTGAAGCAGAAGCTCACATCTGTGTGGTAGGGTGTCTTCTGGCCAATGTAGCAGGCTGAGGAGAGTCAACTGTCAACAAGGTCGGAGGTGGTTCCCTAGATCCTCACAGACATGCAGAAGAATCTTGAAGCAGAAGCTCAAATCTGTGTGTTAGGGTGTCTGAATCTTCTGACCAATATTCCATGTCAATCAAGCAGGCTGAGGAGAGTCAACTGTCAACGAGGTTGGAGGTGGATCCTTAGATCTGCACAGACATGCAGAAGAAGCTTGAAGCAGAAGTTCATATCGGTGTGTTAGGGTGTCCGAATCTTCTGGCCATGTCAATCAAGCAGGCTGAGGAGAGTCAACTGTCAACGAGGTTGGAGGTGGTTCCTTAGATCTGCACAGACATGCAAAAGAAGCTTGAAGCAGAAGCTCACATCTCTGTTAGAGTGTCCGAATCGTCTGGCCAATGTTCCACGTCAATCACACAAGCTGAGGAGAGTCAACTGTCGACGAGGCTGGAGGTGGTTCCTTAGATCTGCACGGACATGCAGAAGAATCTTGAAGCAGAAGTTCATATCGATGTGTTAGGGTGTCCGAATCTTCTGGCCATGTCAATCAAGCAGGCTGAGGAGAGTCAACTGTCAACGAGGCTGGAGGTGGTTCCTTAGATCTGCACAGACGTGCAGAAGAAGCTTGAAGCAGAAGCTCACATCTGTGTGTTAGGGTGTCCAAATCTTCTAGCCAACGTTCCATGTCAATCAAGCAGGCTGAGGAGAATCAACTGTCAACATTTCAACTGTGAACATTCCATTCCCAGACGAGATGGCTCTCTTCAGAAGAGCCATCGAAGACAGAACGGGCAAAAGAAGAGTTGAGATGCTAGAAACCGAGATCTTTTAAATTGTTGAATGTTGTTATATTATAATTCCGCAAGCGACAACTGTGGGCTATTACTAGTTTTCAGGTCAAGTGTCTGTATTTGGGGTACCATCCAACACATAACAGAGGTGGGCTGATGAATACTATTCAGCCCACCTCGCAGGGTTGCTGTGAGGAGCAAAGTAGTGGGAGAAGCTAAGCAAGTAAGTGCAAAATCCAAAGTAACTACGGGGAGTCCTTGCTCCGGTGTAAGAACAACTTACTCTGGATTCCAGTATGAATTTCCCATAGGTTTTCACTAGGTGGTGCAATAACTACGGGTGCACATAAACTCTCTTACGTGCCCCCGTAGTTACTCTGGATTTGGGGGTAAGAGATGGTGCAATCCCAACCAATTGCGATAACCTCGGGCCGGCATAGGACTTGTGCCGGGCCTTGTTGGGGCCTGAACGGGGGATTAA